>OZ017738.1:120285063-120882563 GCA_963969285.1 Odontomyia ornata
GAGTGAAACTCTGATTTGAACAAGATTTGGCACAGTGATTGATGAGGCCCTAGCAAACAAAGATTTAAAATAATCCAAAATCAAATGCATGCATTCAAAATGTCGGCCCCCAAAGGTCAGAAGGCAAGCGCAATCCGCTATTTTAGTAGCAACTGAAATAATAATTTTTTTTTCATGGAAACGTTTTAAATGACATCTTGGAAGTATTTGTAAAACAGACCATTTTGAAGATATTGTAAGAAATTTTTAACATTACCCTAAGAAATTATAAAATGGCGACTTGTCTGTCTGTCTGTCCGTCCGTCCGTTTGTTCGTGCATCACAGCAAGCTTTCTCGCAAGCCCCATGAGTTAGAATGAGGAAATTTTCTACGTGGGTCAAATGTGGTGCGTCTCAAAATTGGCAGTGCAAGAAGGTGTTTAAAGGGGGTCTCCATATACAGAGGGTGACTGATTTTTTTTTTATTTCTGTAGCCCTCTAGCAGCCAAGTGTCTCAACAGATTCCTATAAAACATGAAATTCTAAGTAATTAAGGCAAGTTAATTTAACCTGCAAATAATTATGCAAACCGGATGACAAATAAAAAAGTCAAAAATTTACGGCTTGATATTTCTAGCAACCGTTTTCAATAATAATCGGAAATTTTTGTGCTCTTCAGAGTGAAACTTCAATTCAAATAAGATTCAGCACAGCAGTTGAGACAAAACGACTGATATTTGTGGAAATAATCAAAAAGCAAACGCTCAAATTCAAAATGGCGGGTCCTGATGGTTCAGAAAAGAATTGAAAATGTATATATTTATAGCAACGCAAGTGCTGATTAAACTTTTATGGACATCTTTTGAAATTGACTACTTGAGCCATTTAAGCTGATAAGTTATCATTCTTGTGTGATAACCACTGTGAAATATGTAAACAGCGAATGTGAGAAGGAAAAAACCTATATTTATATGTTTGTAACGATTTATTATCCGCCGATTTTCAATATGTGATCTCTAAGGGTGGAACTCAATTTAATTAGCAAAATATTTGCGCCTTTATGAAGGATCTCTAAATACGATCGTCGACAGCTTCTTTTTATGTCAATAAATACGCATGTGGTGCTACAAAAATTGCAGTAAGAAGTCTAGTAGAAGACAACCCAAAATCCTTTTCGAAATCTTACGCTCTATACGAGAAATTTACCTTCCCGGCTGGTGCTGCCAACGGGGATTTTTTCCAATGACGAGTAGTTTTAATTTTTCTGATCTAGTAGAACTTACGACGAAAATACAATTGATTTCTCCTTACTTTGTTTCCTTTTGTTGCAGTGGTCATTTTTAAAACTGAATATTTGGTTACGCGTCAACTTAAAAAACAACGCAAACTCATCAGCATTGAAAATGTCTTCTGGTTTAAAACCAGCACAAGAAAGGTTTAATTTTGTTTTCTATTCTTCACACACTATTTTGTTTACTGTACTCCTCTCACATCACACTTTGATAAAAACAATTTCATGACATCCCTTAAACTTTTCAAGCTACTCGCTACGCGCTTGTTATCGAGAAGTCATCTTTAGCGATGAAGCTCAATTCTGGCTTAATGGCTTTGTTAACAAGCAAAATATGCATTATTTGTCAGCAACAAACCCACATGTACTTCTTAAGATACCGTTGTATCCACAAAAAATTAAAGTTTGGTGCGGTTTTCATGCCCGAGATGAGTGGGCCGTATTCTTTGTGGATGAAAACGAGATTATTTTTGGCCAGAATTGGATGAACTTGACATCAACGATATGCGGTTTTAAGAAGACAGTACCAGTAGCCACACAGCACGCCTTACAAACGGTTTATTGAGAGGCGAATGGCCGCCTCGATCATGCGATCTAACGCCATTACATTTCATTCTATGAGGCTATATCAAGTCACTGATCTATGCCAACAAGAAAGCAACTTTACTGATATTTGTGGAAATAATCAAAAAGCAAACGCTCAAATTCAAAATGGCGGGTCCTGATGGTTCAGAAAAGAATTGAAAATGTATATATTTATAGCAACGCAAGTGCTGATTAAACTTTTATGGACATCTTTTGAAATTGACTACTTGAGCCATTTAAGCTGATAAGTTATCATTCTTGTGTGATAACCACTGTGAAATATGTAAACAGCGAATGTGAGAAGGAAAAAACCTATATTTATATGTTTGTAACGATTTATTATCCGCCGATTTTCAATATGTGATCTCTAAGGGTGGAACTCAATTTAATTAGCAAAATATTTGCGCCTTTATGAAGGATCTCTAAATACGATCGTCGACAGCTTCTTTTTATGTCAATAAATACGCATGTGGTGCTACAAAAATTGCAGTAAGAAGTCTAGTAGAAGACAACCCAAAATCCTTTTCGAAATCTTACGCTCTATACGAGAAATTTACCTTCCCGGCTGGTGCTGCCAACGGGGATTTTTTCCAATGACGAGTAGTTTTAATTTTTCTGATCTAGTAGAACTTACGACGAAAATACAATTGATTTCTCCTTACTTTGTTTCCTTTTGTTGCAGTGGTCATTTTTAAAACTGAATATTTGGTTACGCGTCAACTTAAAAAACAACGCAAACTCATCAGCATTGAAAATGTCTTCTGGTTTAAAACCAGCACAAGAAAGGTTTAATTTTGTTTTCTATTCTTCACACACTATTTTGTTTACTGTACTCCTCTCACATCACACTTTGATAAAAACAATTTCATGACATCCCTTAAACTTTTCAAGCTACTCGCTACGCGCTTGTTATCGAGAAGTCATCTTTAGCGATGAAGCTCAATTCTGGCTTAATGGCTTTGTTAACAAGCAAAATATGCATTATTTGTCAGCAACAAACCCACATGTACTTCTTAAGATACCGTTGTATCCACAAAAAATTAAAGTTTGGTGCGGTTTTCATGCCCGAGATGAGTGGGCCGTATTCTTTGTGGATGAAAACGAGATTATTTTTGGCCAGAATTGGATGAACTTGACATCAACGATATGCGGTTTTAAGAAGACAGTACCAGTAGCCACACAGCACGCCTTACAAACGGTTTATTGAGAGGCGAATGGCCGCCTCGATCATGCGATCTAACGCCATTACATTTCATTCTATGAGGCTATATCAAGTCACTGATCTATGCCAACAAGAAAGCAACTTTAGACAAGCTCGAAGACAACATCCAACGTGCAACTGCCAATGTTCCGATCGAATTGTGGGTCAGAATGGTGGAAAATTAAGTACAAAAACTCGACCGCTGTAAACGGGCTCGTGGTAGTCATATGACAAAAATCGAATGCTTGCACTACACTCACAATAAATTTGAACTCAATATCTCAAATATTTCTGTGTTTTATTAGTAGATAAAATTGTTATGTCGTTAATGGAAAACACTTTATTAGAAGAAATTTCTAGTTACAAAGGTAATCTATCTAGCTTATTTGAACAAAATTCGAGTTAAAGAGATCGACAAATAGAAATTTAATTCGAGTTATGGAGGTGTGACTTTTCCATACATTTTCTCAAGAGAAATATAATTTTTTGGTGCTACAAAGGGTTTTGGGCTATTCACTTTCGAGATAGAGAGGCTCAAATGTATATGGCAATATATATGGCAAACAATACAGTGTACCTAAAACGGTTTAGTATTCGTTAGTAAATGAGCCCTTTAAATTTTAAATAGCGTAATTGATGGCTTGTGTCGAGAATAGACAGATTATCTCATCTGATATGTGTTTCGAAGCAATTTGAGTACTTCGCACGTTTGTCTGCTGAAAATCAGTACTTAGGAATACAGTTGATGATGTATTTGGTGATATTGTTTAAAAAATGTCATTATCTGTCGCACGTTCATTGTAGCTCCAGAGTGGTTGAATATTATTACTTCTTCGTTTTTATTCATCCTCACTCACAGTACACGAAGGTGGTCCGATAAGTACTTAGCCTACAAAAGAAAACGAAAATTTTGGGAAATTGGTTATTTTTTTCTGAAAATAATCTCCTCTTAGCCCGATGCACTTGACCCAGAGATGCCTCAACTTCTTTAACCCGTCTAAAAAAAAACGTTATTCAAGGTCTGCAAAGTAAGCCTCTCTGGTGGAAATTATCTCCTCATTTGACTCAAATTTATGACCAACGAGTGGTTTATTCAAGTTGGGAAACAAAACGAAAGTCACACAAAGCCAAATCTGCAGAATACGGTAGATTGAGTAGAAGCTCGTAGCCCAACTCAACCAATTTGGCCGTGGTGACGGTGGAGATGTGAACTGGTGTATTGTCATGGTGAAAGAGCACTTTTTTCTTCGCCAAATGAGGCCTTTTTCCTACAATTTGGCGTGGAATCGGTCCAATAATTCAACGCAGTAGAGCTTTGTGACCATTTTGCCCTTATCCACGCAGTTGATGCAGATCACAACTTGTGAATTCCAGAAAACGGTGGCCAATAGGACAGTCGTTACCTTCTCTGGAGTACGTTCGCCGGATGAAGTCCTCTGTTACGACTGCTCCTTGATCTCTGGTGTGTACCAGTGGAACCATGTTTTATCAAAAAATACAAAACTATGTACAAACTTCTTCGGATTGCATATAAACAGCGCCATACATTGCTCTGAAATAGTCTCACGATTGAGTTTGTTGTCCGTAGTAAGCAAACGTGGCACTAATTGCACCTACACCTTTCGGATACAATAAATTTTATGCAGGATATGACTCCGGTAGTCTTTTGAGATGTCTACTGTCTCTGTGTTCTGCAAATGCAAGCTCGTGGATTATTGTCACGTTATCCTCCATGCCTAAATCTGGGCATGGTTTATCAAAAACCGAGGTGCAAACACGTTGAAACTGGTAACAGCAGTGTTTACTACCACATATATGACCACATGTGGACCAACTTATTTTGCAAATTTATGTGGCGGTATATGAAGAATTATGGAGGAGTTAACTGTTTCTGCTACATTTGTAATTGCCTTTGTCACTGTTGTGTATGTCATGATTCGAAATGAATGATATAAGAAGTTGGCCTCGCGTTAATTACTGAAAATTAAAATAACCTTCTTTGGGACCCATTGTGAAAATATAGAGCATAAATATTGCCTATTTATTACACTTTTATGAAATTTAAATAATAAAAAAGGCATACCCGATCAAGCTTGACTAAGAATTAGTCGTGTTTGCTGACGATGAAGTGCTCCAAAATGCATCCTTCAAAAAACTTCAAAATAATTAACAAGAAGTTCGGTCATTTTAAGTGCGAAATTTTATATTTATATGAATTGATTATTGTGGATAAATTAATCATCACTGTTAAACCAATCAAAGCGCCTAATCGCTTTCACTTGATTGAACACTGATGATTTCAATAATGAAGTATTGCACAAGAATTTGAAATGAATTGCCAGAGTAAAAAGTAATCAGCAGTACCTAATAATGTGACCAAGAAGAGAATGGTTTTCAAGACGAAAATGATTTGATACATCTCATATGGATAAACATTCATAAAGTTATTCATCAATGTAAATATCAGAAGTATTTCCTTAGCATTGAAAATAATAGTATTCCATTTGTAATATTATCGCACTACTCCTTTCCCATCACGGAACTTTACATAGACTAGGCTTCGATCATTTATACACAGCTGTCAGAAATTCACCTAGCCATCCAATAAAAAATTGTTAAAGTTAATGCTAGTCACGTTTGTGTATGGATGTGGTAAATTGCTTGGCCAATATCAGGAAATGACAGCCGACAGGTTAACATGCTAGAAGCACAACATGCTATACAACCTTTGGGTGTCTTACTAGTGGTAAGTTTGAAAATATTTTTTATGTGCATGCGAATCAGCACCAAAAGTGTGAACACTTGATAAAATATTTTTACTCTATTATCGTTGAGGGTAGCACGTAAAAGAGCAATAATTTTCTACTCAAGCGTGTTGGAAATCACAGCACAATGATAGTTAATTAACTCGTGGCGGGTTCCTATCAATTTTATCAATGTACTTAAGAAGGAGAGCTTTTACAAGCTTTTTTAAGCCTAGGCGTTTTCCATTCTCTTGTCTGGAAATTATAGAATTTTGAGTTTAAAGCGGTAACTTTGAGCTAATTTAAAAGTACTTACACTAAATGGTTTATACTTTATTTTGAGCTTTGTACTTTCACTTGGCTCATGACATTTAACTTGACAATGTTTGAGCGGTAAATTTGTAATCTATGTAATATTTGCATTAATTAGATTGGTGTTACCAAAGGAAATGTTTTATTTGTCATTATAACGAATGTTGATAGTGACGGATTACGAAAATTACTACGCTTTTATAGTCAGTTTGGAGTAGTATGCTAGGGCATATTCTGCCTACCAAGTAGCTACCAAGTTGAAAGTTCGGTCGTGGCATCACGTTTGAGCTTCTGAAGCTGCTGCTGGATCATCAGCCCACCCAGCTGTGATGGATATCAATGGAGAAACAAGTTTGGTAGATAGAACTACACTTATATCAGACTTACTACTTAACCTACAATAACTTACTACTTAACCTACAATATGTGGATATGTAGAATGATTTAATTCAATTATAAACATGCACAAAAAATATATTCTTGCTATAATAGAACTTGATCTTAGCCAGCCAACATCTTGTTCCAATCTTGCTAAAATCATTAACTGCCCGCAATCTTGAATGTATTTTTGTTATTCATCTTATCTGAAAATTTTGAGAAGATCCAATCAAAGGTAAAGTGCCTGATTCAACGGAACGCCTATGTGCTAGAAAAATCATATATGATTGAGGTAATCGGAGAAAACTCAAATGGCTATAACTTCTGTAAATTTTATTGAAACGTATAAAATATAAGAATCCTTGAAAGAACTACTCAAACGGCTGATTCTATCCATTTAAATGAAACTGATACAGTTTCACTGAGGAAAATGTTATATCCTACTTTAACTAGCAAAGTTCAACGAATTTCAAGCTCTAAATCATTTATTATTGGGTCTATCTCCATGATTTTTAGGGCTTTGTGAAAGAAATTTTATAAAAAACCTACTCGATTCACATCCTATCTGTCAATCTGTACGTCCATCTATCTGTCCGTCCATTCATCTGTCCGTCTAACCCTGCAGTTATAGATGGAGTAGAGGGACATCAACATGAGCTCACCCCAAACACTATCATATCAGTCGCTTGACTCGTTAAACAAAGCAATACCAAGCCGCACTCGACTAGGGTTTTGATAAATAATTTTTAATTGTACCCATAGCAGTAATTTAAGTACGAGTACTTGTAGTCATGATTTTAAAAAGAAAAAATAAATAAATACAACCCATACTGGTAGAAATGTAGGTTGCTGCGAAAGCATATGCCACATCAGGTTAATTTAGGAGGAGTGTCTTGAACTACTGGCTAGCAACATTCACATCCTGAACGGGAAGTATATCGCCACAATCGAAATGCTACGCAGAAAGCGCTACTTAAATTCACACGATTCTATACCGCAACATCACCATTTCAAAATAAACAATTTAACCTAACATTTCAAAATGTCAGAAAAGATATTCAGCAGATTTAGCCGTGATTGTGGTGATCGCCACCAGAGTGGTTGAAGGTGCAGTAAAAATCATGCCGAGTTTGAATGGAACGACTCCACGGAAACAGGAAGAACCACTCCAAAGAGGTGGCTGAGCCCAAGACAAAGAACTCAGTTGGAAAGCGGCCGTTAGAGGGGGATTATTTAAGAGCGCGACGAATGATTTGCCTCCTCTTTCTTTGGATTGGTGACTCAAAGGTGAAAACATGAAGCGACGACGGATAATACAGAAGACGAGCGTCGGCTGGGTTTTTGAAATCAAGTGTGGCAAGTGCGTACTATACGGAGGGCAGATTACGACATTGGAAACATCAGCATGAACAAAAACATCAAGGGAGTAGTCGGAATAGTAAGTGGCAAAGCAATTTTGAAAACGTCGACGGAAGCAGCGGAGAAGGGGTCCCTTTATACCTTGTAGACCAGTAAGTTTTTTTTATGATTTCTTCTTTTCCGCTCGATTGCAATTGTGAATTTAGTCTGGTTACTCGCAAAAAGAAATTTGAAAAGGAAGATAAGTTTGTAAAAGTGAAGTTTTTTTGAAAAGTAATTAAAGGTTAAATCCAGTAAAAATTCAATTTTCTTTATGTAACACATTTGAATTTGAGTTTCAGGCTGTAACAGGTGCAGCTTGGGTGTGAATTCGCTGGAAGAAAATTTAAAGCCGAGTGTTAGTGTTCAGGGGAGGTGTGTGTGTGATTTGCCTATTAGAGTCCAGTAGAGCCACATAATTCTCGCGTTGTTGTGTCCGATATTTCACGTCTTGAGAAGAGGTGAAATGTCCTTTTTCGTGCTTCGAGAAGAGAATACAGCAAGCAGTATTCTCGCTTGGCGGCTGATTGAGGTCTTCGTGGACAAGCGAGTAGTGCCCTACGCCCATCTCCAGACGAGCTTAACTGGGTCCATAAGCCCCGTCGCAGCACCCTATTTCTTTTGGGTGTCACAAGAAATTTCTTCAGAGCTTCAAAGCTCAATTTTTCTGAAAAGGTCAGAAATTGTGCCTTTCTAAAGTTTAGGTCTTATCAAATATTTCAAAATTTTTTAAAGGAGTCCCCCTTTAAAACAAAGCTCTTATCACATTCAGAATCTGAAACGAAGGAGGCAAGATGTACGAACAATATTTGTGTCTCCTCCCTCCACAATTGGACACCTTTGAGCCGATAATTTGGAAAAATAACGAAGGTAGGTCTTTCAAACATCAAGGTCAACAAATACTTCAGAAATCAAAATTCACTCGAGTCTCATAATAGTATGATTTGTAAATTTCACATCTTCCCCCAAAAAACAAAACAGTGCTTTTAAACCATTTTTTTGAAACTTTCAGGACCGTTCAAACTTATAAAAAGCCATTCGTGTATCTAGTTTTGTTGAATTCAAAAGTAGAGTAACGGTTTATTCAAGAATATGTTAACATTGATTAATCATACAAGGACTCACAAAGCTAACTGTATTTCAATTTGTCGCGTATTTTTTATTATATTACTCCGTGATTTTTTTCAGATTTTTCGGACGGAAAGGGTCCATTCGCAAAAGGCGGGGGGGGGAGGAATGGTGTTTACGCAAAAATTTCATACATTTCTCCTGTTCTGAAAAGACTTCATTGATACCTTTCCAATGACACGCTACTCGACTGCCCATGGTGAACAATATTTTAAGGGTCACCTGCCAATATAGGTGGACCCCCTTAAAACTCTCTGGTAGATTTTTGCATCCCAAAATTTTCAAGAAGTCATCACTTCTGACCTTTTCCCAAAGTTTCATGGCTGTAGCTGCAATAGTTCCCGAGAAAAAGTGCTGTACATACAAATGGACGGACAGAGGGACACAGGGCGTGATTTCAATAAGGTTTTGTATATTAGTACAGAATCCTAATTAAGCAATAGTTACATGGTTGAGCATGGTAAAGACCATATGAACTCGAACTCCGTCAAAGTCATGGAATGAGTTACTCTAATAAAGTATCTCAGCGCTAAGGTTCGAGTTTCGATTTTTGTACAATGGATTATTATTTTAATTTTCATTATTAAATATTATGTTATCGTCAATATTATCATGGTAAAGATTTTTTACATAAGAATGAATAAACTTTGAATGAAATACCACACTTAATCGGAAATAGCATTAATTTTCACAGCTAAGGAAAGTAATTTGAAAATATCGCAATTAATATTAGTCATTTTTAATATATCACAGATTAAAGTAGTTTAATTGAAATGCTTCAGCTTGGCATTGTTTTATTGTTTTTATTATTATTGTTATTATCATTATTATCAACATTATTATTTTTATCATTATTATTATTACCACTCTTCAGAGAATTTTTACCGCATTGACTACCAGGGTCATAAGTGGTTTCTATCGCACATGATAGTCAAGATTTTCACAAGAGTGTGATGCTACATGTGGTATAGTGGCTAGAACTCTCAGCCCGTAAGCCGGAAGTCACTGGCTTAAGTCTTCTTGACGTCAACGAAAGTTAGTTTGAGTGACTTTTTGGAGGAATTATAAGCCCGTTCAGTCATGATAACAAACTACAGGGTCTGAATAATAAGTAACCAGACTGACCTCAGGATATTTTTTATTGGCAAAATATGTACAATTTTTCTTTAGAAATCTTCGAAGTAGCCCCCACTAGAGTCGATAACACGCTGATACTGGATTTTCCAATCCCCGAACGCTCCCTGGAAGTCGGCAACCTCGATGCTGTCTAGAGCCCTCGTCGTAGCATGTTGAACGTTTTCCAGAGTCCCGAACCGCGTCCCCTTAAGGTGTCTCTTGATCTTGGGGAACAGAAAAAAATCCGCTGGTGTCATACCCGGGCTGTAAGGAGGCTGTGGCAACGTTGCCCTCGACTGCTTGGCCAACTGCTCGGTGACGAGCAGGCAGGTGTGCGACGGAGCATTGTCGTGATGGAGGATCCACGAATCCGCAATCTCTGGACGGACTCGGTGAACGTGGGCGGTTAGTCGACGGAGCACCTCTCTGTAGTACTGGCCGTTTATAGTTTGGCCGGGTGGCACAAACTCTTTGTGAACAATGCCTTTCTCGACAAAGAAAGCAATGAGCATCGACTTCACCTTCGATTTGCTCATGCGCGCTTTTTTCGGTCGTGGTGACGCCAGTGTCTGCCGCTTCGTCTCAGGATCGTTTTCGAAAACCCAAGTCTCATCTCCTGTAATAACGTGGTTAAAAAACTTTGGTTCGGTTGCTCGATTGTACGCTCAATTTTCACTCCGACGACGTAACTGAACACGCACTCCACTCTCGCTCGATGCTATCTCTCCAAGCACTTGGAGGCAACTGCTGCAGCCTGGTTCCGTTTACCTAGACCCCCACCACCACTACAGCACCAGATACCGTTGGTTTAAAATCAGAACGTATCACGCTGTGTGGACGGACACACGGCCAAAGAGTGATACTGACCATATCACCTTGTGAGTGCTGATACATTCGATCATGATAATGAGATGCTCTAACCATATCTAAGCGAAGGCCCAAAAGGGGCTGTCATGCTACAAAGAAACAAGTTGGGTAAACTGACCTACGCTCATGTCAGAAGGGTTTTGTATTCAATTTACAAAATGCAGTCACCAGATCGAATCAAATCAAGAAACATGTCAAAGACGATTTTATTGGAGAAAATATGAAATACGAAGATCATACTATTATTAACAAAGTTGAACGAATTTAGACTTCTGAGGTTTTTGGTATTGTTATACTCATAAATATCTTCCTTGATAATTATTTCAGATTTACATCCGCGACGGAGGAAACACATTTTTCATGTATTTCCCCCATGTGCCCCCACGGAAGCAAAAACTGACAGTTTAACAACTGTTTTGAAAAGCTCCCATGAAAACTTTTATTTCATGCTCATATCGGCTATGTTTTTTGAATTTTTTTTTCAGGGGCCACTCTCCTGTACTGTTATCATCGATTAATGGCCAATTTTTTGGAATCCTAGAAAAAAACCCTTTTGCTAGGAGCTCTCTCCCACCTCCTTGACTTGTTTCACTTATGAGCATTAATTTTAGGTACTCACCTTCAGTCATTCATTAAATTGAATCAAGTGTTCAAGGCATGCACCTTAAACGTTGAAGTTGGGAAAAAATAACTCAAAATTATTCAATCTTCGCATTTAAAACAGCCACTATTTTGTTTTACGATTACTGATACCACTAGCTGAACCGATTCTCAAAGATATACATGGCACCTATCATTCCTGAAATTTTCATGCAAATCCTAGCAAGACTGTAGTGTCTGAGTCGGTAAAAAGCGCATGTCTTTCCATAGCCATATGTTGCCATAGTAATTAATGCAGCGCATATTGTTCCATAGTAATACAGGAAAATTCAAACCGCTATAACTTCGCTAAACATGATTCGATCTTTATGAAACTTACAGGATAGATCAATCTTATAAATAGACATCTACGTACTGAATTTCATTGAATTTAAGGGTACCGTTAAAATTTTATTCAAAAAAACATAAAATCGATAAATCCTACTATTACTAACAAAGTTGAGCGAATTGCGACTTCTAACGTATTTGTTGTTGTTGTACTCACCAAGGCCTACATTCCTGATTTTATTCAGATTTTTCGGGTCACAGGTGTCCAATCGCGAGGGGGGGGACACAAATTTTCCGTGTATTTCCCCTCCCCGTGCGCCCCTCGAAGCAAATTTTTGCCAAACTAAGATCTGTTTTGAAAAGTTCTCATCAAGAGCTTTCAATTGATACCCATATCGGCTACCTTCAATGAAATTTTTTTTTCGGGGGGTCACTCTCCTATATGGGGAGACCCCCCTTAAATACCTTATAAAATTTTTTTGTAGTTGAACTTTGAAGAGATCACCACTTTACATCTACGCACAAAATTTGATGTTTCTAGCTTAAGTAGTTTCCGAGAAAAACTGCTGTGACACACGGACGGACGGACGGACGGACGGACAGACAGACGGCCAGACGGACAGACTGGTCGCGAAACTAGTAGGGTTTTGTAAAATTATTTTACAAAACCCTAAAAAAAAGAAACTATCATGGAGGTAGAAATACCACATTAAGGTTAAAATATCACAGATAATAATAATAATGTTTAAGTATTAAATTAAAGTAATCTAATTGAGTAAATATGTATAACAGAAATAAAACTAAAGACTCAAGGCAATCCACAGCCAGATGAGAGCATAATTTACAAATATAATTTGTCACTAGAATCGAAAGATACATTCACCAATAGTTTGAAGACATAAACCATAAATAAATAAGTTAATGAATAAATACGGAGAAAAACGCTCGTCAACTTTTCTTTGCTTAAATACTTTTAGGGATTTGTACTAAAATATAAAACTCTGTTGAAATCACGACCAGTGTCCATCTGTCCGTACGTCTGTTTGTCACAGCACTTTTTTCCGAAGCTATAAAAGCTACGGCCATGAAACTTTGTGCAAAGGTCAGAAGTGGTGACTTCTTGAAAGTTCTGGGGTGGAAAAATTTTTCAAATGGGTTTAAGGGGGTTCTCCCTATATAGACAGGTGATCCTTCAAAGAAGTTTTCACCATTGGTAGTCGAGTGAGGTGTCGTTGGAAAGGTTTCAATGAGATCTTTTCAAGACAATGGCAGGAGTTGCAATGGGTAATCCCTCCACTATTAGCGGATGTCTTCATGGAGTACATTTAATAAATCATGGAAGAAGTAGGCATCATGCCGAAAAGATGATTTAGATATGTGGACGACCTACTAACCATAGTTCTAAAGGATCAAGCTGGGGACATTCTCGGTGCGGTCAACAAAATGCATCCAAAAATCCAGTTCACTATGGAAGAGGAGACGATTACCGCCCCTGGACCTCGTCATCATGAAGAACAACGGGACAATCGAATTTGAACTTTACAAAAAGAGTACTTCTACTCAAGGGACTAGTAGCAACATCAGCACATTCAATAATGCAAAAAATGGCAGCCTACAACAGTTGGATGCACCGGCTTGTTACCTAACAGAAACTGGGTACGATTAAAAAAAAGCATATATTATGGATACTGCCATCAAAAACGGACAAAGCCCTAATACCATCGAAAAAATAATTGCCAAAAAACAACAAAATGCCTTAAGAAATAAGCATACGACTCTCTGTAAACAAAAAAACGCTGAAAACACCAAATGGATAAGCATTCCGATGGCGGATTCATTCTACAGCATTAATTCTCTCTTCAAAGGATTTGACATCAACATTACAGCTTTCACCAGAAACGCGACTCTCAAAAATCTACTGGGCAACGTAAAAAAACCCCCTGGAAAGTAACAAAATGAGCGGCATCTACTAAATTTAGTGTAATGATTGTGAAAAATGCTATATCGGTCTGACAGGGCAACTCATCACTGCACGATTCCAAGAACACCTGAAAGAAACGGAATCCAGGGGAAGGCGGGGTCACAATACGGTGCGATCTGCAGCAGCTGTACATATAATTGAAAATTGACACAACATAGGAAACGATAGCTTTCAACTTCTGAAATATGTCAACTGACCTTATATATTCGACGCTTGGGAAAGCCTCTACATAATGCAGCAAGACCCTCAAACACGTATGAACACATCGAAGTTATTTAAGGACTAGTTAGAAGGAACTGAAGATCACCCTTATTAGTTAATTACTTAAATATTCCGTTATTCTTGTACCTTTAATTGTACTTTCATTCAATGTCTCATTTAATTTTCGGTCATTATTATCTCTTTAAATTTTTTTCTTTCTTAAATTTTATGATTGTTTAAAATCTTTCGGTACCTTAAAATCTCATAGCATTTAAGATCAAATATGATTTTCGTATCAATGGACTGGAGAAGAGAACAAGTTACTCTTGAAATGGCCATATCCATCTTTTAAATAAAGTTGTTGTTTTGGAGCAGACGATTTTTTTTTTACTATATAACTGTAAAAAAAAATTGTTTCAATTGTCATGCCATCTAGCTTATATGATTGTCTTGTACTGGTAAAAGTCTCGCACTTTTTTACTAAGTCCCGGTTTTGTTTACCGTATTTGGCGCAAGTTGGTTTTTGTCTTCTTCTAGCAAATATATATGGGTAAGCCTTAAATACCCGATTACAATTCTTGTAGGGCAGATTTCCCTTCTTCTTCAGTGCATAGAATTTGGTCCTATTCCAAGTGCTTTTAATTTCAGCGCCATTGTCTTTTACGTTTTCTTTTCTTTTCCTACTGGCATTGATACGAAAATCATATTGATTTTCGTATCAATGGACTGGAGAAGAGAACAAGTTACTCTTGAAATGGCCATATCCATCTTTTAAATAAAGTTGTTGTTTTGGAGCAGACGATTTTTTTTTTACTATATAACTGTAAAAAAAATTGTTTCAATTGTCATGCCATCTAGCTTATATGATTGTCTTGTACTGGTAAAAGTCTCGCACTTTTTTACTAAGTCCCGGTTTTGTTTACCGTATTTGGCGCAAGTTGGTTTTTGTCTTCTTCTAGCAAATATATATGGGTAAGCCTTAAATACCCGATTACAATTCTTGTAGGGCAGATTTCCCTTCTTCTTCAGTGCATAGAATTTGGTCCTATTCCAAGTGCTTTTAATTTCAGCGCCATTGTCTTTTACGTTTTCTTTTCTTTTCCTACTGGCATCATTTTTTAAAGATCTTGCTTCCAGCACTTTAGTCTTTACTACCTTACATGTTTAAGACACTCAATTAATAAGATTTTCTTAATATTGATCTCGTCCTTGAAGGCTGCTTATTTCGCATAAGATTTTGCTGCTTACTTCACACCTCTGCACACGTGTGCTTGATATGTAGGAGGTTGTTCCAAGATACATTGGTTATTATGACCGCTTCTACCATGCAACTGGAGTCGGTGCGTATGAGCATTTTTTTATGGGATGCCTCCTTTCCATACTCCAGTGCCATAATTATGGCTTGCTTATTTTTTTAACACTTAAAAATAAGATAGGAAAAATAATACTAATGATGAGGGAGAATAAAAGAATAGGAAAATGATATAACATTTTTATTAAAAAAAAAAGGTTTCTGTGCCCAAAAGAACGCAGAAGATGATACCAGTGAAGTTTAAGTTTGTGAATAGGAGAATGGCGGTGCGGCTAGAACTCACAGTAACCATGGGGCCGACCTAAGCCCTGAGTATCTCATTTGGTCGAGTAAAGAAGGAACGTTTCCAGGGATATTTAGAAGTCAGATCGAATATCCTTAACGTGGAAGGTCCCGAGCAGCTTACCAGACTCATACTCACGCTTATGCAATACTGGCCTATATATGCTGATGAACCACTGCATGAATAAGTTGTGGAGGTAATTTAGCCGCAAATCGAGCACCTGCATTGCTTGCAGCGAAACTCCGCATAAAAACTTTCTGATCTGAAGTTGCTCACAGGGGTGAGCCCGAAAATTGTAAGATTAAGCTCCCTATTGGTAAGCATCTTTCAGCTTAGCTCTGGCACAATCTTGCAGAGCTCATAAGCGATAACTGTTCATGCCTAACTGTACTTCTCTATCCTCAAAAGTATTCAAGCTTCTAAGGAGGGCATACTGAAAGCGAGAACATGACAAAGTAGGCTAAAATCCTCGTGACCTCATGAATCACCTCGAGAATCAAAACATGATTCCGAAAGATTCTTGTCTTGCTGTAATCAGCCTCTATGTAGGCCCTGCTGACATTCAATGTAAACTGGTTTGACAGCCTACGCTCTGGTATAGAGTGACGCAATGCTGCACCCCATAGTCATTCATAAGCTTAGTGAATACCTTGCAGACGAACTTCACACCGTTGTCCGAGTGAAGCCATTTGGGAACTCTAAAGCTCCAAAAGATTGCGCGCTATGGTATTAAGTCATATGAACTTGATTTGATGGTCCAGGATCACAAAACAACTGGGTATTTCCTGATTTTGAACGGGAGTTTTGATCCGTGAACTCCACAAACAAGAGCTGCGTAGGTCTCACCGAATCTTTAAATGCGCCCATAGGGGGTCTCAAAGGGGGATTTGAAGGCTTGACCTGTTTGCATGACGAGCAGCTTTGGATGTGCTGAATCACATCTTGACGTAAAAGATGGCAGTAGTCATATCTTTGTAAGATTTTTGTTGTTCTACGAATTTCATAATCCGAGCCCTGGGGATCATTATGAGCTCATACTATAAGTGCATATTCGTGAACCCATAATTTTGTTTGGGAAAACTTTGAAGTCTGCGTCACTGGAGAACCAGTACTGATGAGCACATGGCTATCAACAAGGTGCAAATTTTGAAATTTGTCAGGCTACTTCAGAATTTGCCCCTTGAGATGTTCATACTCGAGCTCCTGAATTATAGACTCTGCAATCAAACCATCAATATGTTTGTGCTTCAGGAGACTAGTTATTAGCTAGGCCAACTACGCATTCTTCCAGCAAGATCTAGAAAACGCATCAAGCACAACGTTAAGAGCACTTTTTCAGTATTCAATTTAGAAATTGAGCTCTTACAATTTCAAGTTTTAGCATGTCAATCGACCAAAAAGTTCCAACTGCTGCATGAGCCATTTAAGGTTTGTATGTTCGGAGATGATGGTGAGAGGCAACATTTCACACTTAGCACCGCGGCTAAGCATTCAGATTCGGTAATACTATAATTGCTTTGCACAGCATTGATCTTCATCAACATATATGCCATGCTCTTCACCATCATCATCTTTCTAGAACAAAACACTTCCAATATCCATTATGCTTGTATTATATTGAATAAAGAAGTACCTTCTAAAGTAGGAGTTGTCCAATATTGGAGCGAAAATAATCAACTGCTTCACTTTATTGAAGGCGTTGTTGGCAATAACTGACCACTTGACGGAGCGTTTATCCTTAAGAGAGTCTGTTAGTGGGGCGATAACCGAAGTAAAGTTTGGAATAAAATATCTATACCAACCTGCCGTGCCCATGAATAATCCCACATATTTGGTCGTTCGGGGTTCAGGATAGGAAACAATACTCTGATTTGGTGGGTATTATACTATTTTTTATTATGAAGCCAAGATATTCGATTTCCATCTTGATCAACTTGCTCTTTTTAACATTGATGGCCAAGTTGGTATCCATGAGCAGTTATGCAACAGTATTCAGGAGCTTCAAGTGCTCATCAAACGTTGAACTCATAACAAGCAGGTCACCCAGGCAAACAATCACCTTATCCTGCAGCTCATGTGGTATAACAATATGCAAATACCAACACATCGTTTGGGAGCATTACTTAAATCAAACGGTATGATCTTCTAATGGTACAAGGACCCTGCCAGGAACAGTAAACTCCAAAAGGCATCCTTCAGGCCCAAGCTGGTAATGAACCTGGTACTCTGCAATCGTGCCAATAGCCCTTCAATGAGCATCCTTAACAGTCACCTTTTTAAGGCGTCTAGTCTCAAGACGAAAATGTACCTTGCCAGGTTTTCTGACAAAGATTATAGGAGAGTTCCACCAAAACAAGCTTTCTTCTATTACCGCCATAGATAACATACTATCGAGTTCATGTTACAATAGTTACTTTATAACTGGTAAAATAGTATAATATCGCTGCTGAGTGGGCCAAGCTGAAGCAGTATCAATTTGATGAAACACTAGACTAGTCCTGCCTCAGCCTTTCGTATTATACGACGGAAGCTGTTGCTTGACGCAATCCAGTCGTTGCTGATTCTTTGGAGTCAACAGATAAAATTCAGGGCTTGGAGGCCCTGTGGCTGCATTGATAGCATCGACGTGGATTGGTGCGATTTCCCAGACCCCAGAAGTCAATTCTAAGATATAGTGCATGCGCCAGCAAAGGGAATATAGTGCATGTGTCAATTTGGTAATGTTGTTAAAATTCACTAATGTGGTGCCGTATCCCAGAAATGGATATTTGTGCCCTGATGTAGCATGGACATTTGCAATAATCGAGCAGTCGCCTAAGCAAACTGCTCAAAAACCTTCATAACACCTATCCGAAATTCGACTTGCAGATTCGAAAAAAGACTTTTTTTTAATTATTCCAATTTATAATTATAAATCTTGAAATATTTTTTTGATTTCTCTTTACTTTCATTAAATATAAATTTTAGATCTTTTTGTTTCTATATTAAACTTAGACTTTGCATTATAGTTATATTCTTTATGAGTTTTACCTTTTCTTATTATTACTTAAATTTTTCTATAACATTATTTTTCATATTCTAAAAAAATCAAATCTGCAATTGAAATGCGGATATGGCAACATATTTTCGCACTGCACATGCACGTATTGCATTGGCGAAGGCTTCTGTGCAGCGGAATGAGTAAAAGGCCCGTCAACTGCCGTTGCAATGGTCCCACAAGGTGAAAACGAACAACAAAGGGGAGTCTGTTCGAGATTGCCCACGAGCGCAGACGCCGCTGGTTCTGGACGTGAAGTGCAGATGGTAATACATTGATTCGAAGAGTGCGCAATTGAGCAATGGAGAGCGTAATTGTGACTCATCGTGTGTCGCACCATTTTTCACGCTTTGCGTTCGCTAAGTTGCCAAGAACATAATTTTCACGGTGAAAATCGATTTCAAAAGCTATTCGACAAACTCGAACGTGATTAAGTTCACACTGGATGATTTTTTGTGGGGTGCTTTCACCTGGCAAGTTTCAGTGGATGGAGTAGGAGCCGTGTTTTTTTGCATTTAACGCACACTAATGCATGCATGCAAGGGTTCTGGATGAAGTTTGCCTACAGCAGCTGTTAAACAATACGCTGAATGTGCGAACGCTTACTCACACAAACATTTCAACGGCAAACTGATGTTGCCACGAAACGCCAGAAATTCTTTTCCAGGGGGAAGACATAGATATGAATTGCAAGAGCGTAGATCAGTTCGTCATTTGACGTCATTTGCCGTCATTTTTTCACTGATTTGGTCGTGAAATGTTGGGGAAATCCCGGGGAAATAGATTGAAAAGGCAGTGTTGAAAGTGGTCTGCAACGTATTCCCTTGAGTGTGTGGCCTTGGCGTGCATTCGGCAACGTAAAATGTGTGTGAAAATTGTGACAGTCAAATGTTGCTCCCAACAGTGATGGTGAAGTTCACATGTTGAAGCTCATTTCCGACGAATGGAGAAAATACAACTTGTCGGGCAAAGACGCACAAAAAGTGCCGTGAATATCAACATTGTAACATGAAAATGATGGAAATTCTGTAGAATATTTACAGTAATCGATGTGTATAAACGCATTCCAGATTTCTGGTCTAGTCTCTAACGTTTTGTGAATAACATGAGCAATCATATATTACCAATATGTTTCCTAATTTCAATATGCCTTGATTCTCTGGTTTTTGTAGAGAAATGCTTCACGGGAGACTGCTGTCAAGAATATTGTTACAGTAAAGGCATTGATCTGCCTCAACTTAAGCATTACATTACTTATGGAATTCTTTGTAGCTACTTGAATAAGTTGCATATTTTTAATAATAATGTTTCTGAAAAATTATTAGAGAAGAAAAATGTTAGAAGGTGATTTCGACGTGTGTACTGATTCTCATCAGGCCATCACTCTTAGATACACACCGGTGATGGCGACCACAATGCTTAGAGGTGAGAGAGTTATTTTTTTAATTTTCCTACTTATGCGAACTCAGTATGTTTTGTAGCTACAAGTTATGTTCAAGTTAAATTTTCTCTTGTAAGTACTTGTATTAGATAAACTTTAATTGGATCATTTCACCCTTTTCACATCAATTTTAATGTAAATATATACGATAATATGCATTACGCCAGTTGTATGGTGCACGTGCTATCTCGTTCGACGAGATGGTACATCACACACGATTATTTGCCGGACCCAAAACGTTTTACGATGAAATGATATATATTTTATTAACGAATTGAAAGCCTTATGGCTCCTACCTTTAGTTGCGCACCTTTGTAAATGTTATCGTCCACTTTAAACAAATTAAAACTTCACTACACTTTGTTTTACTTCACTTTACACTTTTATTAATATATTATATATTCTATATTTTTTAATGTTTCTCTATTGACTGCTTCTATGCGACTGACTTTCAGTTAGCAGTTAACATTTAGTTAGCAACTAACCGGTACTTTTCTCTATTTCCAATTCAATTTTAACTAAAAATAATCTATTACAATTGCGCATTATGTTTCCAATTCAATTTTAACTAAAAAATAATCTATTACAATTACACATTATGTTTCCAATTCAATTTTAACCAATAAATAATCTATTACAATTACACATTATGTTTGCTATTACATTTCTATTGGTGCAACCCATTAAACGAGAATCGTCAGATTGACAATAATAATAAACAAGTATGACGGTTCTTGTCATAAGTAAGTGCAATCATTTAATCTCATAAAGCTTAGGTTGATGCTGCATCGCTCCCGTCAGATAAGTACAAATATACATTTCTATTAAAAATTTGATTCTTTGTGTTTCCTTTTCCTCTTTTGCAGGTCTTGCAGCGTACAGCCGGCGGAAACAATCAATTGTTATCACATTCATTTTCAACGAACGATGCTTCACTTGGTGAATATAAGTATACAGTGAATGTTGGTCAGCATTTAATCAAGATTCAGGAAGAGAAATCCACCGTACGACATGCAACACCAGTAATACAGCTTATCAAATAGTAACCGGAAATGGATACGAAGAACAATCTGTGATATCAAATTGTAAAGCAACTTTTATCTAGGCATGGAACATTGCTTCCAGAAAAAGAAGAAATACATGCATTTCCAGAGTTGATGTTGCTTCGTGATGAAATTATTTAAAACTATGAAGTGAAGGAAACTGCCCCTGCTAAGGGTGGCCTATGTGAGGAAGACTTACAGCTTCTAAAAAACTGATTACCTGATAACAATATCACCAAAGATAAGGATGAGGAAAAAAACAATTTCTAATAGTGTTAAATTATTATATTTTGGATATTTTAATTTCGGAGCGGAAAGATGGTCACGTTTCGGAAGAAGATTCGGTTATTGATAAAACAATGTATCCATTACACCTATGATTACTTGTTATTTCGGGAACTGCATTAAAACAACCCTGTGCAGCGTGAAAAATTTAATATAACATTCGGTGAATTTATACCTTTGAGGAACGGAACAAATGGAGTGGCTATGCTCATATAAGCTCCATAGAAAATGATGCGACCACCTTCTGAGCATGATTGTCATTTCATTTCCAATAATTTCCACAATTTCTCCTCTCGAGAGCCAGATTGTCAATTTGACGACTAAACATGGACGCGAAATTTACCTGGCGCGTGACATACGATTCGGAATTTAGTCGTTTTTTCGGTTCGATAACGTGACCGGAGGTACATATTGGCTGTAGTGAAAATAATATTACACCCGGTTTAGGGATAACAACATTTTAAGGAGTGACATTGTAAATCGGAGCGAGGAACTCAATTAAAAGTGTAATGTGCGTTATTGCTAGAAAACGATGGGTTATCGATACGAAAGTGTTTTCTATCCTAAGTGGCCATAATGCTTTATTTGTATTTAATGCTATTTTCTTGTTCTGTGAAGTGTTATTTGCAATAAAACCATATTTATGAGTGCATAAGCGTTTGTTTACTTTCTTGTGACAATCCATTGGGTTCCCCTTAACTAGCTTTAGAATCACGGTCGCAGGGGTAGGTGCATAAAGACACGTAATTAGGCAGGCGGTCGCAGGGGTAGTTGCTACAACGTGTACACATGGATGTCCACTCCGGTTTTATCTTGTTCCTCAAAGATTTATACCCATGTCCTGTCAATCATTTTGTCACTTTCGTCAGTTTGGAATATCACAACCTATTCAGTTCATTCAATATAGAGTATTACATAAGGCTACACTTTACTCATTATTTTTACTACCTGAATGTTGGGTTCCCAGAGATTTTTTTTAATAGATCACTTTCAAGTACCCCCCACCAGCAGAGGCCCGGCGAGGATGTTGGGTAAGTACCCTTTTGTTATTTTTTCTCTCTTCAATTAATTTTCTCAATTTTTTCCCTGAATATTTTCCATTTAAATTTTATTATTTGCATGATTTTAAATATTATTACCAATGTTTGGCGCACCATTTGCCTGCGGCTCTCACTCGATTTCGACGTGCTCACACCTGCACCCGTCTGCTACTACCTCGCGAAACCGGGCAGTGGTACGAGCTGCCTCAAAGTTCAGACTATAGCGATCGTGTATTTATCTAAGAACAGAATCTACATACATTTCAATTCATATCAAAATAGAATTCAACGGGACTAGAACGTACATAGTTTCAGCTAAAACCAACTTATAAAAAAAATGTTTTAAAGATATACTCAAGTAGTTAATTCAAATGTAACGTTAACAAGATTCCATATGAAAAACTAAACATACATTTTATAATATTGTTACATGTACAACTAATTCTGCGAGCTACTGCCGTAATTGTTTTCACAACATCATCAACAAAAGAATGTACTCGAAAACCCGCCAAGCGTGATCAACATCTGAAAGTGACGTCACTGCCCCATTCATTAAGCTGCTCGAATATTCCAGTTAGTTCGCCAATGTACGAGAAATGAATTGAATGACTAGAGACCCTATATAAAGCCGAGCTGAATGAATGGGGGCATTCATTACAACTGCGATACAGTAAAACTGCGATAGTGTAGAGTGCGAATTGGAAAGCGATATTGATCGAGTAATAGGAAAGTGATTTTCGTTGATGGATAAGACAGTTAAAGTAAAAATTTATAGACGAAGTAAAAAGTAAAATTAGTAAAATAGTGAAATCAATTATTGCGTATTTTTAGTAAATAAACTGTTTGAACTTAATTTAAAAGACATTGCGTTTTCACTTTCCCGGAACATTAAAATTATTGGCCGCGAACCATAACACGCGACAGTGGTGTCAAGAAGTGAGAAAGAAAAGCTTTGAAAGTGAAAAACGTTTAATCATTTTTAAATTGCACAATAGTGAAATGTAACGTGGAAACTGATGGTAAAAAAACATAAGATAAAAGCCAAAATAATAAAAAAACCACGAAGCTAACATTTCAAAATTAATGAGTTTACCATGGCGGGTGAGCCCTCAGATGCGAAAAAAGGCACAGAAGGTGGAGAAGCAGAAACACCAAAATCAAAGGAACCCGAAAATTCGCTGATGCAAATGTTGGTGCTGATGCAGCAAAAGCAGCGACAGTCTTTCAATATAACATCCAGTTTAACTGCGAAGCTAGACAAACAATCAGCGAAGCTAAATGAACAATTAAGCAGAGCTAAATGAATAACCAGCAAAGCTGGACCAACAAGCGATCGAAATCAAGGCAGATTTTCAAAAACAGTCAACCGAAATAAAAGCGGAGCTCGGTAGTTTGAACAAAAAAATAAAATGCGTCGAGGAAAAGGTTTACCAGGTCGAGGAGAGGATCAACCATGAGATGAGCCAGGTCGACGAGAGAATCAAGCATGATATCAGCCAGGTCGAGGAGAGAATCAACCATGAGATAGAAAAAAATGAAAAAAGAATTGGAAGCAGCGAAGGCAGTAGTAATCACCTCACTAGCCCCGCTTATAACCACAGCGCAAAGCTCATCCAGAAATGTGAAAGCACCAATATTCGATGGGCAAACGGTCTGGAGTATTTACAAAATCCAGTTTGAAGCCACCGCTAGGATAAATCACTGGAATGAGCAGGAACGAGCAACTGCATTAATTCTTGCTCTAAGAGGCCCAGCTGCCGAGCTTTTGTAGACTATCCCCATTGAGTTGCATTTAAACTTGGCTTCTATAATGAATGTGCTCAACATGTGTTATGGAGGTGATCATCTGAAGCAGATTTATCGGTCACAGCTACGGCATTGGATGCAGAAGTCTGGCGAAACCTTACAGCAGCTAGCCCAAGACATTGAGCGACTGGCACTTCTGGCTTACCCAGCATACGACCCATCAGTGCAATAAAGGACCAGGAATTGCAATAAGGCGTGCGGTTAGCTCAAAAGCAAACGGTTAAGGATGCATTGGGCTATAGTCTGAACTGACTGCAAGAAGCGAAGAAAATGGAGCTATTGTCCAGGATGGTGGAGATCCAGACCAAGTCAGGAGCCTAGAATGGAACCCCATCAAACTGAGGGGCTCAACTTCGCAAGCGAACGTTGGCTAGGAAGATCGACTTCCCTAGCACCCCCGTCACCGTGTCAACACTGCGTCGTGGAGAAGCAGACCTAAGCTTTCGGGTCGAGTTGACGAAGAAAATTGCACCATAACAAGCGATACTGGTGCAACCCGATTGATTATCCGACCAGGCCTAGTGAGACAGCAACTACTTCACAAGGGCGGAGTTTATGGAAATACTGAAGCCCTATCTCGTCCTCCATGTCCAGCTAACTGCAAGCATTGCCAACGGATTGAGGAAAAGAAACCACCCATCGATCTACAATTGATTACGGCCAAATTCGATGAAGGTTGATCATCGGAGGAGATTCAAAATGACCAGTTAGCCGATGAAGACATCGGACCATTGCTCGTATGAAACGAGACAACTGGGCGACCTGAGTGGAAGGACGTTTCGATGCATGACGCCACACTGAAAAGTTATGGGGCACAATGGAACTCCCTTCAGGTAGAGGGTGGCATACTCAAGCGGAAATGGGAAACGGCGGATGGCAGCTTCTATATGATGCAAACCATAGCCCCTGAAGCCAAATCTACGATGTGGTTAAGGAAATGCATGAAGGATCTTCGGGAGGCCACCTTGGTGGTAACAAGACCTTAGAGAAATTGCGGGAAAAGTTTTCTGGCTCCACGCTCGAGAAGACGTAGAGGACTGGTGCCGTAGATGCACAATTTGCGCTTCCGTCAAAGGTCCAAAGTGACGACTGAGGGGACAAATGCAAACCTACAACGTGGGTGTAACCTTTGAAAGGATTGCTGTTGACATCACAGGACCCTTTCCTGAATCCGAGTGGGGGAATGGATACACGCTGGTTGTAGCCGATTATTTCAGCAAGTGGCCCAAGGTCTACCCCATTTCCAACCAGGAAGAAACTACTGTAGCCGAACAGCTAGTGTTAAATTGGGTCAGTAGGTACGGCGTGCCTTGCGAACTACATTTGAATCAAGGCCAAAACTTTGAGTCACTAGTTTTTGCGAAATGTGCGAGTTGCTGAGAATACGGAAAACGAGGACAACACCGCTGCGTCTCCAATCCAATGGAATGGTCGGACATTTCAACGGCACGCTCAATAAACACCTCGCCAAGATGGTTGACGACAACCAAAGGAACAGGGACCGACACATACCACTATTTTGGATGGCGTACAGAGCTGTCGAACATGCATTGACGGACCAATCCCTAGCCAAAGTCATTTTTGGAAAGACTTTTCGTCTGACAGCTGATATAAAGCTCGGAACACCCCTTGAGAAACCCCAAACGATCTCGGAGTATGCAAGTGAGCTAAGAAAATGGTTGAACCAGATACATCGGACAGTACGAAAACACCTCGAATCGGCTACTGACCGCATGCAGACCAGGTATGATCTAAGAGCAAATTCTACTGGCTTCCAGCAAGATGACTTGGTGTGGCTATATAACCCACAACGGCGGGAGGGTAGGTCTCCGAAGTTGCAGCATAATTGGGAGGGACCCTACCGAGTTACAAAGCGAATCAATGAAGTCATATATCGCATACAGGAACACGGCAAGATGAGAGCCAAACTAAAAATCATGCACCTGGACCGTCTTGCCCCATGCTACATCCAGGGAGAATTGAATACAACTGGTGACACATATTTTCGGGGCGAAATGAACTGAGGGGGGAGGGGGGAGCGGTGTTACATCTACAACTAATTCTGTGAGCTACTGTCGTAATTCCTTTCACAACATCATGATCAACAAAAGAATGTACTCGAAAACCCGCCAAGCATGATCAACATCTGAAAGTGACGTCACTGCCCCATTCATTAAGCTGCTCGAATATTCTAGTTAGTTCGCGAATGTACGAGAAATGAATTGAACGACTAGAGACCCTATATAAAGCCGAGCTGAATGAATGGGGGCATTCATTACAACCACGATACGGTAAAACTGCAATAGTGTGGAGTGCGAATTGGAATGCGATATTGATCGAGTAATAGGAAAGTGATTTTCGTTGATGGATAAGACAGTTAAAGTAAAAATTTACAGACGAAGTGAAAAGTAAAACTAGTAAAATAGTGAAATCAATTATTGCGTATTTTTAGTAAATAAACTGTTTGAACTTAATTTAAAAGACATTGTGTTTTCACTTCCCCGGGATGTTAAAATTATTGGCCGCGAACCATAACACTCGCGACAATATAAAAAAAAGTGAATGAACTACATATTTATTTATTTATTTATTGCCAAAGAAGGCATCATTTAACAAAACACAAAGATATTACAATTTATACATTAGGTTACTTAATGATCTACTGTATCCGGGAAGAGCAGGATTGTGTAATTATGGACTTGAAAAGGGACTTGGAAATGGTTGGGGAATAATAATTGCTGAATTTGTTCAATGCTTTACAACATCTATTTATTGGCGCGTTATCCGCATTTATGGTCCGATGTGTTCTTGTGGTGAACATAGGAGAATTTCTGGTAACTCTAGAAGGGTTATTCAGCCGTACCTTCTCGGAAATAAATTTCACGTTAATATTACCCCTAAGCACATCGAAAATTAGGCATGAGGACAACGCAGTTCGCCTAGAAGCCAGTGATGCCATATTCAATATTTGGAGTCGGTTATCGTAGGATGGAAGGCTATGGAAATCTCTGGGGTCATAGAGGGACCTTAGGGCAAAGAGTAAAAATTGTTTTTGTACCGACTCGAATCTAGTTTTATGAATGTTGTAAATTGGGTCCCAGATCAAACAAGCGTATTCGAGAATGGGACGAACAAGTGAAGTGTATAGCAATTTTGTTGCCCAAATATTCTCGAATTCTTTGGCTCTCCTTTTGATGAAACCAGCATCCTATTAGCTTTAGAGAGGGCTTCGTCATTTTGAAGATTGAACCAAAGCTGTGTGTTTAAGATTACGCCTAGATCTACTATGCTCTCAACTCTGCTCAAACTCGTGCTTTTGATTTGATAATCGTTAAGGAGGTTTTTTTTTTCTAGAAAAACTTATGACATGGCATTTATCCAAATTGAGTGCAAGTTGATTATCGTTGCACCATTGAAGCAAAATATTTAATTTGGATAGAAGAAAGGAAGCGTCAATATGCGATTTTATAATGTGATATACCTTCAGATCATCGGCATAAAAAAGGTGAGGTATATCGGATAGTGCCGCTGAAAGGTCAGATATGAAAATATTGAAAATGGACCCAGATGACTACCCTGAGGAACCCCAGAGAGGACATTAATTTTCTTCGGTAAGCGACCTTGGAACTTGACATATTGGATGCGGTTTTTCAAATATGAATGAATCCAGTTAAGCGGTGGGCCAGTGATTCCAAAAGTATGCAGTTTTTTTATCAATATTTCATATTCACGCGGTCAAACGCCTTGCTGAAATCGGTGTATATGGCGTCGATTTGGTTACCTTTTTCCATCGCAAATAGAATGTCTGACGGCAACACGACAAAGTTGGTGGTAGTAGATCTGCTTTTCCGGAAACCATGTTGCTCGTCGTTGATATAAGGTTCAATAAGAGGTGAAATTTTATCATATACAATCTTTTCAAAAAGCTTCGGTATGGAAGATAACGTAGCGATTCCCCTATAATTTTCAACAGACCGCTTTTCACCCTTTTTATGGATTGGTATTATATAAGATGGTTTCCAATGTGAGGGAAAAACACCGCTTGAAAGCGATTTATTAAAAATGAGGAAAAGAGGGAGGGACAAACTATCTTTACAGAGGGTCAAAAAATGAGGGGGAATGAGATCAGGGCCAGGTCCTTTGTTCAAATCAAGAGCTTCGATGGCTTGACGAATTTCATCTTCAGATATCGAAAAACTATCGATCAGTGCTCTTGGTGCTATTTCAGAGGACAGAAAGTTTTGAGAGTTTCCAGGATCGCAGTAGATTCCTTGGAAAAAATCAGCAAAAAACTCACAGATTTGCTCTGGAGAAGAAGACATAAAATCATTGTATTTCATTGCTGAAGGGTAACCATGTATCTTACTTTTTACGTTGACGAATTCGAAAAATTTTCAAGGATTCCGAGTGATTTCGTCACCTACAACATTTATGTAGGATTTATATGCTTCTTGAGATTTAATTTGAAACTCATTAGCGAGCTCGTCATATTTTCTCTTAAACTCTTCGCCAACGTTGTGACCATTTTTAAATATTTTATATAGCTTGTTTCGTTGGTTTCGTAAACGCCTGAGGTCACTACCCAGCCAGGTTTCAGAAACCTTGTCTTTTTTCTTAATTTTAGGTACAAATGAATCAACTTTGATAAAAGGTGGATAAGGCTGTTAATATTGTTAAAATCGCCATTACGAAGTCATATACAATCTCATTATTGTAAAAAATAGGGTTTACTGAATCAGGAGTGGAAAGTTCAACAGAAAAGGCGGAGTGATGAATTGTGTTGGAAAACAGGTGCTCGCTCTTATCAGTTGGATTAACCACTACTTCGTCATGTGCATTTGTGAAAATGAGGTCTAACCAATTTCCGTTTTGGTTGGAGATAGGACCAGTTTGCTGTAAATCATTGCCATATAGGGTGCTCACTAAGTTAGAGTCATTACTGTCTAGAAGATTGACGGGAAGAAGATTACCAAGTTCATCGGTTACGAATTTAATGTTTGGCCGATTAAAGTCACCAGTTATAATGACTCTGTCTTATTCATTAATTCCGGCAGTAATTCCAGCTATGATATCACATACAGCATTAAAGATAATTTCGACAGATTCTGGAGGTAAGCATGATTTTGGAGGGACATAGAAGACGCCAATATATACAGAAAATTGCAGCTTTATTTGCACTATTTTATGCTGGAATAATGAATTTGATAGCGTCTTGACGAGCTCACTAAGGAGAGAGTTATGTACAGCTATCAATACACCACCTCCGCGTCTTTGTCCAGTACTAAGGAAATCTCTGTCGTCTCTGTAAATGGACCAATTATTGTCCAGAATCCCCTCATTTTTGTGAGAGTCATTTAACCATGTTTCGGGCAGGGTAAAATGGCAAGATTTTGTGTCAAGAAACAGTTAGGGCAATTTATTACGGATACCACTACAGTTGTGGTAAAACAGTTTAAGACTATGTTGAATAGACTTATGAAAGTGGACGAAAAAATTTGTGTTGGTTTTCTCTTGTCCTTTGTAGTGAAGAGATATAACTGGAACTAACAAAGGAAGCAAAGGTCTCAAGATCTTTTTTCGCCTGGTCTATGGTCACACCCAACTCTCCATGATGGGAAAAATATAAGTTCCGAAGGGCGTCAAGATCGACCGGAAGGCCTTCTCTTTGAACAATGATGTTGAGACTAGTCCTCGTTTTACCTTCAATACAGGTTGTTTCCGGTGCTTTATGCATGTAGGAGAGGTAAAGGCGAACACATTCATAAATTTTGTGCTCTTTGAGGTACCTTACCTTTTCTCCAGATCGTTACTCGCGACAATAGTGGCCTTAACAGTGGGTGGCAAGAGTGGATCTAGAAATGATTTGCTCTTGTTTGAAGTGGTTGATAAAGTTGGCAGTCCGGATGAGCTCGTGGCTGGTGGTATTTGGTCTTCACCACGCACGAAATTACTGTACCTAGTTGTTGAGATGGATGTTTCAGGTATCGAGGACGGATCTTTAGTCATCTCATCGGCACTCGATCGCTCTTTTCCAGAAATTTTTCGTGGTTGGCCACAAATCTCCTTAGTGGTGTTGACTTCTGGCTCATTTAACGTATCACTTTTCAATAAAATAGGAGGGGTAAGGATGGAGGTGCGTTATAAAAGATGTTGGATGAAATTGAAGTGTTAGTTATGAAGTTAGGAATACATACTTTCTTATAATTACTTTTGTCACGGCTGGCCTTGGATTCTGTGACTCCATTACGCTCCTTCCATAATTTAAAGCTCATACCGTTCCACATGTAGTTGCCGTTCTTTTTTCTGTAGTTTGTGAAGAGCCAAGAATACTGTGATGGAATGAACACCTTGAAGCTTTTCCTTCGAGTGTTCTGAGAAGATAGTTCTTCAGCAGCAGCTATTGATGTGGAGTATGTTTTCAATATTTTTTCTGACAGCGGTTGCATTCAAATTGGTATATATTAAACCAGTTATTGAAAATTTACATGGGAAAGTATTAAAGAAAAGGAGAGTAAAATAACGACGAAGTCCCTTTAAGTCCTTCCGTTTTCTCCAGGCCCGATTTGCTCTTTGAACAAGCAATTTCAACCCCTAGTAGGTTACCTCGGCCGCGACACCAGTCGATCGGCATTCGACCCTTTTAATTCGTGAATGCGAATTTTTTTCGTGTAGAGGGTCCTTGTGCTGGGAAAAAGAACCCGCCCCGCGAAACCGCAACGCTGGCCTGCCAGCGCGTTCATGCGTCCCCAGACAAGGCCAATCTTGGCGGATCTCACCATCTTCTTTCACCGAGGCAGCAGACCATCACTGCAGTCCTGTACTGATATTTATATCTACTTATTTTACTGCCCATGGGCATGCATGCAATGCGCATGCTAACTCAAGTCCACAAGTAAGTCCAAGGTTTCGGCTCTGAAAATACTGACACTGGCTCCAGTATCAAGCAAGCCCGTCAATTTGTGATCTTTGATGAAAATTTCTGTGTAGGGCGTATTGTCACCAGGAGTTGCAACAATAGACTCCACTCAGGCCCGCTTCAAAAGATATCTTGCGAAGAACTACATGCGGGAGGAAGTGATTCAAGAAGAGACATGCTTTAAAACAGGTGGTTGATTGTCGATCATTATCCGCCATTCCAATGCCGAATTATGTGAAATTAGTTCACTTAAATTGATGTTGGTGAGTTTTGCGAGAAATCTGAGCCTGTCTGATCTACTCGTATATTGCAGCTACGCTATGCATTATGATGCGTTTGATGTTCCGATGGTGAACCTCTACCACGCGGTAACGCCACAGAACTTCATTCTACGTAGTTATTATATTGATTTATTTTGGTACTGCTAGTATGATGACTGCTATTACGGCTGTTATGATTGACTAACGCTATTGTTAAAGTGGCAATCATATAATATAAACTCAAATCAATGCTGTTTCTTTGCCTCTGGTGATCTTCAGCTATTCCTAAGTAACTCTTTTCCTTAAAATTAACTCGATTTTTAATTGTTTCAATTATGTATGTATGTAAGTTCCAAGCTAAAATAAATTTTAATTTAATCGGTCGTGGCTCAATTTGTCGAAGTGTTTTCATTCTTAATACGAGTTTTTTTTATATCGTTGTGGTTCAAGTGACTAAGGTTACAAACGTTTTCCCTTTGACATTCTATTTACCCCGCAACACATGGTATGGTCGAAATGTTATTTAAGCTTTCCATCTGGTTCCCATTTAACATTCGTTCTCACGGGATTCCTCTACAAATAAATACTAAAATTTATTTGAATTAAAATAACTAATGCACTGAGAATATTTGTAGTGATGTAAGGATCGGCAAAAGACTTCCTAATCTCTATATACTCGTATTTATTGAATTTGTAAGTAAAATGGTTGTGCTTTTTTCAGAAGCTACTGTTGCGTCGGCTAGGCGTTTATTCCAAACAAAATGACCAACTACTGTACAAGACCGATGATTTACAAGCGCAAGTATGAATTCTTTAAAACTTCCAAACAAACTACAACCAAACATCAGAAGTGTTTCAATACAATATATGACGCGTACATGACTGAAAATAACTTTTGGTAGAGTAAAATAAGGACCCACTCCCCATTCTCCGATTAACTGATGAAATATGACGCCGGCAACCTGAAAATTTACGGCACGGGGATGATTTTGGAGCTGTTTTGCGGTGATATACGAGCACGGCTTACAAAATGTACAACCGGTACAGCCGTTACAAGATTGCCACTCTCGAAGAAATGACTAATGGCCTCCGCTTGTACGCTAACATGCTCTTACTCAACAACGTCAAGCAACTTTTGCGAGGCCTTAAAATACTGCTGCTGAGCCAGAACAAAGGTGATAATTTATATTAATTTTGTATTTAAGTGTTCTTCGCTGTATGGTTTATTCAACACAGTTCGTTAGACGTAATGGAGTAATGGCTTCGCGAGTGAAGCATTCGAGTCCAAGTACTTTATTATGCCTTTGTTAATATAAAAGTGATCCCATTTACAAGTCGACTAAGTCCCCTTGACTTATATGAAGCATGTAATTGCTTCCGCGAAACTTTATCGTTGCACGGAAATTTGAAGGCTTTAATTTGCTATGGGCTGCGTGTGGGGGCAGCCAATTTAGCATTAAAAATCTACACGTCATTGATATATGTATACTTATTCATTGTACGTACAGAATTTCGAATCAAAGATAAATGGCATTTGAAACGAATTTACCGCAAACAATGAAAACTCATTAATAACTATCCCAAGCATTTACCCAAACTGTTTTTATCTAATTTATTGTCGGAATCAATTTATTTGCTCGTATTTCATCACCCATCCTTGCTAACCGGATCTAATCTTATTTGATGGTTTCCGTGAATAAATACTTCATTTGTTTTGATAACGAATTGTAAATTGAGATAATCGTAAAAGTATGGAATAAATATTTTGTTTGAATTTGCAATACGATGAAATTTTTGTAAATAATTCATTCTGCTGATATTTCATCGATGAAAAGTGCAGATCCAGCTCACGATAATCGTTTGAAATAATATTTGGTCAGCCGCTGAGCAGAATTTCCATTCATAGAATCGAATGAATCACTTCTATATGAATTTTAGGGTTGATTTTCCGCGCTTGTTTTATCGTTTTTCTCTTCGAACGGAAATAGGACTGAATGTTTAGAAGAATGGGTTGGCAAGGAAGAAAAAGAGACTTTATTTATAAATTTCAAGTATTCAGCGATTCTATGAAATAAAATTTGATCCGGAGAAAAATTGGATATATGTAAGTAACAAGTTGGGTAAACAGACCTACGCTCATGTCAGAAGGGTTTTGTCTTCAATTTTCAAAATGCAGTCACCAGATTGAATAAAGTCAAGAAGCATGTCAATGACGATTTTATTGGAGAAACTATGAAATTCGAAGACCATACTATTATTAACAAAGTTGAAAGTATTTCGACTTCTGAGGTTTTTGTTATTGTTCTACTCATAAATATCTCCCTTGATAATTATTTCAGATGTCCATTCGCGAGGGAGGAAACACATTTTTCATGTATTTCCCCCCTGTGCCCCCACTGAAGCAAAAACTGACTGTTTAAGAACTGTTTTGAAAAGCTCCCATGAAAGCTATCATTTCATACTCATATCGGCTACGTTTGATGAATTTTTTTTCAGGGGCCACTCTCCTGTACTGTTATCATCGATTCATGGCCAATTTTTTCGAATCCTAGAGTTGTTACAAAGCCCTTTTGTTAGAAGCTCCCTCCCGCCTCCTTGACTTGTTTCACTTATGAGTATTAATTGTAGGTACTCAGCTTCAGCCATTCATTAAATTGAATCAAGTGTTCAAAGCATGCACCTTAAACGTTGAAGTTGGGAAAAAATAACTCAAAGTTATTCAATCTTCGCATTTAAAACAGCCACTATTTTGTTTTACGATCACTGATACCACTAGCTGAACTGATTCTCAAAGTTATTCATGACACCTATCATTCCTGAAATTTTCATGCAAATCCTAGCAAAACTGTAGTGTCTGAGTCGGTAAAAAGCGCATGTTGTTCCATAGCCATATGTTGCCATAGTAATACATGCAGCGCATATTGTTCCATAGTAATACAGGAAAATTTAAACCGCTATAACTACGCTAAATATGATGCAATCTTTATGAAACTTGCAGAGTTGATCAATCTTATAAATAAACATCTACGTACTGAATCCCATTGAATTTAAGGGTACCGTTAAGATTTTATTCAAGAAAACATAAAAACGATAAATCATACTATTACTAACAAAGTTGAGTGAATTGCGACTTCTCACGTATTTGTTGTTGTTGTACTCATCAAGGTCTACATTCGTGATTTTTTTCAGATTTTTCGGATGGAAGGTGTCCAATCGCGAGGGGGGGTGACACAAATTTTTCGTGTGTTTCCCCTCGCTGTGCGCCCCTCGAAACAAACGTTGCCAAACTAAGACCTGTTTTGAAAAGTTCTCATCAAGACCTTACATTTGATCATATCGGCTACCTTCAATGACATTTTTTTTTCGGGGGGTCACTCCCCTTCATGGGGAGACCCCCCTTAAATACCTTATAAAATTTTTTAGTAATTGAACTTTGAAGAGATCACCACTTCACACCTATATACAAAATTTGATGCTTCTAGCTTAAGTGGTTTCCGAGAAAAACTGCTGTGACACACGGACGGACGGACGGACGGACAGACAGACAGACGGACAGACAGGACGCGATTTTAGAAGGGTTTTTAAAATTATTTTATAAAACCCTAAAAATGATGCGGGACTATAGTGTAGAACTACCGTGCATATGTAATGGAGTAAGTATGCGAAATATGTACCATCATAAGGATTCCCTCAAATAAAACACCGATTATTAAAGTGTAAACAGTTTTATTTATTTTTTTGCTATTGCTGTAGCACTACAGCCCCTTTCGGGCCTTCGCTTAGAGATAGTTAGAGTATCTCATAATCTTGTTCTAATGTTTCGGCACTCGAGAAGGTGATATATTTAGTGCAGTGCTTTGACCATATGTTCGCCTACCCAGCTGGGACACATTCCGATTTTAAATTAGCACGTATTAGAACTGAATGGGCTTATAGACCGTCCGGAGAATCATTCAACACAAATCTCATTATCACCAACGGGACTCGAACCAGTGAACTTTAACTTACGCAGCGAGCACTCTAACCACTACACTGCTCAGACTATCCTATTATTTTTCCGTTTTTTCTTCGTAGTACTACAGCCCCTCTTGCATCTTTGTTTCCTGAACAAGGCGCCTCGAACTGTCTCGGTCCATTGACCGCGTCCTCCAATTCCGAAATCTGACCAGTGACGAACCATCTTCGTCAACCGAGTCAGACCAGCATTTCCTCGAGTTCCGCACTGATTCCCGCCCTTTAGTTCTCCCAACAAATACCTTCTTGGGTATCCGTTGCTCGTCCATACGATTCAGGGGGCCAGCCCATTGCTGCTTCCGCAGTCTGATAATTATTGAGACCTCCAGCTCAACAAACAGTTGATACAGCTCATAGTTGCATCGAATTCTCCATTGGATCCCGTCAGCTTTGTTCCAATTAGCCGCCTCAGGACCCATCACTCAAAGGCTTTCAATACATTTGTGGATGCTTGGATTAGAGTCCATGTTTACCATCCGTAGCTTAACAAAGCTTTTAATAAAAATATGTATACTTGAAGCTTTATTTTCCTGTGTAGGATCGCGAACACTGGATATAATATATTTTATTTGCAAGCTATATTTTCCGACGTGTTTCGTCCCCTTCATTGTTGGTTCTCGTTATTTTGGCACACAAATACGCAAATTTGCTCAAATTTTTGATAGTGTATCCGCCAAATATGAGGTTTTGTGTATTTGAGGTGTTTTTTCTTGTTACAGAATGTTGATGTTGTCCGCATAGGCTACTTCTTGGCTCAACTTGCATAGTAATGTATCCCGTGTATTGACAGGTAGCTTTCTTATGACATATTCCAGAGCCAAATTGAATAGCAATTGAGCCAGATCATCTCCCTGCTTTAGTCCAATATTTATGTCAAAGGCGTCGGTGAGTTGATTATTGATACGGACTTGTGAGGTTGTCGACGTCATTGTCATTTTGGTAAGATGGACTGATTTGGCGGGGATGCCTAAAGCATTATTTAGTACAGTGCGTTACGATCAATACCATCGTGTAATTGCTTGCTCCCAGCATTTTTCATGTATCTGCTTGGCTGTAAGGAATTGTTATATCGTCAATCTACCAGCTCTAAAGCCACCTTGATACTCCGCAATAAAACTGTTGGCATATGATCGGATTTTATTTTTTTAAGATCTTTGAAAATATTTTGCACACCATACAACGCAGTAATATACCTCCACAGTTTTCGCATTGTAGCTTGTCATCTTTTTTGTGAATAGAGAAGTTAATTGATTGGCCACACTCGTTTGGCATATGCTTTTGTGCTACCGAATGGACTGGATGACATTGTGAATAACTTTCTAAACACTACTGCCACCATGTTTAATGAGCTCCACTACAATCCCATCGCTGCCTGGTGCTGTATTATTCTTTTGAGCTTTGATGGTGAAACAAACTTCATCCAAAGTATCTAAGGCCAATAGAGGAGTATCTAGGGCCAATAAGAGATCCTTGAAACATGATGCCCAGCTTTCCCTAATCCTGTTTTCATTAGCGATGATGTTGCCGATGTCAACATGGTAGAGCATGGCCTTGGGCTGATAACCACGCTTCAGACTTTTCACTACTTTGTATGCTTATCTTGTGTTGTTGCTCGCTGAATTTACATCTTTTCTTCTCAATTGGTCATCACAATGTTTTTTTTTTCTTAATTATAATTTTCTTATTTGCTATTCGTCTGAAATTTTGATAGCATTTTCTTTTCGTCCCGATTTTCCCACCAAAGTATTCTTGGCATGCATTATTCTTTCGTCTTTCATATTCTGACACTCATCATCGAACCAATCATTTCTTTTGGGCCGTGCTTGATGCTCAATTGTGTGTTCTGTCACGATCTTAATAATAGTTTTATCCAGAGCTAGTTGTTCACTTTCAGCGATGCGTCTGATAGGATGCGAGCCAGCTGGTTGTTGACAGTCTCTGTGAAATTTTTTGCCACCGACGCCTTTTAGAGCCTTTTGATGTCAGATTTTTATAGCAGGCTGGTCTTCTCTGAACACGCTTTTGGCATACAACATCTATAGGCTAATTTGATTAATAAATGATCTGAGTTACAAGTGGCTTCTCAATATATGCGTACGTCAAGTATACTCGACGCCGGACGTTGTTGGATCAGAACATGATCGATGCTACATTCAAAGTCAATCAAGCGCTGGCCATTGTCATTTGTTTCATCTTAGAGGCCATATCCTCCAGTAATTCCCCGACGAGATAGCTCATTGCCAACTTTAGCATTGAAATCACCAAGAAATTTACCTACTGTGGAGAGTACCGTATATATATATATATATATATATATATATATATATATATATATATATATATATATATATATATATACATATATATATATATATATATATATATATACATATTTATATATATATATATATATATATATATATATATATATATATATGTATATACATATCTATATATATATATCTATATATATATATATGTATATATATATATATATATATATATATATATATATATATATATATATATATATATATATATATATATATATATATATATATGGGATATAACGAAATTTATGACCACGCTAGAGGTTGCAATTTTGCTCCGATTTTCACCAAATTTTCAGGAAAGATGTATTGATCAATTTCTCAGTTAAGCTCGTGAGCCAGCTATATCGGCCAAGGGAAAACAAAACGGCAATCATTTTAGACGAAAAGTCATGATTTCTGTTCTGACCAAAGTATAGGTTCACTGATGTATGTGATGAATCTCACAATAAAAAATCCAAGGTTGGTACAGCTGAAACAAAATGGCGGCCGCTCAAAGGTCGAAAAACGAACAAAGTTTTGTTCTTGCAGTTGTGACCAAAGCTTTTAACAGATGTTCTTGAAATTCAGTAGTTTGACAAAAACTATAAGTAGTCAGTAATTTTTTTTATTTGATATCCGCAGGCCAATAGTCTTTTTTCTTTAAAAGCCGTTGGGCCTTGCTTTGTTGTGTGAGCAGACGCGTTTCGACTACTTCGAGTCATCTTCAGTGTCTGAAGACGAAGATGACTCGGAGCAGTCGAAACGCGTCTGCTCACACAACAAAGCAAGGCCCGACGGCTTTGAAAAAATAAAAATAAAAACCATAAGTATTTAAAGAATTATGTAAAAAAACTGGAGGTCAGGTCACCAAAAAGAAAATGGCGGTAAATTGAAGCTCAAAACTTCAAAGGCTTCTAAACGTCGCAATTTTAATCCGACGTATATGAAACTTGGTTTTAAGATAAAAATTACTTAGATCTAGAAACTTTGACACTGTGGTGATCATGCATGTGCAAATTTCAAAATTGCGGCGGTTTAATTATGCGTTTTTCCGGGCTTTTGTGGCTGTTTAGCGGTCGCATCTTCCAATGGATTTTGGTGAAACCTGAGACTATGGATCTTTGAACTGAGTGACCATAGCGGAGAATGAAAGATAAACAAGTAGAAAATTTAAAACCTAATATTTTTAGCTGCCATTTTCACTAAAAATTTAATGCCCTGTCTAGAGTGAAATTCTGATTTGAACGAGATTTGGCACATTGATTGATGAGGTCCTAGTCCACAAAGATTTAAAATAATCCAAAATCAAATGCATGCATTCAAAATGGTGGGCCCCAAAGGTCAGAAGGCAAGCGCAATTCGCTATTGTAGTAGCAACTGAAATAATGAATGTTTTTCATAGAAACATTTTAAATCACTCAAGTTGGAAGTATTTACAACGCAAACCATTTTTAAGATATCGTAAAATATTTTTAATAATACCCTAAAAAATTATAAAATCGTGACTTTTCTGTCTGTCCGTCCGTCGGTCCATTTTTTGGGCGTCACAACAAGTTTTCTCGCAAACCACATGAACTAGAATGAGGAAATTTTTTACGTAGGTCTAAAGTGGTGTCTCTTGAAATTTGCAGTGCAAGAAAATATTTTAAAGTGTTTAAGGGGGATCATCCCATACAGGGGGTGACTTAAAATTGTTTTTATTTCTGTAGCCCTCTAGCAGCCAAGTTTCTCAACAGATTCCGACGAAACTTGAAATTATAGGTTATTAAGGCAAGTTAATTTAATTTAACTTAATTATGCAAATCGGATGACAAGATGGATAAGAAAAAAAAATTTAAAATGTATATATTAATGACAACGCAAGTGCTGATTAAACTTTTATGGAAATCTTTTGAAATTAACAATTTGAGCTATTTAAGCTGACAATTTATCACCTTTGTGTGGTAACCACTGTGTAATATGTAAACAGCAAATGTGAGAAGGGCGAAAACTGCATTTATATGTTTATAACAATTTATCATCCGCCGATTTTCAATATGCGATGCATACGTGTGCAACTCAATTTAATTAGCAAAATATTTGCGCCTCTATTAAGGGTCTCTAAATACAAACGTTGGTAGATTCTTTTTATGTTAATAAGAGCCCATGTGGTACTACGAAAATTGCAGGAAGAAGTCTAGTAGTAGGCAAGCCAAATTCTTTTTGAAAACCTTACGCTATATATGAGAAATTTACCTTTCCGGCTGGTGCTGCCGACAGGAACTTTTTTCATTCAGTCCGAAAACTACAGATCTGTTTTTTTAAGTATACCGAAGTACTCACAACCTCGGCCCAAAACTTTTTATCTAAGCTGGCATCACACAGCAAGCGTCTATCCTTCTCTAGCATAGAACTGTTCATATGTTTGAAGAAGCCATTTTTCTATAATGTGTAAGCATTAGTCTTTTGTTGGACTAATCCTTGCTTCGCTAAATACTTCTCAAACTCAAGACTTAGAACTCACCTCCATTGTCTGTTGTAATATGTTTTTTTTTATTTCTCAACCGTGGACTGAAAATACTTGAATTTAGTGAACACGTCATCTTTTGCTTTTAAAAAATAAACAAATGCCATTTTACTGTGGTCATCTATGAACAAAACATAACACGTAGACTTTCCAACTGACAGGCATTCCATCGGGCCTCCCACATCCGCATGAATTAAGTCCAGCACTCCTTGGGATTTTGAACCACTTTGTTGATATGGTCGCTTCGCCCACTTGCCTTCACAACAAACAATACAATTCAATTTTTAATTTTTTGCCACTTCAGGGAAAGAAATTCCATCTACCGCCTGTTTCATTTTATTTGACCTCGCACGATTTATGTGCCCTATGCGTCTATGCCACATCCTGCTATTTTCACTATTGGCATTGCTGCTAAGGTCTCATCCGCTTCTAAAGTATGTAATCTGTACATACCGTTAATCAACTCAGCTTCACATACAAGTTTCTTCTACTAATTATAGATGTAGCAAGCATTTTCCTAGAAAATCACCCGATTTCCATTTTCTGTCAGTTGACTTACAGACAGCAAATTTGTTGTCAATTCTGGTACACGCAGTTCATGTTTAAATCACCAAACACACTATGATTTGCAATTATGATTTATTTCGTATCGAAGTCCAGCGACAGATGCACGATCAAGTTTCGTCTTGCAGTCATATGTTTACTGGTACCGTGGTCAACATACAAATTCTTCTGGTTAAATTTTTCGGTCAGAATGATGGCACCAAAAGCATTTGATTTTCTTCTTTTGATTTTATCCAAGTTTGGGCACTGATTTTTGTAGTGACTGGTTTGGTTACAATTGAAAAACTTTATATTTTTGACATTTTTTACATCTGACAATTGTTTCATACTAAGTTAGATACCGTATTTGGTGCTGCCATATCTGTGACACTGAGAGCTCTGAGATTTTTTTGCAAAAAATGCATTTTCTTAGCTGGATATAGCACCTACACCAGAAGACATATCGATTAACTTTGTTTTAATTATATCTGCAGTTATGTCAATCCCCAAGTGTTCAATGGCCATTATCATTGGAGCATACTTATCTGATAATCCAGCAAGCATCAATGCACTTATCCTCTAATCCGTTATCGTGTAACCTGTTCCTTGCAGTCGTTGTCACGTTTCCGTTATTTGAGTGACGTAGTCCGTCGAAAATTCACAATTTTCTAGGCAAATATTGATGAACTTTCAAAGTAAACTAATCTTCCTCGTGTAGCCTCAATCGTCGAGCATATTTTTCAATGTTGTCCATAGAGCATAGGTTGTTTCTGCCTGCTTCTGTTAACAGGCTATATAGATGGTTCAATCATTCATTTTTTGGGTTTTGTATTCAATCACGACCTGTGTATATCTGTCCGTTTGTCTGCCTGCAATTTTCCTCCAAAACCATTAAAACCATAGCCATGAAACTTTGCAAAAAGGTCGATTGATCAAAATTTTTTCAGAGAATTTTAAGAGGGTCTCTTCATGTAGGCCGGTAACCCTACAAAAAACTTGTTCACTATTGGCAGTCAAGAAGGGTGTCATTGGAAAGGTCTTGATGAGATCTTATCATAACCAGTCTTAAAATTATCTTATTAGTACTAAGGGGCAGGCGTAAGGGAGATGGACGAAATTTTTGCGTATGCATGCTATTAACGCTTGATGAAATTTACTAACAAATGGCTGAATACGAGAGGTGAAACAAGTCGAGTATGTAGGAGAATTATCCTACCAGAAACCCTTTGTAAACATCCTAGCGTTCAAAACAAGTTCTCTGGTGGCATCCGACTCATGCATAAGAAATCATTCAAGTTCATCCAAAGGTGCAGAGCTTCGTACTTAAGTTCAAAACAGGTGCCATTTTATTCCAGCTTAAATAATTTATCTGAATGCTCAGGCAATCGAACATGCTCAAATTAAACACCATTACTTATACTTTCATGAAAACCCGAAAAAAATTAGAGTACTTAGGTCGATTTGTAATATATCGATATCAGTCATCAAAACGTGTTATTGTTGCTACAATTCCGTACAATTGTAATGGTGATAGCTGACTTGATTATAATTTGATTTCCATGAAATTTCGTAGGCATAAGGGCCTTATATAATCCTATATAACTGTGAAATTTGAAGCAATATATGGTTACTGTTTTAATTTTCGGGGGAAAATATAAAATTTACAAATTATACTATTATTAACAGAGTTGAGTGAATTATGATTTCTGAGGTATTTATTGGTTTTGTACGCATAAAGACTTACCATCGTGATTTTTTTCAGATTTTCGATTCAAATATGTCCAAATGTGAGGTGAGGGGACACAAATATTGTTCGTCCATTTTGCATTCCCTGGACCCATAATGCAAAAAATGACTTTTTTCAAATTCCAAATGTGCTAAGACCTTTTATTTGATACCTTATTCGACTGGATTTGACGAAAAACATTTTTTAGGGCCACTTTCCGCTTACCAAATTTTGAAATATTTGATAAGACCTAAACTTTAAAAAGACCACCATATCTAGCTTTTTCCCAAAGATTGAGCTTTGTAGCTTCTATAGCTTCTTGTGATGCACGGATAGACGGACGAAAAGATGGGTGGCCGGGCGGACATACAAAACTGTATTTGTAGTTCTTTAAAATATCTTTATATTCTTTGTTTCAATTAAACTTACAGAAGTTATTGCCATTTGAATTTACTCCGATTGCAACAATCATATACGATTTTCCTACTACATGGGCTTTCCATTTTTACCAGATACTACACCTTTGATTGGAGCTCCTCCAAATTTTCAGATGAGATGAATAACAAAAAATACATTTAAGATTGAGGTCAGTCAATTATTTTAGCAACATTAAAACAAAATGTTGGCTTGTTTAAATCGAGTTCTTTTAAAGCAAGAATATATTTTTATATTACTCATGAATTAAACCTTTCTACATATCTGCATATTGTAGATTAAGTACAAAACCCTTCTGATATGAGTGTAGTTCTGTCCACCTAACTTGTTTTATTACGACAGCCCCTTTCATGCTTCTGCTTACATATTGTTGGAGTATCTTATTAAATTGTTCGTATGTATCGAGAAGGGACTACCTTACGGTAGGCGTTATATGTATGTTATAGCAAATACTATACATAGTTAGAGAAGCGTTTTACGTAGCTCTTCTTGAGAGAGAGTCCCGTAAACCTTACTTGCACCGAAATGAATGTGGTAGAGTGACAGCTGCACTTAAAGAGATACAATGCTCACTCGGTTATAGGTAACAATCCTAAGTAAATGACCCAAAGGAGGGATAGATTGCGCACCTTTTTTCAGACCTGAGACCGTAACTCAATTATAGTCATAGTCACATTGACTTCTATTTGACCTAGTTATTCAACGGGCGTGGACGTTTGCAGTCTTACCTGCGCATGATTGGCAATTTGTGGTCTGCCAATTGTGTTTTCTACGTTTAAGAGGAACTTTCCAAACATTTTTTGCTTGCACAGTCAGGGAACAGACGCCTTTCTTCATTCACGTTAATAATGACTTCATGATTTTAAAATAGGAAGCTTAAACCTCCGAGTGCGGTTAAATCAAGAAATAGTGGATTGGAACTCATGATTCGAGAACCATATCAGAAAATGAATCAAATGTGTAAAAATATGCTTTATTTAAACCATCCTTAACATTTTACATACATATAGCAAATTTTAAACAAAGAAGTTATCATAAAACTTTACATCCGTGAGGTCATTCTACTAAATTTATACAGATCTATTCAAAAAATTATTTGTTTTCCTATCTTTAGGGCAAGTTACACAAAATGAATATCTCTCATGAAATATTGATGCAAAATACAATATAATCTTCTTCTTCTTCTTAGCACTACGGCCCCTCTCGCTTCCTGCAAACAATGCCTGCAACTGTCTCGGTCCATTGACCGCGTCCTCCAATTTGGAAATCCGAGCAGCGATGAACTGTCTTCGTCGACTGAGCCAGACTAGCGTTTCCTTGGTTTCCCCACTGGCCTCCAGTCTTCAGTTCTCCCATCGAATACCATTTTGGGTATGCGTTGTTCGTACATACGATTCATGTGTCCAGCCTATTGCAGCTTCCGCAGTCGTACAATCGTTGAGACCTTCGGTTCGTCGAAAATTTCATACAGCTCATGGTTGTTTCGAATTTGCCATTGGTCCCCGTCAAGGTTTGCTACGATTATTCGTCTCAGGACCCGTCGCTCCATTAAATTTTCATGAAAATTGCAAGAAAATAAAAGTGCCTGGGTCAATTTGAAATATGTGTCAACCAGAAACAACTGTTATTCTTGCTATAATTCCATTCAATTGAAATGGCTAAAACTCACTCAATTTTGATTGGATTTCCATGAAATTTTGTGAAAATTAAGATCTTATACAAATTTATATAATTACAAACAATACAAAGTCTACAAATCATACTATTATTGACAAAGTTGAGTGAATTTTGATTTCTGGGTTATTTTTTGCCCTTGTAGTCATTAGGATCCGCCTTCGTGATTGTATTCCTGTTTTTCAGCTCAAAGGTGTCCAACCGCAAGGGAGGGACAAACAATTTTGGTACATTTTGCCACCCCCTGGACCCCCTTATGCATAAAATGACCTTTTTCTTTCAGATTCTTAAAGTTCTAATCAAGACCTTTCATTTGATACCCAATTCGTCTACCTCTAATTAAAAAAAAATATTAAGGGATACTTTGTTTTAGAAAATTTTTAAATTTTGGTAAGACCTAAACTTTTGAGAGACTATCGTTTCTGACCTTTCCACAAAGTTTGAGCATTAAAGATTTTATAGTTTCTGGGAAAATTTGCTGTGGCGCACAGACAGGCGGACAGATAGGTTGCGAAACTAGTAGGACTTTGTAAAAAATTTATTTTGCAAAGACCTAAAAGGAGGGAAAGTATAATTTAAATTACTTACGCTTTGAAGAGAAATCAACAGGCCAAAGTAAAAAGTACAGCTCTTATTTTCATTGTAATGATTTGGATAAATTTTTACATTGAGTCCTTTTTTAGAGTAAATTGCTTTTATTTTATTCAAAGGAATAAAAATTAAACCCCTAATGATTAATGCAAACGTTCAAAGATCAAAGCTTAACGTGTCGCTTAACTTATTCTCTTTTTGCTGAATGCTTTGGTTTTGCAAACATAAGTGTGTTGTGTTGGATTTTTGTTTTGTTGGTGACCGGGAAACGTACTATGAATCCTGCTTGGAATAAGGCGATAGTCATTTGCTTCACCTCCCACTATGGAAGATTAGTGGCATTATCATTTAATCCGCAGATTAAATTCTACCCCAAAAGCTATATTACATCATCCTAGCCAGGATTAAGGCTGTTTTGATAACGTAACTCTGAATTTTTCAATGTTGTATTAATACTTCTTAGGATAAATTGCTGAATGTTTACTCGTCGGCCGTTTCGAAATTTTTTGTATTTCATTTGAATATTACATAAGATACAAGGAAGGCTGATGCTCTTTTGTTTGTATTTAGGGAGCGAATTTTAGGTTTAATAAAAGATAAATTTTCATCAAAAGTTAAGATTGATGGGAACATATAACTAATTGTCAGCTTAACAGGTTATTTCACTGCATCTTTGAGAACTTTGAGAAGGATGAGCTATTCTGAAAATTTTTCCGTTCTCTTCAAGGCAACTGTTTAAATGAAATAAGCTATAAATATTGATGGTAAAGTTTTCACCAAGTTATTTTGACTAATATAAGTTAAATTTGAATCGTGCCGTAACAAGAGTGCGATTTATAAATGTATAAATCTTCTTCTTCGTAGTACTACAGCTCCTCTCGGGTATTCGCTTCCTGCAACAAGTGCCTCAAACTGTCTTAGTCCATTGACTGCATCCTCTAATTCCAAAGTCCGTGCGGTGACGAAGTGCCTTTGTCGACCGAGTCAGATCAGCGGTTCCTCGGTGTCCCTACTGGTCTCCGCCCTTCAGTTCTCCCAGCGAATACCTTTTTGGGTATTCGTTGTTCATCCATATGATTCATGGCCAACCTTTTACACCTTCCGCAGTCCTACAATCATTGAGACCTTCGGCTCGTCAAAAATTTCATACAGCTCATGGTTGCATCAAATTCACCGTCAAGCTTCGCTTTGATTATTCGCTTCAGAACCTATCACTCAAAGCTGTTCAATATATTTGCGGATGCTTGGGTTAAGGTCCATGTTTCACACCTACAGCACAACACAGATCTTATCACAGATTTGTCTACTTAGAGCTTTATTTTCCTGTGTATGTAGCTGGTCTCTAAGATTGTCGAAACTGTATAAAATATTTTATTTGCGAACTATATTTTCCGGCGTATTTCATCTCTTTCATTACTGTTTCTCATTATTTTGGTGCTCAAATATACAAGCACCCACATTTTCGATACTGTAATTACCAAGTGTGATATTTTGTGTATTTATTGATTTGCAGTCCTACTAGTTTTGCTTCGCTGTCGAGTTTCAGGAAAAGTTCTCTGGTAGTTGCTAACGACTATGACAAAATATTGATATTTTCTGCATATACTCCTACTTTGCTTGGCTTGTATGATGACGGGCGTCTTGTATCTACAAGTAGCTTCTTGATATCATATGCCAGAGCCAAATTCAATAGCAATGGGGCTAGCCCATCTCCCTTCTATAGTCCAATATTTGTGTCAAAGTGGTCGGTGTGTTGATTATTGATGGGGGCTTGGGAGGTTGTCGATAATGAGGTAACCTACTCATCTTTAAGCGGAGGCCCGGAGGGCTGTTGTGCTAAAGCAAACAAAAAAAAAGTTCAAGCTCAAATCAATTGACAAATTTTTTAACAAAAGCTTTGCCTTCAGCAAAATCATATACTCACATTTTAAAAAATTTTAACGAGAATGTATTTTGACTATACACACATTCTTTTGAAGCATGAATTATTTGATACATGAAACTAAGTAGGAGTATTAAAAGTGAAATAGGAAGAAATTTCAATTTGATTTAATTCTACAGTTCACACCCTGTTGCAGTTTTTTTTGTGTTCGGGAGTCAAGTGCCATTTATGCACAGAGTGTGGAACTCCCATGCTCTCAAGAAGGTGACTGGACTACCCACTGAACACCTCCCCTGTCAACCTGAGAACCTAGCATGGAACCATTTAACATATTACTTCCAGCCAGGTCTCGTTTTGTTACGCCGTGAGGTACCCTCAAACGGGGGGATCCCCCTTCTAGCGGAAGGGGAGAAGAGGAATTGCCAGACAAGCGATCCCCCAGCCCCAACACTCCCGCCTGCTGTGAGTCCCATCTACCTTTTAGGACTGCCTGAACACAATGTGCCACCTGGTTCCATTTCTCAACCGATTCGAGCATCACTGTGGCTATATTATCCAGGGTGAACTCTCCCGTTTCCCTGTAGAGGTCCTTCGCAGGCTGTCCCTTTTTTTGCACGCAAAAAAAGTATGGTCGGCATCATCTTCCTCTCCTGGGCAAAACTGACAATCGGGGGACTGTAACTTACCAATTTTGTGCAGGTAAGACTGAAAACACCCATGCCCGCTGAAAAGTTGCATCAGATAGAAGATAATCTAACCATGCTTTCGATTTAGCCACGCTCTCACATCCGGGATGAGGCGCGCAGTCAACATTCCCTTCGTGCAATTCACCCAAGACTGCTGCCAATCGTTGAGCGAGCGTTGTATCTCCTCACGGACAACGATCTCCCTCTTCTCGTCGTCTTGGCGCAGGTAAATAGATCAGTGCTCTCTAGAAAGGAGAACGATAGGTCTCACGGCTGTAATAACTCTCACTACAAAATCAGAGACTGTGGGATACGAAGATGCAATCCTCAGTGCTCCTCTTCTTTGTCCCTTTGTCAAACGTTTTCGGTATACCCACTTACGGAGCGCGTCGCCCCATACCTCTGCTCGGTACAGTAGCACCCGACCCTACAGCACTCATCAAGAGGCGTCCTCTTGATGGGCTGGGCACCCCTACGTTGGCCATAAGTCGACTCAGAGCCGATACTCCCAAAGCAGCTTTCTCAGCCGTTACCCTTATTTGCTCAGAGAAAATCATCTTCGAGTCGATCAGTAGCCCCAGGTTCTTCACTGATGGCTTCGATTCGATTTATATGTCTCCAATACTGATCATCCTTACTCTAGGGATTCTTTTTTGGCCAAGATGACCACTTTGGTTTTTTCCAGTGCTAAACTGAACCCGCGAGCAGTCATCCAGTCCCTCAATTGCCGCATTCGCATACCTAGCCTAAGTTGCACCTGTTCAACGGTGCGTCCAGCAACCAGGGCCATAACATCATCTACATAGCCGATCAAACGTGACTCGTCTGGCATCCCTGGGCAACATCCGATGTAATTTCCATCCTTTGTTGGCCCTGTGTCGTATCGTAGAGCAAACTTCGGTGCTTTAGGTAGTCCCTCAAACGCAGTATTCGATATTCTGGAACTTGAAAAGGCTTTTCCAGCGTATCCAGAATATCCACCCATCAAGCCGAGTTGAAGGCGTTCCTGACATCGAGTATCGCCAACGATCCGCCACTTGGTGCGACTCTATGCCTCTGCCTTCCGGACCGCGCTCATCAACTCTGCAATTGCATCAATGGTAGAACATCCTGCTCAAAAGCCGTACTGATGAGGAGATAGGTCCCCAGCGGCACGAATCGCGTCAGTGAGTCTTCCCTTGATGAGTTTCTCTAGCACTTTTCCGGTCGTGTCTAGCATGCATAACGGACGGTATGCAGACGGCGATTCGGGATTTCCCTTCCCCTTCCTCACCAGCACGAGCCTCGTCACCTTCCTTTGTACCAGGAAAACTCTGTCCTGTAGGCAAGCGTTGAATGTGCTGAGCTGCAAGTCAGGACAATGGTGAAAGACAAGCTGCAACACCTCAGCTGGAACACCATCTGGGCCTGGAGCCTTCCTTGCTTTCAGCGAAAGGACTGCCTCTTCCAGTTTCGGCTGTGTGAAGATTGGACACTTGAGTGCTGTTTCACCATGGACAACGTCAACAGGGGGGAAGTGGAGTAACATTTAGTATAATAGATCGCTTCCAAATTTGCTCTTACCCTAGTACAAGACTATAAGTTGTAGCATTCTAAAATACCAGTTTTATCTTTAATAAATACTTAGAAATTTTATCATGTTTGTTGTTATTAAAATTTCTTAACAGCAATCATACTCAGAGGATATCATATCTTTTTGTCAGTTTCCCGCTTATCAACACGAAATTTAATCCAACCTCGATCAGGATTAGAATGATTCTTGTCTGAATACAAAACCGCTTCAGGAGGAATGAAGTCGGTGACTAAAAATATCTCAAAATACTTTTTAGTAGGGGAAGGGGGGGGGTGTGCATGATGGGGTAGCTAAGGAAAATAAAAAAATACAGCATAACCACTATGTATATTACTCTTATAATTCATGGCACGTTATGTCATTAATCCAACTATAATTTGGTGCAGTGTTTAGAAAATCACAGTTTTTAATAATTAATCATTAATAGGGACATTATGGAAAATCCCCATACTATAGGGTATGATGGGTAAATTGAATTGGGGCATGATGGGGAAGGCAAATTATTCTCACAAAACAAATAAATGTGTATTTCCAGATCTTCATTGTCCACGATAGCAAAAGCATCGGGAGCCATACAGCTGGAAGCGTACTCAAGGTTCTGACGATGTCAAAAAATTGTTGGTCATTACAATACAAGCAAATGGCATCTTTATCATTGTTCTTTTGTACTTTGGCTGAGTGTTTGATCTTTTGCTTGTTTTCAGCATTCCTTGTGAGGTGAAAATCATTAGGATTCGATGTTTTCCCTGGCTTATTCAAATTTTCCAGCTCATTTTTATACGTAGTTGATGTAATTATGGCTGTTTTTCCTAGCCGGTATTGTTTCATTTTTTGAGTTCGTTAAGTAAAAGGAGTTGGCGAATTTTCACTATGGGATGCATTTTTTAAGCAAGTCATCAGCTTTTGCCACGCTGCACATATGGGAGGTATAGGAGAATAAGAACATCCAGGCTCGGGGACGGGTGTTTTATCCACTATTGATGTGACTGGTTTGTAATACTTGGTGATTAATTCTGTTCTAGGAGGAGTGGAAGATGTCATAACTTCAGGTTCTGTTGCAAGAGTTTCAGAATGAGAACTTGTTGTGGCCGTTCAAGATACAGTTGTGACTGTTGTTGTTGAAGACATACATGATATTGTACCAGATTGAAGACTCTTGGCTTCTGATACCATTTGTTGTCCTACATTCGACGAGTCTGCAATATTTTGTATGTTCGTAGTATCAGCAGAAATGAAGTCGGCACTAGTAAAATTATTTTGGTTACATGGCCATATACCACATTTTCTGAATGCGTTAATGTTGGTAGACATTGTAGATGATACAGTTATACCACGTCCAGGATGTGACCTCAACCAACCTATAATAGCACGATCGTAATAAGTGCTGTCCTTTTTCAGTAGATGATAACGAATCCATTTGTTTTCGTCCTTTCATATCTAATGTTCTACTCTTGGTTTTAGAAACAATGGAAATTCCAGTTTCTTTGCAGTTATATATTTTATCAGGGGTCAATTCAAACTTACAAATATCCCCGAACAATTGATAGAATTTACTTACGGCCACTTTGTTGAATCCCATTGCTTTAGCTGCTGATGTGGCTACAAATTTGCAAATTGATAAATTTTGATGATGTTTTAAAAAACTTTTGAGCCAATCAACAGCTGCCATTTCCTTATTAGTATTTAAATTGTATGCTTTTCCATTTTGAACTGCCAATTTATATGCATGATGTTTCAATTCGATTATTTTAAGTCTAAAAAGACGCTCTTCTATATATTTTAAATATGCTTCTATTTCGTCTTTTTCTTTAGGTGTAAACATAGTCTTTTTCGAGCCCAGAGGTAAACCATAAGTAACTTCCCCGCTCAGCTTCATTTTCTTAATATATGACTCTAAAGTAGCCTGTGGCACAGTGTATACAGAAGCAGCTTTTTTGTATCCCATCTCTTGGCTTAAAACTTTATCTATAGCGGTTTTCATAGCATTTGTCAACCATTCTCCTCTTTTGGTTTTTTTTCTTGTTAGTATGTACAAGTACCATAATTTCGCCTTAAAAAATAATAAACCAATATTATTTATTTAGAAATTTAAATGAACTTAAGCCCACAACTTCATTCTGCCCCAATGCACCATCATACCCCACACCCAATACCTCATCTTGCCTCAAAAGGTAAAATTGAACTAAAAGAATTTTCATTAATAAAATGTTTAACGGATTCATACAAACAACATACCATATCAAAATAAACAACATCATAAAGACATAAATGGGTCGATCATTATTACCTTAAAATAATGACGTTTGATCTTACACAAAATAAGATTGACGACACGTTAAAACAGTTTATCATTTGTAAACAAAAGATGCGTGCACTCACATGTATAGTTCCTCTCGTACTGACCGTTGGTCGAATGAGGCTTTTTATTAGCTTACTGCCTTCCATTCACAAACGCCTTGTTTCTTGTCTGTATGCGGTACCCCGTCATGTCCCCCCTTCTGGGTGAAATGACTGTCAATTCTAGGGGTTCTTACACAGTTAAAGAATTCGCAATTTATTTTCTAGTAAGTTTGAATACGGATATAAAGTGTTTGTCATCTATTTTAGGCTTTCTATACAAATTAGTATAGGCACGATGAGCAATAGATGTAGAAAAAGTTAACAAGTGCATTATGTTGCCTGGGTACGTAGTTTTGTTGCTGTAATGCAAGAAATTTCAAACAACTATAATTTCGTAATATATCGTCAAATATCTTTACGCTTGCAGAGTAAGTAAGCCGTATATATGCCTACCTGAATATAATGCGCTATAAAATTTAATGATGTCTTTGCATTTGCATTAAGGAAAGTATAAAATTCATGAATCATATTACGACCAACAAAATTGAGTGAACTTTGACTTCAAAGGCATTTATTGTTATTGTACTTACAAAGACCTACCTCCATGCTTTTTCAGTTTTTTGGGGTATCCAACCGTGATAGGGGGAAGCATTCAAAAATATCATGCATTTCAAACTGAACAGTTTTTAGACGTGAATTGAGCACATCCGATTAACATTTTTTATATGACACCCTGCTTACCTACCTTCAATGAACTTCCATATGTAGAAAATTTGAAAAAAATTTTCATCAAAAAACTTTCAAAAGGTCTTCACATAATCCTTTCACAATTTTGATGACTGTGACTTCTATAGGTTTGGAGAGTAACTTCTATAATACACACATGGATGGAGGGATAGACAAAGATAGTGGCTTCAATAGGGTTTATTACAAAACTCCAAGAATGAAAACCATTAGAACAATTCTAATCACTTCTTGCTTTTTTCAGCACGCTAACTTAATTTTTTCTTTTTAGTGTTCGTCGGACTTGCTTATATTTCCTTGAGGAGACGCCGTCAAGCCTTGTGTAAATTTCCTTCAGGACATATAAATTTCCTTGAAACACGTCCTCAAGGAAATTTAAGAAAGGCCCGGTGGACATTAAAAGAGGAAAAATAAACAATTTTAATGCTTCAAAAACAGCTTTAGCTTAGAAGTCCTGCATTTAAGCGGTCAGTTACCTTAAGACTACTTCTAGTTTCCCTTAAATAAGATAAAAATGTAAATTTCAAAGCATCCAATAGTAGCATTATCTTGTCTGTCCAAAAATTAATACATATTAAAAATTTTACGGCCAGTAATCCCCCATTTAATACACCCATCCCTGTTGGCTACATATTTATGTCGTTTTATTTGGCTCAGGGATTTTTACGAGATAAGGCTTATTGGAAGCCTGCCTTTCTTATAAATTTATAACACATTTGCAAGTGGCGAAACAAACTGTAACACTCAAAATCATAAAAATAATCGCTGATCGTAAAACAATAGACTATAAACGCGCCAGGCTACTTGTGACCTTTATTTTATTCATTCGCAAAGTGATTCTTAAATACTCGCTGTTTCAGTATACCTATAGCATCGTTGGTGGTTTTCATCAATCAAAAATCGCTATAGTAGCCACCATTTGCCGAAAATGCTTGCATTAGCATAAAATAACGCCCGGAAAAAAGTTGGGCAGTATTAGGATAATAATAGGTCGATTGTAATACCATTTCAGCCAATAATCGACGACGCTTGCAAAAAGTGTCGGAAAATGTCTCAATAAATTTCAACAGTTTTTCACTGTCATAGTTTGAAAGGATCCACCGATGTCGACATATATTCTTGGATATATACCAACTGAAAGAAATACATGAATAGATACATTTATAGACTGTAGACAAGGTCATAAAATTCATTATGCGAATTTTCTTATTCGATTTCCCATTCATTTTCAGCGTTCAAATAAATGAATAGCATATTGTCATCTCGAAATCAATACGTATTCGGCTCTTTTCCTGAGATGGGCATTTTTTGTAGGCATCCTTAAATATCCTACAGAGAGCAAGAGCCTCTTGACGAACGACGGTCGAAATAGCTCGATTTTGAATGTTATGCAAAAAAGAAATGGCTGGAATAGCAAAGTGTCTATTGTGGATGAAGTTGAAGTGTAATGATGTGATAATCGATTGAAAAAGAACGCGAATACTTATAAAGCGATTTTATGGTAATTGTAATTCATCTTAAAAGAAGATTGAATGCTAAGCAATAATGGAATGACAATAGAACAATAGAATGTTTTTTTCACAGAAACAGTACAAAGATATTCATGCAGATGGTTTCGATTCCGGTGAATTTTAAGCTTATTTGATCAAGAATGCATACAAATTTCATCAACATGACGTGGAACTACTTCAACCAGCCATAGAAAAATGTCCTTATAGTCATATCTATAAAACATGCGTTTTTTCCATATTATGGAGGTAGTCAGCTTTATTTACTGAGCGCAAAATGAAATTGACGTAGCATCAGTGCAAGAAGCCCATTATAATTTTCGAATCAATAGATATGAATAAAGAGCACCTCAGTTGTCCGCTTGTTTGTGGGCTTGATACGCACCTTTAACTCGAAAATTCACACTAAAATTTTGAACAATAAATTAAAACAAAAATATATGTAAATTAAAAAAAAATATCAAGGATATATTTTAGTCAGTTAACCAATATTTGAGCTAATAACCAAAAATAAAAGTAGCAAAAGAGTGCTCCTGCCAGAAGAAATTTGTCAATAAATTAGAAAACCAAACAACGCTCTACGAATGGCAATTTCCCCTACATATCGAATCATTCGATGGACTTCAAAAAAAAACAGAGGGATATTACCAAGTGTTTAAATTCACCGTAGTTTTTTATTTAGCTAATTTAATTTTAGTATCTAGGTAACTTAGAAAGGCCTATATTTGCCAGTATCAAATATAATTGTTATAATTAGCTTTAACTTTTTCGTTTGAACTATAACTACATTTAAATTTCTAGAATAAATGCACCTGTCATTAAGAGAGCTGTATATGAGTTTTGGCAAATTTAAGAGTCAGCTTTAGATTTCATGGATAAAAATATATAATTCACAAATCATACTATTACTTTAAAAGTTTGCCAAATTTTGATTTTGGTGATATTTGATGACATTTTACTGTATACTTAATCAGGATTTTTGACTCCAACATGCATAAATGCGAAAGTGAGTACACATACTTTTCACATTTTTAAAGTTGCCACGCTCCCTTTAACAACGTTACCGCTCCTATAGAATCTTGTTTCTAGAATCTGCCTTCAAGACCTTTCATATGACAATTATGTTGGCCACATTTCGTAAAAATATTTTTAGTGATTATATCCACACATCGGTCTACCTCTCCTTCATTATCATACATCGCATGACAGCCCAAGCCAGATCTTGTCCTCCAGGATTGATTTTCTTCGATCATTATCTTTCTGTATCCTCGTTCACCAGTTGATCACTCACAGTAAGAATCCGTTATCAGCTTCAATCGTGTCTTCTCATCGAGTCCTCGGTCTTCCTTTAAAGGTTTTGTACCCTACTCTTTTCTGTTTTTTGAGTAATTGGTCTCTGCATGGTAAGCCAATTGTAATTTGCGTAACTTTACGCAAGGAAATACTTGTGGCTTGCAAATACTTTATAGAACTCATCGTTGAGTGTAGTTGTACGGAAGCGATTGAATGTAATAAACAACGTTCGATGTTTAACATAATTCAAACAACATTTATTTTGTACAACAAGAATTAATTACATCAGGTATAAATAAGACGAATAAGATGCGCGTGGTTGAATGCAGATGATCGAGTAGTTGAGAGTTCCAACACGGCGCAAAGCTCTGACCACATTCAGCCCGATCGCCGCGACAACGAATTGATTGACGGCCACCACTCGAGGCGACAGAGACGCTACATTACTCCCTCCCGAGTGGCGTTGACACTTGTAGTTAATGTCACGATATTACTTGAACTATGATGCACCGGCGATGTTTACATCTGAAGGCCTAACCAGTGGATAGGACCCAGAGCAAGATCGTGACTAAATTCGCGGCGCCGCAACTGACTTACTGCTTTCTTGTAAAAGCAGGGAGAGTTTCTTACTTGGCGGGTACGTCCTTAATGATGTCGGCGGAGGATTGATCGGTGGAAGAATGCAGCGCCAAGTCGGTGCAGGAGTGTGGTGCGTATGGGTTGATACATTCCTTGTGGTTGATGCGTGTGACGAACTTGGTGCGTGTGTTACCTGCAGTTGAGTGGAGGAATCGTCTGTAAAACTGGAACTTTCTTCATGGTCTGGCTTTCTTGAAGTGTTGTTGCGATTCTTGATTGGAGAAGACTGGGAAACTTCAAGAAACGCAGGCTTCAGTCTTTCTGTCGAGACATTGACTTTGCGACCGTTAACGTCGATGGAGTACACCCACTCTGAAACTCGTTGCAGTGCCTTGTGGGGGCCCGAGTAGGGCTGTGTGAGTGGCTTCTTAACCGCATCGATTCTCAAAAATACGTGAGTGCAGTTAGGCAAGGCTTTGTTGTGAAATGTTACTCTAGACCCGTGCCGCAATGATTTGGCGGGTTGCAGTTGACTCATCGTCTTGCGAAGATGGACGATAAACACGTGAGGCTTAGCTCTGGTGTTGCTTGGTAGCTATCAATTCTCCTGGGAATAAGATTGTTGTCCCGTAGAGCATTTCTGCGCATGAAACTGCCAAATCTTCTTTGACGGTGCCTCGCAACCCCAACAACACCGTTGGAAGGATGTCCGGCCAGCAATGGTTATTTTTGTGGCACATGATGGTGGCCTTGAGTGTACGGTGCCATCACTCAATAAGTCCATTTGAAGCTGGGTGGTACGGTGACGTTCTGTTTCTTTCGCAGCCGATGAACCCGGATAATGCTTTAAACAGAGACGACTCGAACTGGGTTCCTTGGTCTGTGGTTATGGTTCGCGGTACTCCAAATCGTGCCACCCAATTATTAAAGAATGCTCGTGCCACTGACTGCGCTGTCTGATCTGCCAAAGGGACAGCCTCTGGCCACCGTGAAAGCCGATCGATCATCGTTAGACAGTACTTGTATCCTTGAACTTGGATGAGTGGGCCGATGATATCCAGATGAACGTGTTGGAATCTCGCGTCGGGCACTTGAAAATCTTGAAGAATATTTCTTTGGTGGCGGCCAAATTTTGAGCGCTGACAAGGCCCACACGAACGTGCCCATGCACGGCAATCCTTCTTCATGTTAACTCATACGAATTTGTTGGCAATTGTTCTTGCAGTAATGCGACCGCTTGGGTGCGAGGGTTGGTGGAATGTATCGAAAACTCGTTGGCGCATGCACCCCGGCACAAAAACGCGTGAACGTGATAAGGAAACATCCACTATTACCTCCAGGTTTCCGTCCAGTTTCACCCGTTTAAGTCTGAGCGATGTGAGGTTTTTATTAAGCAATTGTTTCAATTCGGTATCGCTTTCCTGTTTGCTCGCTAAATCCTTTAAATCGATAGTCGTGGGCATCGCGATCTCTTCGATTCGGGATAAGGCGTCCGCTACGTCGTTAGTGGACCCCAGAATATATCGAAGGTCTGTGCAAAACTGTGACACGAAGCTTAAGTGCCGCAGTTAACGAGGCGAGGCCTTAGCGGCTGGTTGTTGAAATGCAAACATCAGTGGCTTGTGATCGGTCAATACATGAAACTTTGCACCCTCCAAAAATGACGGAAATGACGGATGGTATCGTACACTGCTAGGAGTGCACGCTCCTTTGATGGAAAGCGAGAGGTCGCCATTGTCCTTGTTGCTTCTGCTCGAGCACCGCTCCAACCGCTAGGTTTGAAGCATCAGGTTCGTTTGACCTAAAATGGACCAACATAGTGGCGTCCGCCAAGCTGTTTTTGCAATTAAAAAATGCCTCCTTTGCTTCTGGTGTCCAAGTGATAGGTGTCTTATCATTTTTTTTGCTTTAGCTAAATATTTACTTAGCGGTGCTTGAAGCTGAGCCGCGTTTTTAATAAACCTACGGTAGAAATTGATCGTTCCTAAAAAACGGCGGAGTTCGTTTACATTGGACGGCTTTTTGAAGTTTCGAATCGCGTTGACTCGAGACGGTGGCGGTGAGATTCCATGTTCGTTGATCAAGTGGCCCAAGTATTCGATTACCTTAACGCCGAAGGAACATTTTTCAGGGTTTATTTTCAAACCGAACTTCGCCAGTCTATCAAACACCTGTCGGAGGTGTTCCACGTGTTGTTCTTCTGACTCCGATGCGATTAATATGTCATCTATATAGCAGATGCAAAAATTGAGGCCTAGGAGCACTATGTCCATAAATCGCTGGAACGACTGAGTCGCGTTGCGGAGGCCAAAAGTCATAACTGTGAACTCGTATAACCCAAACGGAGTCACAACCGCTGTTTTTGGTATGTCGTTTTCCTCTACCGGGACTTGGTGGAAAGCTTTGAATAGGTCGATTTTTGAAAAATATCGTTTTCTGGCTAGGTCTATCGTGACGTCCTGTATATGGCGCATCGGATATTTATCCGGGATTGGGGCTGCGTTAAGGCGCCGGTAATCTCCACGGGGTCACCACAAACCGTTTTTCTTCTGGACGAGTTGGAGCGGACTTGCCCATGGGCTGCTCGAAGGGCGACAGAAACCCTGTTCCAACAAATACTTAAACTCTGCTTTGGCGATTGCGAGTTTATCTTTGTTGAGCTTGCGTGGGCGTTCCGATACGGGTGGGCCAGTCGTAGTTATAAAGTGACGAATATTATGTTCAGTTGGCTTTGTTCTAATGGTTGGGTCGGTCATAACTGGCAACTTCCTTAGCAGAGCGTGGTAGCGGCTGTTAGCATTTATCACAGAAACGGTTTCGCAGCGCGTGCGGTTAACTCGGCCTTGTGTAGAAGATTGCGAATGCGGATCAGAAAGGCGTTTATTCTGCATGTCCACTAATTGGTCAAAATTCCTTAGAAAATCGGCTCCCAAGATAGGGCGGGACACCGTTGCAACGTAGAAGCGTCGCGTCGTAGTCCGAGCGGAACAGCGGCATGCGTTGCATCGTGCGTTGTTTGGATTGTGTGCGCTGGATTTAATTCGACCTATCTCCGAACGGAGTTCTGCGATTTTAAACTCCATGCCTTCGACGTCGGCGGTCTCCGTTGATTTACTCTTGGGACGACGTTGCACATTGTCCAGCATTTCCGTTGCTTCATAGCTTGCGATTCGGTACGCTGCGTTGGCCAACTTTTGCAAGGTTTGTTGCTCAGAAGCGGCCAAAATAGAGCGTATATTCGATGGGAGGCGCTGCAGCCACAGGTATTTGATCATAACCTCTGGCATGTCGATACCTGCAATTGCCTGCATCTTGCGCAATAGACGCGACGGACGTTGGTTGTCCAACTCCAAACTGTACAGCAGCTGTCGGAGTCTTTCGCGCTCTGTTAAACCGAATAATGACAACAACCGGGATTTTAATGCCGCGCCAATGTACGGAAGCGATCGAATGTAATAAACAACGTTCAATATTTAACGTAATTCAAACAACATTTATTTTGTACAACAAAAATTAACTACATCAGGTATAAATAATACGAATAAGACGCGCGTGGTTGAATGCAGATGATCGAGTAGTTGAGAGTTCCAACACGGCGCGAAGCTCTGACCACATTCAGCCCGATCGCCGCGACAACGAATTGATTGACGGCCACCACTGGAGGCGACAGAGACGCTACATAGTCTTCAATCTGCATTTGCATTCAAATATGTCCACTGTCTTTTCGAATTCACTCATCAGTGTCCATGTGTCGATTTCATATAACAGCATTATTTGATAAATGATTTGTAACTACGAAGCTTATTATACTTGTGCACAACTCGGGACCTTAGAATGGAAGGAGTGGCGTGATATATTTTATTTGCAATTTTTATGCAACGTTCAACCTCGTTCTTTTTCTGCGCCTTTTCTTTTAAGGTTGGCTTCAAGATATACAAAAACATCCACACGTTTATGGTTATAGTCTCCTAGGGTTTGATTTTGATGGACTGATATGTTCTTTCTTGTTTAAGCCATGAATTTCGTTCTCATTTCATTAGCCGGCAGGTGAATTTAGTTTGCTTGAAATTCTAGGCTCAAGATGCTCCTTATGCATATAAGATTGAATACGCAACAACATTGGCGTCATCAGCATACGCTACCAGATCTAAAGAATTGAGCAATAGTGCACCAAAGGTTTCAGCAGTTGTCTTCCTGATGGCACAATATTGGATTGGAGTAAGTTCATTCCCGAATTTCAAGCCGGATTCTATTACAAAGCTTTCCATTAGTTTGCTATTTGCCTTAACCTTGAACTCTGTATTTAAAATCGTGGCTTTGACTATGCAAACATTCCTGCCGACACTGTTGTATACTTGGTACACGGTAATGTTATACTCTAAGCACTTTTTGAGCTCCTGCATAACTGAGAATATTTGGTCTGTTGTAGACCATTTCTTCGAAAGCCTCTTTGGCACTTCCCTTCTCTTCCTTTGATAGTAGTACTTTGATCTAGTTTCTTTGATTTTGAGAGCACCTTCGTTAGCATGTACGGTAAAACAATGCATCTATAATTTTGATGCCTGACTTGTCTCTCTTTTTGTGTACAGGACATGTAGTTTTTGCCTGTCTTCTAGTAACTACTTCTCTCACCATATTCTGCATATTGCTCAGTGAAGAAGGTTACTTAAATTGTGTCCCCAGCTTTGGAGTATCGTCGACGTAAGTGCTAATTTTCATCAATGATAATGGTGCTATCGTTGACCGTAGTTACATTATGGAGATTGCGATTTTGGTTCTACCCCCTCTAGCAGTCATGTTTTTCAATAGATTTCAATGTTATCGAAGTTATCAACTATTTTTTAAATTTTAAAAGAATGATGCAAAAAGGATGATAAGTAAAAACACACCATTTTTGTACCTGCCATTTCCAAGGAAAATCGCATACTTTTCTTCTGTCCGGAGTAACACCATCTTTGAACGATATAGAGTACAGTGATTGATGAGGATTTAAGACGGACATATTTTAAAATAATCTGTAATCAAACGCTCGAATTCAAAATGTTGTCTTTCTAAAGCTCAAAAACTAAGCAAAATTCGATATTTGAGTAGCAATTAATGTGTCCAATATATTTTCAGGAAAACATTTGAAATGGTTTCTTCTCCTTCTTCATAGAATTACAGCCCCTGTTGGGCTCTCCCTTCTTGCAGGTAGTGCCTACAACTGCTTCGGTCCTTTGGCAGCGTCATTCCATTTTGAAATCCAAGCAGCGACAAATCGTCTTCGTCGACAGAGTCAGATCAACATTTCCTTGGTTTCCGCACTGATCCCCGCCCTTCAGTTCTCCCAGCGAATACCTTTTTGGGTATCGGTTGTACACCCATACAATTCATGTGGCAATCCCATTGAAGCTTCCGCAGTCATACAATCGTTGAAAACTCCAGCTCGTCAAAAATTTCATACAGCTCATGGTTGCATCGAATTCATCATTAGTCCCCTTCTAGCTTCGCTCCTATTATTTGCCTCAGAGCCCGACGCTCGTAGGCGTTCAATATGTTTGTTGAGAATGCTTGGTTAAGGTCCATTTTTCGCACCCATAGCGAAACACAAGTCTAATCACAAATTTGTATATGCGTACTTGGAGCTTTGTTTTCCTGTGCATGAAGTTGGTCTTCAAGATCATCAAGGCTGATTAAAAACTTTATTTGCAAACAGTATTTTTCGGCGTATTTCGTGTCCTTCATCAGCGTTTTTCATTATTTTGGTGCTTAAATACGCAAATTTGCTCACATTTTCGATATTGGATTTGCCAAGTGTGATATTTTGTGTATTTGAGGTATTCTTTTTCAATAGTGGCACCTACTTTGCTTTATTTTCATTGATTTGTAGCCCTGCTAGTTTTTGATGGGTAGCTTTGTTATGGCATTTTCCAGAGCCAAATTGAAAAGCAGTGGGACCATCCCATCTCCTTGCTTTTGTCCGATATTTGTGACAAAGGCATCGGTGAGTTAGTTATTGATGCAGACTTGGGAGGTCATTGACGTCATTGTCATTTTGATAAGACGGACTAATTTGGCTAGGATACCAAAGCAAATCAATTTTTGGTACAGTATGTTACAATCAATACTGTGGTATGCTTGCTTGTAATCTGGTCTGCGTATATGTTGAACTTGCAGCAATTTTCAAGTATCTGCTTAACTGTGAACAATTCGTCTATGGTCGATCAACCTGCTCTAGAACCACATTGATACACCCGAATAATACTATTGGCATATGATCCAATTTTATTTTCTAAGCCCTTTGAAAATATTTTTCACGCCGTACACTGTAGTGATATGCCTCCATAGTTTTCGCATTGTCGCTTGTCAATTTTTTTGTGGATAGGGAATATAATTGACTAGCTCTATTTGTTTGGTATATGGCTTTCTGAGCACCGCTACCATCATATTTATTGAGCTCCACTGGAATTTTATCGATATTCGGAGCTTTATTTTTCTTTTGGGTTTTGATAATGGAGCAACATTTCAAGTATGTATACAGCAGAACAATTTTCTTAAACAGAGTTTTGACTTGCAGGTAGGCAGCCAATCGAATTATTATTTGCTTTTTAAAATAAAAGTGCCTACGAGAAATATGTCTAAGTGCCTGATGGTATCGATGGGGATTTAGCTCGACCCAAACCTTTTAAAAAATCTTCACTTTTGAAATTTCCAGAAAGTTTAATGGCTGTAGCCTTTATGGTTTTTGATAAAAATTGCTGTGGCATACAAATCGATGAATGGATACATGGACTAAAACATGGATACAGGTCGTGATTCCAATATAGCTTTGCATCTTAGTTCAAAACCATATTAAAGAACTGCAGTGATGCAGTATGCCAAATACTTGGTTTCAAATGTCAGCCGCTTTACTCCATTTTGATTTGCTACCATTTCACTGCAGTATAACAAATGTGATTCACTAAATTAGATCTGAACGATGCTGAGGTTTTTCATTTTATCTGGGGATTAAATTTTGAACTGAAACTATCGTAGCTGAATGGATACAAAGTCCATATACAATAGAAGGAAAGCATAGGACAAAATATGAAATGTTTAGACCCTACTATCTTTAAGAAGGCCAAAGCGTGGTTCTGACTATATCACCTTCTCGAGTTTCAATGATGGTTAACCATGATAATGAGATTATTGAACTATCTCTAGTTATTTTGTGGGAGAAATCAAGAGTGAAGATCAGTGGGGAAACCGAAGAAACCCTAGTTTGACTCTGTTGACTATGACAGTTCATCACTACTCGGATTTCAAAATCAGAGGATGTGATGGACTAAGACTTGGTGGTGTTTGTTGCAGGAAGCAAAGACTCAGAAGGGGTTGTAGTGTTACAAAGTAGAAAAAGAATTATGTTTAAGCAAAGCCTCAAAAAAGGTTGTCGTGCTAGAACATAAACTAGACAAAAACTTTCTTTGACAATGCTAAGCGAATCGTGACTTCGAGATAATAATGATAAAAATAATACTTCGCAAAATAGTTCAAATCTAAACCTTGGCGTTGAGATTTATTGTTAGCGTATTTCATTCCATGTCCGTAACAGGACGCAAGGTTACATGGTCAGTACCATGCTCAAAATTGTGACTATTTCCTAGTTTTTCAATTAGTAGACAGTAACTTCAGAAGCTCGATTTCAATACCGCCACTGAAGTTTGAACTTGGCGGCTGCTGCACAAAAAGAGTGTGCCCTAACCCACTGCTGCACAATTGTTGTTGTTATAAAGACCTACCCCAATGACTTTTCAGATTTTCTAGATCATAATACTGGGAATACTTACGACTTTAAATGACTTAAACACTACAGATATGCACGAACTTTCTAAAAACCTGATATTGGGCCAAAATTGATACTTTATCATGGCTTTTCAACCAATGAGGTTGTTACATAGCAACCGTATTGTTATATCAAAGAGGTAAATAAAATAAAAATTTTTTAGGCAGTTAGACGAAAGTTTGAATGAAACCATTTGTAACAAACATTGTAATCGCCATAAATATTGTGCGCATATTCTAAAAATCCATACTACAAAAAGATACCAATGTAGTCCGCGTGGTCTAGTGGTTAGAGCACTAAGCTTGTAAACCGAAGGTCTCTGTTTCAAGTTTCGTTGGCGTCAACGAGATATAATTCGAGTGATCCTTCGGACGCACTATAAGCCCGTTCAGTTATGACACGTGCTGGTTTAAAATCAGAAAGTACCGCAGCTGGGTGGACGGACGCATCGTCAAAGCATGATAATGATCATATCATCTTGTGGAGTGCCGATACATTCGATTATGACAATGAGATACTCTGATTATCTCTAGGCAAAGGCCAGAAAAAGGCGGTAGTGCTATGAAAAGAAAAGAAAAGAAATAGATACCAATACTATCAAAAACCGCATAGAAACATAGATGCCAAATAATCACAATCTACAAACTAATAATATAATAGATACAATAAATAGATACAAAACAATTGCAATTTAAAAATTCACTATGCTATCAAAAACTGCTAATTATATTAATATCAAATACTTTATAGAGAAACAAATTCAATTATGAACAAAACCAACTAAACAACAAGCATTCAAACATAACAACAACAAAAATATCCCAGCATCGTTGCGTCAGCTTCTCGGCTTACGCCTGGCCAGACCTCATCAGTCACCGCTAACACCGCCCCGACCTGAACCAGTCAGGTGACCTCACACCATTTCGAATACATTAACCCTGTAGTTGTGATTATTATTAATATTGGAATTATAACGTTTTAAGAAAAAAACAAACTCAGGTCTTTTCCTTTTCTCCAATGTTAAGAATCTTTCAGGTGTTTCTAAGGTAAGGTGCAATTGCCAGACACAATTATCAAGGTGGGTATCATCAAGATCTTTATTTATAACATTGGTGCAGCCAGTATTCTTCTAAGTAACCGTACTGTATAAACACTGGCTCCAGCCAATTATTTTATAACAATGGCGCAGCCGTTAATTATTTATAACATTGGTGCAGCCTGTTCGTGATTCCAAGCTAGATACAACTAGATTATGTTATATAGCATTTTAAGGATATTCTTGAATACCCAACGGAATCCATATCTACAGTTATCTACACGACACAACTTTCAAGCACTCTGATATAATTGCTCCTTTGGAAACACCAATTTTTCCAGAGAAAAAGACAAATAGTAGTCGGTACGTCTTTGTATATCAGATAAATTAATAGACACAGGCAGTGAAGCAGTAGTCCAACCGGGCACATCAGGAATCATTTGACGAAGTAGAAAAACGCACACACCAATAAGTAAGCCTACATCATCTCCAGACTTTAAGGCACAACGAGACTCCTACCCAACCCACGATAAATAAGCAATTTTATATATCGATAGTATCGAACCGGGTCACCAAGACCGTGTAAAGCGTATTGAGGAATTCAAAGAACAAACGAAGTTATTCAAGGAAAAAATTAAAGTTTTAGGTGGAGTCTCGTTGGACTGGACCAACAATCTTGACCTATCAGAACCTTTCTCCTTATTAATAAATCCCCAAGACTCGAAATTAACTCTGGACAACAGTGCATCTTAGAATAATCCACTGAACTTGTCCCACTCATTCTTTATGCCCAGGAAAGACTCAGACCGAAAAACAAACATAATGGTCGATTACGCAAAAGTAGCTGAGTTGATGGCACACATGATCCTACTGTTCTCCGGTGCCCTTAGTCCATCGATAATGCAAGACCTACAAACATTTATAGGTTACAGCAAACAAGTCTGAAAGTGTCTAGATGCCCAGGAAAACGTAGTCTTCATGCAAATCCTTCCAACTCATCTCCGGGGTTAAGCATGCCAACTTATCTTCTCTAACTTCCCTTCTAACACAGAGGCGGAGGAGCTACTCTCAAGAGTATATCTACCGAGAGTGACTTACCATGAGCTGAGAAATAGTTTATTCACAGCAAAATAAACTCCAACAGAATCATTCCTTCCTTACTCAGAGACATCATGCAAGCTCGCCAAGGAGCAGTTGGAAGATTTTGTCAAAAGTGTTTTCAAAAGAGGAGTCACCAACCCAAACCTTTGCCAATATCTGCTAACGTAGGAAACCCAAACCTTCGAGGACCTAATGGCAAAAGGCCTGAAGATAGAGAAGTTGCAGCAGGAAGCATAACTCACACAACTCCACTCCCAACAGCCTTACCACCAGTTAATACACCAGTTCACTGGCACGACTCCATTAAACCCCAATACTTAACCACAGTTAGGTCAGAACAACGCATTAGTCCCAACACAAGAAATGCCAATCAACAACCCCTTAAGTACCGTTCATTTATCACACTCACAACTCGTAAGTCCTGGTGGTCAGCAATACCAGACGGTCCTCATGCCCAATATTACACCACATTCACAGCCCTTAAATGCTGTTGGTCAGCAGCATAAAATTGTCCTCCTGCCACCACCCAAAGCAGAACATACAACCTAGCTAAAAGAGTAACGTACAGTTTCTGCAGCAAAAGGGGACATACCTAATCTGGGTGTCGGTCGCAAAAATGCTCCATTTTGCACTACCTCCAAAGAGTATGGACACGACCAGAGAGACTGCAGAAATAATCCCCATACAACACATCCGATAGTCCCAGGGTCTACCAAATTAGTTCGATGAGACAGCACACGCTAGAATATTGCTTCCAGAAAAAAATGGGAATCAAGAGCCCATGGAAAAGCCAAAATTCCCCAGCTCGACTACAATCGGCATTAAAGAGGGAACCAGCAAGAAGATACCATTTAAACGCAGACCTCAACATAAACCAAAACTTACTAATGAATAAACCACTAAATCCTACTTAATAACAGCCCCTTTACCACTAGATATAATCAAAAACACACAGACTCAATTCGTTATCAACACGGGTGTGGAAATAAGCCTAATTAAAAAATAAACATTATAGAGCGACTGCCAAATCAACGAACACAAGAAACTGACACTGGTAAGTCCCAGCTGCTACGTAACAAGGTCAACATACTACAAAAAAAATGACAATAAAATAGAATATAAGATAATCACATTTTATTTTTTCTAAATTAATTTAAGGAGTGTGTATGAGCGAAATTTTTGATATGCAATACGCTTGTCAAAATTTTTTACTCAATTCTTGAAATAGTCTTAAATGATCTTGTCTGACATTCAAAGCAGTACATTATCGCAATTTCAAAAACTGCCCTTAATTCTAGCCTTTTTGCGCCAATTTATATAACTCGAGCAACGTTCAAACTCACACTACTTTGTTAATTATTTGGCCAGTTTAAAGAAATCCATAGTGTACCACTCTGCAATTAACAAAAGAAATTGTCAAGACGTCGTGATTTTTGAATGACTTTGGAGTGGCTTCCCTATCTTTGTTCAGTCATCGGGCCTTACTTTGTTGTGTGTGCAGATGCATTTTGACTCCTTTGAGTCATCTTCAAAGATACTAAATATGACTCAAAGGTGTAGAAATGCATCTACTTACACAACAAAGCAAGACTCGACTGCTTTTCAAGAAAAATAGAATCGGCCTGCAGATATCAAATAAACAAAATAATTAACTACAGCATTCATTTACTTTATTTGATTTTAGGCATACATATATCAAAGTCTTGTAGTCGGCGTGGCTTAGTATTTACAGCGTTAAGCCCGTAAGCTGAAGGTCTCTGGTTCAAGTTTCGTTGGCGTCAACGGGATTTAGTTCGAGTGGTTTTTCGGGCGGACTATAAGCCTGTTCAGTTATGATACGTGCTGGTTTAAATCAGAACTTATCGCAGCTGGGTAAACGGACACACGGCCAAAGCGTGATAATGATCATATCACCTTGTGGAGTGCCAATACATTAGATCATGACAATGAGATACTCTAACTATCTCTAAGCGAAGACCCGAAAGGGGCTGTAGGGCTACGAAGAAGAAGAAGGGGAATATCAAAGTCTTGCTCCCTTACTGATACATTTCATGACGTCTTTGAAGTCAGAAATCATGGTTTCATAGATATCAACGAAAATCCTTTTTTGAAAATATTTGAGTAATTTTGGAACCAAACCAGATTTTTGGAGTTTAAAGTACAGCTAATATTTTGAAATATTATTTACCGAGCTTTTGAAAACGCCAGCAGTATCAGCCGGGTCTTTTGTTGTTATATTTGAGATCTTTCATTTGTTCATCAATGGATATTGTCAAAGGTCTTAACAGAAATTGAATATGCAATTTCTAAGGCACATGCCTTAATTTCTAAACTTTTTGGGAGATGAAAACAACTGATTACTTCTTAAGAATATTCAAAAATATATTTTTGAATTACTTTTTATGGAATTGTTTGCAGCTACATATAAATGAGTTGCATATTTTGAATAATAATTTTTCTGAAAAATTATTAGAGAAGAAAAATGTTAGAAGAAGGTGGTTTCTTCTAACATTTTTCTTCTCAAATAATTTTTCAGAAAAATTATTATTCAAAATATGCAACTCATTTATATGTAGCTGCAAACAATTCCATTAAAAGTAATTTAAAAAGCTATCGGAGCCATCCGAAAGAGTGATCGATATCCGCGCGACGTTAGATAAAGCTTCAAATGTAGAGCAAATTTGTCGTATAGATTTACATTAAATTGATGTGAAAAGGGTGAAATGATCCAATTAAAAAAGTTTAGCTAATGCAAGTACTTACAAGAGAAATTTACCTTGAATATAACTTGCAGATACAAAAACATATTGAGTTTGCATTAGTAGAAAAATTAAAAATTTACTCCCTCACCTCTGAGCATGGTGGTCGCCATCACCGGTGTGTATCTAAGTGTGATGGCCTGAGGAGAATTAGTGCACACGTCGAAACCACCTTCTTCTAACATTTTTCTTCTCTAATAATTTTTCAGAAAAATTATTATTCAAAATATGCAACTCATTTATATGTAGCTGCAAACAATTCCATAAAAAGTAATTTAAAAAGCTATCGGAGCAATCCGAAAGAGTGATCGATATCCGCGCAACGTTAGATAAAGCTTCAAATGTAGAGCAAATTTGTCGTATAGATTTACATTAAATTGATGTGAAAAGTGTGAAATGATCCAATTAAAAAAGTTTAGCTAATATATTTTTGAGTTTATTGTTAGCGATTGCAGAATTTTTTCCATAAAATCATGTAAATTCTGCTGGTATATATGTATTGTTTCACTTTTGCAATATCATTAACTTTTATATGATTAAAAGGTCTTTTGACTTTATAAGCCGGATCAGCTTGGCTTGATTAGTTACTGCAAGTGTTTTATCTCTAGAAACAATGTTTTATGTTTTATGTCAGTTAGAAAAATATCACAGTAAAATAGTAAACCCTTGTCTCAATAACATCATGAAAAACGAATCACCAGCTTCTACCACAAGGAAAAAAGGGCTTAATGGACTTCGCAACAGATGGAAAACGCTGTTAAAATTGTAAAAAGAGGTAGATTATCTACATATGCTACTGCAGCCAGATACAACATCCCAAAAAGAACCGTACGGAAACATCTAGCGAGTGGGTTGACCACACGAAAGCTAGATCGGTCGGCTGTATTTACCATAGAACAAGAAGCTGGACTTGTCAGGAGAATCATACGTTTGGCTGATGTTGGAGAACCGTTGACATAAAATATATTGCCCCGACAAGCCTTTTCATTTTGTAAAATTACGGAAATTTCAAACACTTTCAATGATGCCAAAAATGCCGCGGGGAAGAAATGGTGAATTCTGCTGGTATGCTAGTATATACAGACACCCTGAATTAGCACGTCGTAAAGCACATAGCTGAGCAAGCACGCGGGAGTATGGTACTGACCAAACCAACTTCCCAAAAAATCAATACGGTCATGATAATGAGATACTCTAACTATCTTTAAGCGAAGGCCCGAAAGGGGCTGTAGTGCTACAAAGAAGAAGAAAGAACAGATGATGAATCCAGCCCGGGCTTAAAAATTAAATAAAGATATTGTTGCCGATCACTTTTACAAATACAAAAGTGTGCTGGACAGACTTGGAATTGAACATAAAGCTGAAAGCATTTACAACATCGATGAAAAAATGGTCGCAAATCTTTGCACCATCAGCAGGCAGTTTTGACAGCCAAAGGGAGAAAAATAATTCATCAAATAGCGAATGAGCATGCTTAAAGTGTGACTATGGTAAGCTGCGGAAATGCTATAGGGTCAGCCATTCCGCCAATCATATTGTTCAAAGGCAAGATACTAAAGCCAAAATTCCAAGACAATTTACCTCCAGGCTCTCTCGTGAAGATGACGCCAAAAGGAAGTATGACGACAGAAACTTTCATACAGCTTATTAATCATTTGCATAAAAACAGAACATCAGGGCCATATCTCTTCATATTTGATGGTGCAAAATGCCACCTGAACTTTACAATTGACGAGGAAGCTGAGAAATGTGGCATTACTTTATATTGTCTTCCATCAAATGCCACGTACTAGTTACAGCCCAACGATAAATCTGTTTATCGTCCTTTTGAGCACCATTGGGATCAAGAGTTGATTAAATACGTCAGTCAATATCCCGAACGAACCTTTAACAAGACAAGCCCTACCGTCATTCTCTCACATGTATGGCCGAAATGTATGACTATTACCAATATCTCGATTGGGTTTTGCGCTACAGGGTTATATTGCGTTTGCGCCCTCTGCGTTGTCAGAACTTCCAAATCCTACAAACAGTCAGAATATTGCTGACTTGTCTCTATGAATTGGGGGGAAAAGAGATTTCAACTGCAAATGTGAAAGATTTAGATGAGTCAGGCACAGATACTGAGAGTTTGCCACTGTCCTTGCTCTCAAAAAACAACCCGAACGCTGGAACTCCAAAGAAGATAGACAATCAATCAGCCACATGTGAGTTTCAAGAATTTTTAACTAACTCCTTAGTTTGAAATTGTAGCGACTGCTCCACGCAAGGAGCTTCTGAATTACAAGGCTCAAGAGGTAACAAAAGATTTGTTTCGTGACAGTGCTACAAATACCGCATCACAGATTACTATAACATCGCCAAGTGTAGAAGATGTTCCTGGTACTTCATCCATGATAAAGATTAAAACAAAGATACCAAAATCAGCGTCAGTTACTGGCTGTACGTCTGCCAGCAGTTGCTGCAACACGAAAGTGAACCTCAGTGAAGACTCTTCTTTGACAGCAGATAAGCTTACGGAATCTAGACCAAAACGTCACGATAATAAACCTTCTTGGTACTGTCCAGCTTGTAAAGTAGTAGTTGATGATATACGACAATGTCTTACTTGTGGCGTTTGGTACCGTGAGGTATGTGTTGGACTTACACCCACTGATAAAATATTTTACTGTCCAGGGAGTTGATTTAAGAAAAAGATGAAAAAGGCTGATTAATATAGTACTTTTGCATGATGAGAAACTCGTTAAATCTGATCTAAAATGATCAAAAGTAATTAATGGGATCTCATTAGATTTAAAATAAGTTTTGACAAAGTTTTGTATTCATTAAGAAGTTGAATGTTTACTTGTTTTCATTCAGGCTTTATTAAGACACAGGGTTCCCAATAAGGTCAAAGTGACATTTTAGTCATTTGTGTTCACAAAAGTGTGATTTTTGTTTCTAAAGCAATTTTGTTTGATTTATTACAATGTTTAGTAAATAAGTATAAGTATTTCAAATCATCAGTGCATTGTTATTATAAACCCGCTAGTTAGATAATAAAAAAATTAAGGTGGGCCTTATTTGGGTCACCTAGCTTATTCTAAGATCAATATATTATTTCCCTATTCGCTTTTGACGACTGAAAGAGTGGCCGCGTATTGTACTTTTCTTATTTTGTCCAGAGCACCTATCACAAAAAAGTTAAGAGCGCTGAAATTTCATTGGAGCGATAACGATAAAATGTTCCTTTTCCAGTCTGCCTCTTATGAATGCTGATTTCTTAAAGCTATTTATAATAAAAAAATTTTTGTACAGGTATTGTAGTTAAAGGAAAGTTTTGCATGTAATCGAAGGATAAACATAAGATTGTTTCATTATTAGCAGATTTTTCTTCAATTCCCTTACCTTTTTTTTAAAATTTGCTTGCTCGATACTTGTGTACTATTAGTTCTACAGTTATTGCTCTTTTAATATCATTATTACAATTAGAATAATTAATTTGAAAAAAATTAAAACATTAAAAAAGCATCCAAAATTAAAATTAAAATATTGCCGACAGAAACTGTTGCTTAATTTTGCTTATTATGTCAGGATTCTTGTACGAAAATATTTCATATAATTTTTAGGGTTTTGTTAAAATTCTTTTTAATATAACTATTGAAATCGGTACCTACCGTCAGACCATCAATGCGGCACAGCAAGTTTTCTCAGGAACTAGAGAAGCTACAGTTGTAAAATTTGGTGAACAGCTTAGAAGTTATTGGTTAATTAAATTTTTAGAATAAAAAAAATGCCAAAGGCTTTTAAAGGGGTCTCCCCATATAAGGAAGTGACTCCTTACAAAAAATGTTCCCCAAAGATAGTCGAGTAGTATGAAATGAAAGGTCTTGACGAGATCTTACAGTATCAGTGTTGCAAATTGCAATATTGATGAGAGAGCAGGCAGAGGGAGCGAAAAAACACATAAAAATTGGGTCCCCTCCTTCGTGATTGGACATATGTGGACCAAAAAATTAGACAAAAATTATAGAGATAGTTCTCTATGGTTACACAACAAAAATACCCGAGAAGCTAAAATTTGCTAAGCTTTTTTAAAATAGTATGTCTCATAAATTTGAATATAATTGTGAGGTTACCATTAAATCCAATAAGACTTGAAATCTTGATGATCATTCTAAGAATAATCAGCCATGAAAATTTTAGAATGAAGTAAAAGCCGTTGTAGTAAATGTTCTCAGGGTTGCATATTCGGTTTACTGGTTCCCCCAATAATAGGACATTAAATGTCGGGAAATGCCAATAACTGTAAATATATACACAGCTCTGCTACTAAATCCTACTTACACCTTCTTTGTTGGGACGTCAGAGAGTGAAGGCGAGTCTTCCGTGCCTTATAATGGAATCGAAATAATAAATATGCCAACGGAATGGAGATTGAGCGACGGGCTAAGTTCTTATCCCTGCAAAACCCTACAATGTTTTGAATCTTGCAGAAGGGCTTCGGAATGGATTGGACTCACGGCAATGACCTCGCAAACAGGCAAAAGATTTTGTTATTGGAGGCTGAATGTTAGATCACTCAACTGCTCTGGTGCTGTTAAGGATCTTACACAACAGGCCAGTCAATATAAATTAAAACTTCGCAATCGCAATCCAGTAAACCAACTGGACTAGAAATGATATTCAAGACATGAGATCACACAATTATCAAAAGTGAGAGACCTACTGGAAAACGAAAGTTTGGAGTGGTCTTCATTGTGAATATGCAGTTCAACACATTATTGATTGCAATGCAAACGAACGCTTGTGTGCAATCCGTACAAAGTGATTTTCTCATTGGGGAACGACTGGAGGATATAGCCCCCATGATGAAACAAATGACAATGGCCAGTGTCTGATCGAGTTTTCACGTAGCAAAATCTAATCATAGGTTTGACTTGCCTCTCACATCAGGCCATTAGTAAAATGACCTGAGTATCATCAGATGGCAACACACAAAATCGGATTGACCATGTTTTGATCCAACAATGCTAGGCATCGAGCATACTTAACGATCGTACATACCGTGAAGCCAATTGTACTTAGATCATTACTTGATCAAATTATCCTATCGATGTTATATATTAAAGGCATATTGGGCAAAGACCAGCTTGTAATAAAAATTTACCATCGAAAGGCTTCAAATGGCGTCTGTGGCCAAATAATTTCACGGGAACCATCGACAATAAGCTGGCTCTTATCTTATCAGAACCATAGCCAAAGATAAGCAACGAGCTCTGGGTGGAATAGAAAGCGGCTATTAAGACCATGGCGGAACAGACGATTGGACATCAAGCCCGGCACAAAAGAAACAATTGGTTCGATGATGAGTGCGAGAATGCGTTAAACAAATAGAATCAGGCGTAAAAAGATGACGTTAGTAGGAAAATCTGGACGAAGAGAGATCACTATGAAAATTTCCGAAGAAAAGCGAATATGATAATTTGAATTAAGAAAAGAAAATACTCTGATAACTAACTAAAAAAGTATAGATGTGAGTCTAGCGAGCAACAACACAAGACAAGCACACAAAGTAGTGAAAAGCCTTAAACGAGGTTATTGGCCCCAAACAACGCTCTGTCGTGATGACATCAGCGATATCATCACTGACAAAACCAAAGTTAAGGAAGATGGGCATCATATTTCAAGAGAATAAGAAGAATAATAAATCGCGGGGGAATCAATGAGATTCCAGTGGAGCTCATCAAATATGGTGGCAGTAGTGTTCATCAAGCTATTTGCAAAGTCATCCAGTACATTTGGCAACCAAAAATATGCCAAACGATTGGGGCTAATCAATTATATGTGTATTCCCTATCCACAAAAACGGGAAAAGCTACAGTTTAAATATTATAGAGGCATATCACTACTTTGTATGGCGTACAAAATATTTTCAAAGATCTTGAAAAATAAAATTGGATCATATGCCAACAGTATTATTGAGGAGTATCAAGGTGGTTTTAGAGCAGGTAGATCGAAAATATACCAATTGTTCACTGTCAAGCAGGTTTTTTAGAAATCCTTGGATTTCAACGTAGACGTTTACCAAATTTTTGTTGACTTTAAGCAAGCATATAAGAGTATTGATTGCAACGTACTGTATCAAACAATTCTTTGCTTTGGTATCCCAGCCAAATTAGTCTGCCATATCAAAATAACAATGACATCAATGACCTTCCAAGTTCGCATCAATAACCAACTCACCGACACTTTTGCCACAAATATCGGACTAAAGAAGGGAGATAAGCTGTTCCCATTGCTATACAATTTGGCTTTAAAGTACTTCATGAGGAAGCTGCCTGTCGATATATGAGGTACATTACTATAACAATCGAGCCAAGCCTATGCAAATGATATCAACATTTTGTCATAGTCATTAACAACTGCCAAAAATCTCTTCCTGAAACTCGACAGCGGGGCAAAACTAGTAGGGCTACAAATCAATGAGAATAAAACAAAGCTCATGACGTAGTCAAGGAATAATTCTTCAAGTACAATAAATCACAATTGGCGAGTACACTATCAAAAATCGGTGCAAATTTTTTTATTTAAGCACCAAAATAACGAAAACCAGTAGTAAAAGAGACGAAATACGCCGAAGAATACAACTCACAAATAAAATATTTTATTCAGTTTTGATGATTCTGAAGACCGGCTGCATACCCAGGAAAGCAAAGTTCCAAGAATTCAAATCTGTGATAAGACCTGTGTTATGCCATGGGTGTGAGACATGGACCCTAACCAAAGCATCCGCAACTATATTGAACGCCTTTGAGCGACGGGTCCTGAGGCGAATAATTGGAGCAAAGCTAGAAAGGGAACGATGGGGAATTAGATACAACCATGAGCTATTTCAAACTTTTGGCGACCCGGATGTCTCAACGATTGTAAGACTGAGAAAGCCGTAATAAGCTGGTCGCATGAATCGTATGGAGAAACAACAGATACCCAAAAAGATATTTTTTAGGAGAACTGAGGGCTGAAGGTCAGTGGGAAAACGAAAAAAAACACTGGTTTGATATGGTCGATGAAGACGGTTCATCGCTACTCGAGTTTCCAAATTGGAGAGCGCAGTCAGACACAATTGGAGGCACTATTTGTAGGAAACAAAGGCCCGAGGGGGGCTGTAGTGCTTCAAAGAAGAAGAAAGCCATATAAAAGCTCTTCAATTACAAAAAACATAATGTGTGGTTTTTCTGCCACTAAGGCTTTTCATCGAGCCAGGCACTACGCTTATAATTATATCTTCGCCGAATTTCGAAATAAAAGGAATAACAAAAAGATGTTTAGCGTTACAGTCACTTAATCACTGCTGCTTACATTGAAATAAAATTGCGGCACGTTAAAGTGGAGGTACAATGGTTTTTCTTGAAAGGCTATTTTGTATTTGTTAAAGATGTCATTAAAGTTTTTCTGGAATTTATTCACTTTTAGTGTCTGTTTATTTTTTCTTGAATATGAAACACTTCTAAAATGAGTGTAATTATGTCAAGCTAACTTGTTTAGTACTGTCAAACGTCTGTATCTCGTAACAGTTATTCTATGTAAACATATGAAGGCAGATTTACATACTATTTTGTTTCCAGTATGAATTTCTGCAGTACTGGTGTTTGTGAAAAACCTTTCTATACTTTGCATTTAATAGATCGTTGACCTATTTTGAAGTGTCTTTAGGTATAAATAACTCGATCAAACTTTGAAGTTAAATATCTTTTTCATATTTTGTCCTATACGAATTGAGTTGATTGGACAAACCAATTTTTTGTCTTCATCCGCTTTTTCTGCCTACCCCATTAAAAATATTACAAGTTTAATGGTATATATCAAAAGATCTCATTAGAATATTCCGTTTGATACTCAAGTATCCTCGCTGAAAAATTTTCTTTCAGGGATCTCGTTTTCTTAAAGTCCTTGGAAAGTCTTTTCAACCATGAAATTTTCATTTGCCAGAAACTTTTCGGGTCCTCACATGACTTAATGCTTCTAGCTTACCTAGTTCCTGAGAAAAATTGCAGTGATACACTGACGTTGAATGGAAAGGTAGCGGTGATTCATTATGAGGTTTGATTTTCAATAGGCTGTTTTGACAAATCACGCGTGATTCCTCTCAAATTGAAATATAATTTTTATTCAGTACTTTTTGACAAATTATCATAGGAAGACTTACACTGCAACAACGTATCCAAATTGTTCAGCCATATTACGAAGATCAGCGTTCTGTGAGAAATCTGTCCTCTTAGAGCAACTTATGGTGTGCATCGTCGACCTACCGAAACCACTATAGCCAATACCATCCACGAATTCAATGATGACACTCGATTGATTAGATCACATCCAGCACGTAGTGAAGAGAATATAGCGGCTGTAGCTGAGAATGTGGCTGAAGACCATGACGAATCGAACGCAAATTTGACCCTCAGGATGGACCATTTATGGCGTAATCACGGTCAATATTTAAACAAGACAATCTTTAAAAACTAAATGTCATAAATTTTTCTTCCGGCCCACAATAAAACTTTTACGATTTATTTGAGATTAAAAACTAAACGTTTTAAAGAATCATATTAGAGTATTTAAAAAAAAAGATTTCACAAAACCCTAAAAAAATGAATAGGAAAATACATACACATATATATAAATAATAGTACACATAATCGAGCTTAAAAAGAGATAAATAATGAAACTTATAACCTTCTACCCTATGAAACTTGCTTAAAAATGTAGATATATGGCACTTACATAATTACTCAATAAAAAAGCTTGCTTATTTTTAGCGTTAAAGAGCTACCAAAGCCGCGGTCAATTTTGGATTATTTTATAAATTTAAGTTCGATGTGCCAAATCTTGTCCAAAACGAAGTTTTATCCTAGCCAGAGTAAAAAATGTGATTATCGGTAAAATCGTAGCTAGATATATTCGAGTCAGTTTAAAATTTTCGTTTATTAGAGCTTGGTAAAATGAATTTTACAAAGATCTGCTAGTTTCGCCTCCTGTTTGTCTACCCGTCTGTCTGCGTGTCCCTTTGCCCTTACTGCAGCTGCAAAGTTAAAACTTTAATTTGTGAATGTCAGAAGTAGTTGCTTAGGTCCTACCAAAAACTTCCAATTTTTTTGACTCGTAGTACCAGAATAACTTGGAATATTTCTGTCACCTAACCCATGAGTATCTAAAGTGTGATGGCCTGATGATAATTTACATAAAACACACGTCAAAACCACCTTCTAGCATTTTCTTCTTTAATAATTTGCCAAAGATTTTAATAACTAATGCAACCCAATTAAAAAGTAGCTACAAATACGAGTACCTACAATCCAAAAAATTTCCACACGGAAATTTTTTTTTGTCAGAAGATTATCGAGTATGTTCTGAAATGAAAGGTCTTGGTGAATTTTTTGCATACCAGCTGGTAAAATTTTCATTTCGTTCAAGGGTCAACGAAAAGAACATGAAAAACTTTGTTGCCTAATTGACTATACCCGTGTGGACTGAAAAATCTAAAAATATCACAGATGCGGATTTACTATGGTAACAAATACATCACAAGTCAAAATTCGATCAACTTTGTTAAGAATAACATGATATGTGAATTTTATATTTTTGCCTTTAAAATCAGAATGAAGCCTTTAAGCTTGGTTTCTAACTTTCAATCGGTCTAGCTGTTTTTTGAATGGTTTCGAATATATATATATATATATATATATATATATATATATATATATATATATATATATATATATATATATATATTTATATATATATAATTTTTTCATATCACCTTGATTATATCCTGCTGAACTACGTTCTGATTTGATACCAGTAGGTATCATAACTGAATAGGCTTATAGTCCGTGCGAAGTATTCCTCGAAACGAATTTTTTTAGTTTCAAAATTAGTTGTTTCTGTCGTATTAATTTTAATTTAACTTGTGAATTTCTTGTCCTCCAAGCAGTTTTCGATTGAAAAACAGAGAAAATTGTTTTTAACACGACTAGACCTCTTCCGTAAGCCTCTTGTCATCAAACTCTTAAATAGAAATCTCGACTCAAGGGTCACGTGAGTACACGGGAAACTTTCATTAGATCTTCACTTGTGACATTTTTAAAAAGTTTGATGATTCAAGCTTTTATAACACTAAGTAAAATTTTTGTACAATCAAACCAACAGATAGGTGTATCACAAAATCAATAGCGCATTCAAAATTATTTTTGACAAAACAAATTGCAGGGATGAAAACAGTATTTCCCCCAATAAAATTTCGATAAAAATTGCACAATACATCAATGCAACGATTTCGAACTATTTTATTCTGACGCTTCTTTCAGTTTTGCAGAGTTCCAGGTTTTAACTTTACTCGCTTTTGCATCATTTATCCTTCTTGCTTTCACCACTGTACCTCAGCTCTCATACTGATGACGATAACAATAAGAAATTGAATCTGATATGAAAGGGATCGAGCGTAAACCAATGAAAAACGATACCAAGAGAAAATCAGTTGGAAAGGATTTATTTTAGCATAAAATGTTTTTCAGAGAAGAAATATTTTCCGTTGTTGAAAAATTGCTTCGGAATCCTTTTGAATCATCCACGAGTATCATGAAATCAGTTACTGGAGGTCTTGTAGGAAAACTCTTGTCAAGTTATTCAGTTTGAGCGAGTGAAGTTCAGAAACATTGATTGAACTTTTTCGATTACTTATATTTCCAAGTCCAGGACAAACTTCTAACGAATGATATAAGTAGGGAAGGGGCATCTGAGGAAGTATTTTTATAAAAACATTAATGTATTGCTGTCTTCCATTCTTTACAAGGAACATCCTAATTATTGTATATTTATTATAGCTTTTGTTTTTTAAGATCGATTTTAGGATGATTCATCAAATTTGTATGTGGAATGTGTTTGACTAGTTACTTTATTGAAGTGGGTGCCTCTTTGTAGTCATCTGAAGCATAATTTAATTTCAATATCAAATGCCTTGCGGAATCGAGATATTTTTATATATATACTCTCATCCTGGCAAGAATTTACGCACACTTTTCAACTTCCGCATTCCACAGTGAATTTCGTAGAAATATTGTCGCATTGCATATCAACCCACACATGAAAGTATTTACTTTGAAGCAAGGACATCGTCAAATCCATCTATGCAGCTTCATGTCCTGATTACAGATTTATTTCACTTTAAAATTCATCCGTCCATGTTAAAAGTTTAGCGTGTGGTGTTCTGGCTTAACACATGCATGACTGTGAATGAAGAAATCACGACTCGTTCAGTTCTACCCTTCTTGTTGTTGCAGCAATCCAACTTTCATCTTCGGTAAGTTTTGCCTTGGTATCAAATATGGATAAATATATACATACGTACACATCTATATAATTTTCCAGGTAATATCGATGAGAACACATATAAAAAAAGTTCGAATGGCATATGTACAAGGAAATTGTATAAAAAAGAAATTTCCTTTTTACGTATACATGTTGCCTGCATGATAAGGTTTCACCTTGTTAACTTTGTTAGCTGTGACCGTTCGTAAGAAAACGTTCCCAATTCGTTTGGCATTGGCAGCACAGGAAGTTTTGTTGGGGAAACTTTTCAAAGCAAAACAATTTGCTGAAAGAAAAGTCATTAAAAGCATGGTCAATCCTTGAAAGGAGCTTCCTTCTGCAAAAACCTATTAATTGATCACTCCGAGAGTAATTATTTGATGAGTAGTTGTTTTTCACACTTATGAAGAAAATAGAAGTTGTAATTTCGTTAAGGAAATGTAATTATTTACCAATGACACCTGTAAGGGTATTGAATTGCTGCTTGATACAAATTTTTCCATGTTTATTGATTTCAAATTAACGTTTAAGGTTACCAAATGAATACAATAGGAATTTCCAAATATTATCTTAAAGAGTTCAAAGTAGGCAAGTTTTTCTTTTGGTTGGTTTATCTTTTTCGTAGAACTACAGCACCTCTCGAGCCTACGCTTTCCGCAACAAGCGCTTTTAACTTTCTTGGTCCATTGACCGCTTCCTCATATTTCGAAATACGGGCAGTGATGAACTGTATTCGTCAACCGAGTAAGACCAGCGTTTCTTCGGTTTCTCCACCGGCCCCCGCCCTTCAGTTCTCCCAACGAATACCTTTTTGGGTATCCGTTGTTCGTCAATACAATACATGTGGCCAGCCCATTTCAGCTTCCACAGTCTTACAATCATAGAGACCTCAGGCTCGTCAAAAATTTCATACGGCTCATGGTTGTATCGAATTCACCATTGGTCCCCCTCTAGCTTCACTCTGATTATTCGGCTCAGGACCCATCGCTTAAAGGTTAGGGTCAGTGTCTTGTAGCCATAACATAACACAGGTCTTATCACAGATTTGTATACTTGGAGCTTTGTTTTCTTGGGTATGCAGCTGGTCTTCAAAATCGTCAAAACTGAATAAAATATATTATTTGCGAGCTTTTCATTTCGTCGCCTAGGTATACAAATTGACCCACATTTTCGAAATTGTATTCCCCAAATGTGGTTTTTTGTGCCTTCAAGGAATTTTGTCTCAGCTGCGTCATGAGCTTTGTTTTATTTTCATTGATTTGTAGCCCTATTAGTGTTTATGATCCTGACAAAATAATGATGTCTCCGGAAAGGCTACTACTTCGCTCAACTTGTATAGCAATGCACCTCGTATATCGACAGGTAGCTTCCTTAAGACATATTTCAGAGCCAAATTGAATAGCAATGTGGCCAATCCATCTCCCTGCTCTAATCTGATATTTGTGTCAAAGGCATCGGAGGGTTTGTTATTGATTATTGTCATTTTGGTAAGACGGACTTATATGGGTGGGATATAAAAGCAAACAACAGTACGTTACGATGAAGACTGTGGTATATTTGCTTAAAGTCAGCAAATATTTGATGTAGCGTAAACTTGCCAAATTCGTACCCCTAAACTAAAAACCCTTATAAATTTATTCCAGATAAAGGTCATTTAAATTTGACTCAAAGTAACTTTTATTTAGGTAGTGTTCTATTAATAATTCAATCTAATTTAAGAAAATTTTTATAAAATTCAGAGAAATAAACTATTTTGAAACACTAGGAAAAAGTACGATTTAGCGCTATTCATCTTAAATCGTACTAACATAGTCTCAAATCGTACTTTGAGACCTTGTTTATAATTTCAACGTGGCTCACCGAAATCTTAATCCATAAGGAACAATTTTCACCAGTTTTTGCCAGTCATCGCAGTTGCAGTGCTTTGTTTTTTTATTGGCTCCTGCGCAAAGTTCATGTACCCATATCTCACATTGCGTGTATTTAATCATGACCTCCTCAATGTCTTCTTGGCATAATTTAAAGAACCAACTATCATTTTCGGCATGTTTTGTTTTCGTTTTCTTATTTTGCTTTTTTGACCTTGCAAAAAATTTATTTTCATTTCAATAGGGCTCTTCAATACGGTTTTATTTTTGGACTCTTTTATTTTGTTCGCAAGCTCTTCTCTATAAGAATTTTCTATAATAACAAGAGTTCCTGTACTTTTTCTTTTTATTTGGATTAAGTTATCAGGAATAACTTGTAATAGGGATATTTTTCAAGCGTTGCTCTAACTGTATTATTACAGGAAACATTAGCTTTGGTATTCATAGATCTTTCAATTGTATCCTGCTGGTTTTGCTCAGTATAATGATTGGATTGTGGTACACATGTTCATATATCAGTTTGGTCATGCTGTCCCTCAGTTTCAGAATTTTGGGAGACTGTCGTCGGTTCATTTACACTAGAATCTTTGCAATGAAAAACATTCTTCATCCCTGATTTAAAGTCGATTTCAAGGCTATAGTCCACGCAATTCGAGCCATGTATTCCTTTGTCCATACAAACAGCTCGAGAATATGTCACTCCCTAAATTTATGCAGTGTTGGCTTATTTTATCATAGAACCGGGACTATTTCGCATCCATGAAGAGCAAGCAGCACTGACATTATGTTTTAGTGATTTGAAAAACAACCTGTTGAAGGGTTGCAATTTGTGTGTGGTATACGCTGGTAGAGAGAACATGATTATCCCATACTCCCTTGCAAGACTAATTGCGTCAATATTTTTTGTGTGTTGAATGGTCATCCAAAATTAGAAAAACTTGGTTTTCTCCTGATTCTTGCAGTCTCAGATACTTGATAAAATGTAATAATGTACTTACAATCCATCCACTTTCTGAACACTCGTACAACGTATTTGGTGGTCCTCCTCATTTGAATATAAGCATGGGTGGCACGAATTCTCCAGCAGCATTCATACAGCAAATTCATGTTGTGTTGATATCACGCCCACCGCTTGTTACAGTTCCAACTTAATGTTTTTCCTATTGTGCCAAAATTTTAGAAGGCTTGTGAATTGTATTTAGGCCAGTTTCGTCCATGTTATAAATTTTTTCAACTGCAAATTGGCATGCTTCTAATATAAAGTCATGATTGTCAAAGAATGCCATAACTAGTTTTTTGTTAAATTCGTTGCAGTGAGCCATAGATATTGCCTCCAGAGTTCGTAAAGATATTTCTGGATGCTTCTTCATAAATTTATAGTACCATTTTCATCCAGTCAGCTGCGATCCCTTATTGTATTTATATTTCAGTCCATATTTTTCAGCTCATTGATAAGCTAAGTGCCATAAATTGGAGGTCTTGATTCCAATCACAAAACGTGTCTGACTAGTTCACATTCTGTTTCATCAGTTAAACCTTTCGGACGCCCAATCCGCCGGTGTTTGTTTAGCTCTTTTAAATATCGCCTAAATGTCGGCTTCGTTATGTTATAAATGCGGCAAACTTCATTAAATCGCAAGGTTCTATCGTTGTATTTTTAAATTGCTTCATCCATATTTTGTTAAGTTTAATAATTATATTTCCTTTTTGATATTTTAACATGAAGGTGCAGCTTTTAAGCTTTAGTTTGTCATTCATTTTCACAATTAGTTTTTAGGGTTTTGTAAAATAATTTTACAAAACCCTTCTAAAATCGCGTCCTGTCTGTCCGTCTTTCCGTCTGTCCGTCCGTCCGTCCGTCCGTGTGTCACAGCAGTTTTTCTCGGAAACTACTTAAGCTAGAAGCATCAAATTTTGTATGTAGGTGTAAAGTGGTGCTCTCTTCAAAGTTCAACCTCAAAAAAATTTTATAAGGTATTTAAGGGGGGTCTCCCCATGTAGGGGAATGACCCCCCGAGAAAAAAATTTCATTGAAGGTAGCCAACATGGGTATCAAATGAAAGGTTTTGATGAGAACTTTTCAAAACAGGTCTTAGTTTGGCAAAGTTTGCTTCAGGGGGCGCACAGGGAGGGGAAATACACGAATAATTTGTGTCCCCCCCCTCGCGATTGGACACCTGTGATCCGAAAAATCTGAAAAAAATCAAGAATGTAGGCCTTGATGAGTACAACAACAACAAATACGTGAGAAGTCGCAATGCACTCAACTTTGTTAGTAATAGTATGATTTATCGATTTTATGTTTTCTTGAATAAAATCTTAACGGTGCCCTTAAATTTAATGAAATTCAGTACGTGGATGTCTATTTATAAGATTGATCTATCCTGAAAGTTTCATAAAGATTGAATCATATTTAGTGAAGTTATAGCGGTTTGAATTTTCCTGTATTACTATGGAACAATATGCGCTGCATGTATTACTATGGCAACATATGGCTATCGGACAATATGCGCTTTTTACCGACTCAGACACTACAGTTTTGCTAGGATTTGCATGAAAACTTCAGGAATGATAGGTGTCATGAATATCTTTGAGAATCGGTTCAGCTAGTGGTATCAGTAATCGTAAAACAAAATAGTGGCAGTTTCAAATGCGAAGAATGAATAATTTTGAGCTTTTTCCCAGCTACAACGTTTAAGGTACATGCTTTGAACACTTGATTCAATTTAACGAATGACTGAAGATGAGTACCTGCAATTAATACGCATAAGTGAAACAAGTCAAGGAGGCGGGAGACAGCTCCTAGCAAAAGGGCTTTGTAACAACTCTAGGTTTCGAAAAAATTGGCCATTAATCGATGATAACAGTACAGGAGAGTGGCCCCTGAAAAAAAAAATTCATCAAACGTAGCCGACATGAGTAAGAAATGAAAGTGTTCATGGGAGCTTTTCAAAACAGTTCTTAAACTGTCAGTTTTTGCTTCAGTGGGGGCACAGGGAGGAAATACATGTAAAATGTGTTTCCTCCCTCGCGAATGGACATCTGAAATAATTATCAAGGGAGATATTTATGAGTATAACAATAACAAAAACCTCAGGAGTCGAAATTTGTTCAACTTTGTTAATAATAGTATGATCTTCGTATTTCATATTTTCTCCAATAAAATCGTCTTTGACATGTTTCTTGATTTGATTCGATCTGTTGACTGCATTTTGTAAATTGAATACAAAACCCTTCTGACATGAGCGTAGGTCTGTTTACCCAACTTGTTAAATTTAGGATTGGTTTAGTTTATTGAGCAATCAAACTTTAGCGGTACGTTTAAGCAAATTGCCAGAAGTATGAAATAGCCACAAGAGTCAAACAAATTTACGTCAAAAATGATTGTGTATCATCTCTTCTGATTAAAACATTCAGGTACGAGCTAATACGCTACGCATTCCTAAACAAATTACATTCTATGCAATTTGAAGAATGATTTTCGCGAATTGTGCAAAATATAACCAAAATTATTGAAACAAACTTACCCTCTTAATTTTTTTGTTGGGAGCTGCAAAACACTCTGCTATCTGTCAAATAATGAAATGGGTGATGGTAATTTACTTTTCTCACCACCAGATAGGCTTCTAACTATTGCCCGATACGAGTTATAGGTGGAGTGCAATTTAAGCAAGTTTACCCTTCATCTATGCAGAACTCCCAGCATTTCTCAAGTACTTGCTTGACAGTGAACAATTGGTCTATTGTCGATATACTTGCTCTAAGACCACCTTGATGCTCCCCAATAAGACTGTTGATGTACGATCCAATTTTATATACTAAGTTCTTTGAAAATATTGTGAATAGCTGAACTGCTGCTGCTGCCACCATATTTGATGAGCTCCACTAGAATATCATCGATGCGCGGTGCTTTATTTTTCATTCAGAGTGTGTGGCATTAATGACGTATTCAGAGGATTTGGGAGGTTTTTGAAATATGTTGCCCATCTTTCCTTAACATAGGTTTCATCAGCGATGATATTGCCGATGCCATCACGACAAAGCGCGGTTTCGGGCTGATAACCACGCTTCAGGCTTTTCACCACTTTGTATGCTTGTTTTGTGTTAATGCTGGCTAGATTTGCATCTATGATTCTCAATTGGTCACCATAGTATTTTCTTTTCTGGATTTAAATTATCTTTTTCGCTACTTTTCTGAGATTTTCATAATGTTCTTTTTTCATCCCAGCTTTCCTGCCTAAATATTGCTTGATTTTTTTTTGTCTAACGCATCTTGACATTTGCCATCGATCCAATCATTTCTCTTGCACTGGGCTTGATATCCAATCGTCTGGGCTACGAAGAGTCTTAATAGCCACTTTCACTTCCATCCAGAGCTCTTTACTTTTTTTCAGTGATACATCTTGCAGAATGGGAGGCAGCTGATTGTCGAGGGCCACCGTGTAAATTTTGGCCACAGACGCCGTTTGGAGACCTTTTGATGTAAAATTTTTGTTACAGGCTCTTCTTCACTGGATACGCCTTTGATATTCCACATCGATATGTTAGTTTGATCAAGCAATGATCTGAGTTAGAATTGGCTCCTTGGTATGTGCGGACGTCAAGTATGCTCAACGCCCAACGCTGTTCGATCAAAACGTGATCAATCTGGTTTTATATGTTGCCATCCGATGATACCTAGGTCATCTAATGTATACGCCGATAAGGGAAGCAAGTCGAGCCAATGAGTAAATTTCCGCGACGTTGTCACGGGAACGATTTGCACCTTATTGTTTTTTTTTCTTTTCTCAGCGGTTGTTGAAATACCACCCGAGCCAAGGTTAATATTAAAAATAGAAATGTTGAAATAAAAATGTCAAAAGATTAAAATAAAAATGTAAAGTAAAAGAAAAATAGGCAAAAAGAACGAAATGTGAAAAGATTAAAGTAAAAAAATGTAACGTTAAAAATAGGGAGAAACGAAATGTTAAAATAATAGAATAAAAATATTAAAAGATTAGAATATAAATGTAAAGTAAAAGAAAAATGTAGGCAAAAAAAAACGAACTGTTAAAAGATTAAAATAAAAATGTAAAGTAAAAATAGGCAAAAACGAAATGTTGAAAGATTAAAATAAAAATGTAAATTAAAAATAGGCAAAAACAAAAGAAAAGAAAATCCGGTTACCATCACGCACAACTGATTGCAAACAATACCAAGGAACGAATCAATCGCTGAGCGATAGGACAAGAATGGCATACCACCTTTACAATTTTATAGCGACAAACGAAAGTATGCAATGAACTCTTTTTACGAGGCATCAGAGATTGGGCTGAGTCAATTGAACCACAACAAACTACAGGATCAAATGCACGATGATCTTCTATCAGCTCCACATTGAAGTCAATACATACTGCGTCGTCATCAAAAAGCCGATGTGGGATTTTGTACGGTCTTGAATACCACTGGACAATTGCCTGATATGGATCGTCATCGCTTTGAAAACCATTTTTCACTTCATACAAGTTCTTGATGCTGGCGATCTCGCAACTTTCTACTGAACCTGAATCTACTGACCCTGCGCATGATATCAGAACAAAATCTCCAACTTTGAATGTTAGACCCGTAAATGCACTTCTTGGAGAAATAGCAATTTTCCGTTCCAAATTTCGTACGTAAGTTATTGGGTATGTGAACAGCGGTTTCTGGATTTCCAACCCAGCAAACTTGTGATTTTACAACCATTGTGCGATCGTACACACTTGTAATGTCCGTGAATTACAAATTAGAGCGGAATTTATAAATTTGCATATTAATAAAAATATTCGCAAAAATTGTAATCAATGTTTGGGAATACTTACTGTAAGGGAAATATGATACGAACGTTGGAATCAAACACCAAATACCACTCCATTGCGGCCGGCGCAAGGAGTTGAAGAAACTCTTGTTTCCCAATGTTTGGGTTTAATTGGGTTGCTGGTACACTTTCCGGAAAAGCCTAGAAAACAGGAAAAGAATGCTTATATAAACGAGTAACAGCTAAGAGTCTTTTATACCTACCGAAAGTACAACCGCCAGAGACCTCCAATCGTTATGGCATTCTACTCTATGTTACCGCGTCACGACATTCACTTTTACATTACCGCATTATGGCTTCAACAACACATCACCGACGAATTTAAACACATAGGGAGAAAGACGCGACCACGATTTTTAATGTTTTTCCCGAATTCAAACATTTGGCACGATATAAACAAACACGAAACTGACAGAGTGTCAGTCACTTTGACATTCTACACCTGATTGACGAGTGTACTAAAAAGGGAAATTTAGATTTCAATTGCCCGATGCACCCCAGTTGGGGGATCTGAATTGAACATCGAATCGCCCAGGGAAAAAGTTAACGGCTCGCCGGTTGAAACCGAGCCGATGAAAAATCCAATAAGGAAGAACGGCTCTTTCTCTTTTCTGGCGGGTTCGAGACGACAACGAGGACTAAACGAGGATAGCGCTCTGAAAAAATCCATTGAGGAAAGGAATTGCGACGGAGGAAAATTTCAACAGCGGAGAAAAATTTTAACAGCGAGCCAACTAAAGGAGATTGGCGACATGAGGCAATAACAAGCGCGCTGGCAGAAAATTGCAACGCAGAGTACTTCGGGGGGCCCCCGTTTAGGTAGAGTAAGTGAAATTTGAATTTTTTAATGCATGATATTTTTGGAACTTCATTTGCATTTCGCAATTAAATATATGGAAGTTAGTGAAATAGTGGAATATTTTTGGAACTTCAGTTGAATTTCGCAATTAAATACAAGGTGGGCCAGAAAGGCGTACGATTTTAAAAACACTCTTGCGTTTGAAGCTTTAGAGAGGGGACTGCGCGAGTGGTGGGGTTAAGTAGCTCGGTTCTCGGAAATTTAGTCGCGATGGATCACTTCACCGGAGCGCAACGTGCATTCTGCGTTAAACATTATTAAAAATCACAATTCGTGCGCTATTGTTCGGCGTTTATTTCGGCGTGAGTTTGGATTACATGACCTAAATCAGTGTCCGAAAGAAAGTGTGATTCGATCGTGGGTAAGAAAGTTCGAAGAGACTGGTTCGACTCTCAAACAGAAGCCTGCAGGACGCCCAAGGTCAACAAGAACGGAATTATTGGACCCTATTTCTTCGAAAAAACAAGGCCAATCTGTCACTGTAAATTCTGACCGATACATAGCCATGTTAAGGGGTTTTTTCTTTCCACAACTGCAACGATTTGAAGCCTATAATCGTGTGACATGGTTTCAACAAGATGGCGCGACATGCCATACAGCTAATGCCTCTTTGACGGTCGTAAACGAGGTGTTTGCTGGGAAACTGATATCGCGCCGAGGTGACATTGCATGGCCTCCTAGAAGTCCGGATCTGACGCCACCGGACTTTTTTTTGTGGGGATACCTAAAAAGTAGAGTCTACACTAATAACCCAGCCACGATTAACCAGTTGAAGACCAATATCCGGGAAGAAATGGCAGCTATTCCCCGTGCAATGCGCCAGCGAGTTTTTACCAATTTGAGGGTCAGATTCGAAGAATGTTTGCAGCGGGATGGTGCACACCTGGATGACGTTATTTTTAAGAAATGAATTTCCCCGATGTCAATTTTTATAGAAATAAAAATTTGTATGTGAATTGTACTCAGTTTTTTTTAATGATTTTTTCAAATTCGCAATTCTTTCTGGCCCACCCTGTATATAGTATAAGTGAAATAGTGGAAGTTTTTGTGTGCTTGTTGGAGGAAGAGTAAGTCGCCGCGCATGTTAATTGTACACCTGGCTCGGGTGTGTTCGAAGGTAAATTTCCTTGCGGTTAATTCAGGAATTTCTGCAGCGAAAGTGTTTCTCATTTAGTTTTTTTGCTCGATATGAGTTACGCCGGAAAATCTGAGCCCAGCAAGTTTGCAACTGGTGATTCTAATCTTCTCTGTTAGGGAAGAGTTCAAAGAGTGTGAGTCCGAGTTGTGTGAGGGGTGTTCAGCGGCCGCGTTCTCGCTTGGCGGCTTTTAAGGACCAGGGGATAAGCGAGTGGCACCACCTACGACCGTCTTCGACGGCAAGCCGGGTCCGAGGTCCTTAGCCGAAGGAACTCCCACGCGGAGGGTAACAACGTACAAAGTCAACCATGTACTGGGTGTTGTCATTTGTTTCATCGTGGAGGCTATACCCTCCAACCGTTCTCCAACGAGAAAAATCGTTGCCAACGTTAGCATTGGAATATTTTTGAGTCGTATGTAGGCAATGAGTCACTTAGTCTTTTCAGGTGGTTGTACAGCAATGTTTTCGTTCTTCGTCCTTTTCTTTAGTCGGAGCGTGTACGTTTATCAGCCAGATTTTGAAGAATTTCTCCTTAAAACGGATCGTACATAGCCATTTATTAACTACCTTAAAATCAATAGCGTTCAATTTAGACGGGGAGTTAACCCGTCACCCAATTTTCATTCTGGCGGCATGATTGTATCCTCAATTCCTTTATGAGGTGCAAAAGGCTTACCTTCACCTTCTTAAATCCCCATAAAGGCGGTTGAAGCAGAGCAAAGCTGTAGTTGCATTTAAAATTATTGGCATTTCTCAGCATTCAAAATCCCATCGTTAGGGAACCAATAATTCCAATATGTGACCCCGAGAACATTTGCTACCATTAAATCGTGAGGTCAATGATGAAGAATCATAGAAGCTGTGGATTGAGGACATTTTCTACAATAAGAGTATTTTTTAAGCTCTTTTAAAGGTTGCAAGGGCGCTGTTAAAAATTTCAAGGAGTATAGTTAATTATTTTGTTGGTTGGATATCTACAAGCTGATTTTTTTCTTGAAAAGCCGTCGGACCTTACTTTTTGGTGCACGCAGGCGTATTTTGACTTCTTTGAGTCATCTTCAGTGTCTTAAAGATATGTGGAAGAAAATGAGTTCATATAGATGTGTAATATACTCTTATTATGCATTTCGGATTTATTATTCTGCTCATTCAAGTTACTCATCACCGTGGTCTGATTCTTAAACAGGGATGAATATGAGAGTACGCACTATGCATAATATTTCCGATAATCTTTTATGGCAATGTTTTGCTTACATTATTCAGTATGGTCGAAACCATACTAAACCAATATACATATATTGATCGGGTGTCATGAACTTTATTCTAAGCTTTATAACCCCACGTATATTTTTCTACCATTTTTTTTTTTATGGCTACTTGGTATTTTTCACGTTGCTCCTATCACTTTCTGGGGCAAAATTTATTTGGTTGAGCCAATGTTTTTACGAACTATTTTAGCTAAAGAGAGAAAGCCTATAAATAAAAACCAAGTAACTTGTCAGGCCTGTTCAATGCTAATGAACCATTGGTGTCCCGTCTTTTTGAAATTTTCAGAATTTTAATGTTATTTTAGAATAGAAACTAAATAGTCATTGTGTTGTTTCCACAATTTCAATCAGTCCCGTGGTCATGATGAGACAAAAAGAATTAGAATCGGCAATCTAACCAAATCAACAAGCGAACGGAATTTCTAGGAACAGCTACAGTAGTGATTTCGCAGTAGGACACAATTGATTCACTTTTCTTTGCATTTACCTTGATTCCCCATTTCCGGTTATATGCAGTAAGAGATTCCAAATATTTTAGGAGTCTCATCCTAGCAAAGTGCAAACTGTGCTCAGATGACCACACTGAAAAGTCATCAGCGAAGAGGTTCGCCTGGATTCCAGGCTAACATTCATCTCTTACGCCCGGGACGTCAGTGGTGAATATGTTGAAAAGAAATGAGGCTAATATAGACCCCTGTGGGACCCCCGAGCCAATGCAAAATGGGTCTGACCTAGCTCCACCAGCCACCACAAAGACAGTTCGTCCCCTCATGAAGCTTCCTATAATTTTTAGAATATGGTTCGGAAAGCCATAAATCATTCTTTAGAGAAGCCCATTGATCCATACTGAGTCAAAGGCACTCCCTACATCGATCAGACAAGCTACAACAAGCTTATTGTTGTGCCACCTTCTAGTTATATCGGACTTGAAACACGGCCATAGTATCCACCGTCAAGTTCGCTGTTTTGAAGCCAAATTGTCTTTTTGACACAATTTTTGCCCCCGTAGAAAATTATATGATGCCTTCAAGTATTACCCTTTCAAGCAGCTTACCAATATTTAAAAGTAGCGAAATTGGACGTGTACCGACTGCGCCAGTACGGTACGGTTATTAGGTTTCAAAAAAGCCTACTCCACGGTGGATGCTATGCCTGACTTCTTGGATATTGTAAATATTTTTGCGCATTTCCATTGCTGAGAGAAGTCACAGATGTTGATGCAATTATTCAGAATGATTGCGACAAGAAAAAAGAACGCACGGAGAAGCTGATTTTTTTCGAATTTTGCTCCAGTGCCAACAAAGTGAGTCTCTCTGGACTGACAAACAGACCATGGCCAAAAGGCGCGTCAGAGAAGTTTGAATCAAAGAACCTGGTTAAGCACAATTATTCATTGCTCTGTCAAAATTCGTTGTGGTGCTACTCACTAACGAATTAACAGAAGAGTCCCCACTTGCTTTCTCTCCTTGAAAAACTTTCGCAAAATATTTTGCGATAGAGTCAGCGATGGCTTTTATCATCCCTTGGCATGGATCCATCATAAGTGAGGACCTCGGGCAGCCCTTTCTGCCAGTTATCCTATTGATATGAGGAAACATACAGGGACCTGGTTTGATACTTTCCAGTGCCTGTTCTAATCGCTCGTCAGCAAAAGCCGTGGTTCTTTTCAAAATCATTCAAATCAGAGACATAATCACTAGATGAATACGTTTATACTCTCAGTTGACCATATTTAAATTGCGATGGTAGATTCTTGCGAGTAGCTTTCTAAGCCAACTCAGTCTCCAAGATGTGTTCTGATAAATTTCGATACAGGTAATTCGTCGAGGATTTCTTAATAGAGATCTTTGAGACAAACGTATCCAGCGTTGAATTCATACACACAACTCACTCATCAAATTCAGAAATAGAAGGATTTTTGATCTATTGAACGAAATTCCCTTCAATTTTCCATCAAGGTCAACACTTACTGCTGCCCAATCGATTCAATTTTATAAAATGAAAAATTGAGGATCCGTTACCTTAAGTTTCACACCCCTTTTCACTCAAAAGATAATCAGACCCGGCGTTAAGAACTCCACACTCAACATTCTTACAACTGTGGGAGAGATTTATCAGATCGACAGACACAATGAAGAAGTATATAATAGAGGAGCTCGGCGGAAAGCAGGTTCTTTTGGGGCAATCAGTATGAGACCCATATTTAATTGAATCCAGTTAGAGAGAGCTGTACCATAATCATTAGATGCAATTTTTCCCCATGAGGAATGTTTCGCATTAAGATCACCCCCCATGGCATAGAAGTCGAATTTTTTGCACAGAGTAAGCACTGTTTCCAAGTCCTCAACGAGTAACCTCACCGAATATCCATGTCGAGCATAGATCCCCACGAAAAAAAAGTTCACCTTCCTAGCATAGAGCTTATTATTTCTACTTCAATGTATTACAGACATGGAAGGCAATGCTTTTGGACTTTCAGATGATCTTTGTGAGCCCTGACAACTAAAGACTTCCCTCTGGATCATTGCGCCTGATGATTTTGTATTTTCCCAAAAGCCCTCTGTGTCTTTCTTTGAGTCTTATTCCCGATATGAACAAGAAGTCTGGTCTATGGGTATTCAAGTATTCTTGAATAAAATTCCTTTTATAGCGTGGAGCTAGTAAACATATGTTGAGGACGGAGAGTTTAATGAAACTCATCACGATAAGGTACTTTGAAGGCGAATTCTAAGTATGCATCTTTTTTCTCAGTAAGATTAGTGAGTTTTTTATGGTGGGGAAAAAAGACTCCACTATTTGAATGAGTGTGAACAAGTCCCATATAAAAAATTGATGTCAGTTAGAGCTGAAAATCATATTTTGGTCATTCTGTGACTGCTGGGGTCGCTGCATTGGGTGATGTTTGGGCTGCCGTATAGGCTGAGATGCAGGCTGCTTCTTTGCACCTTGCAAAAGGCTAGAGTAGAGACACCTTCACGTAGAGTATTTTTTATAGAGGCAGTGATGAAATTTCTCCTTTCCTCTTTTTTCTTTTGGAGATTCTTCCTTCCCTCTTCAACTTCTTTTGCTCTAGGACAACCTCTGAAAATTGCAGGGTGTCCCTTGGCACTACAGTTTACACAGAAGAGCTCATCTTTTTCTCGTCGTTCGAGATTGGACATGCAATGGACTTATGTTGCTTGTCGCATTTTACGCATCTAACTTTAAGTCCGCAGTTAGAAGCGACGTAGCCTTATCTTTGGCAATTGAAGCACTGAGAAGTACAGTTTTGCTGCAGACGTTCCCATTGTTTCTTCTAATACAATAGGAACTTTATGTTCATCACTTTCTTCACTTCAAAGTTCGGTTTGATCTGGACTAAGAAAGAGGAAAGTGTCTTTTTTTCCCTCCTAGAGGTAATAGTGGAGAACCTTTCTGCTAATAAGATATCTTTTCCAAGATGTTAATTTGGCTCTGGCACGCCATCATTTTTGTCGTATGAGCTGTGCACTCCTTTGAGAAGGAGAGTCAATTTTCTCTCTCCTGGAAGAGTGTAAGTGTATCAAGCCAGCTTCGTACACTTCAGAAAATTAATAAGCCTAGTATGATCTCCGGCCATTTTAGAGTGGAGCAAAGCTCTCGAGGAGCTGTTCACCGTCAAGTTGAACTCTGGCTCCTTTTCAGAGTTTCGTTTGCATGCCCTTTTGACCCTATCCCTAAAAGTCTTCAGGTCAAAACTATAGCACACTATAGGAGGCACCCTCTCTTTTTTGGTAGCAGCCACGCTTGGCTGCTGGAGCTTCGATTCCCCTTTATTACCCTCAAGACCCAGCCTTCCACCAAGCTTGGGTATGGCCTCTGAGAAACTAGCGGAAGCTATTTTCGCTATCTTTTTGAGCTGCGGAAAATCTTGCTCACTCATTTCAAGGGTCTTCGATGCCTTTGATGCAGGCTCTTGCGTTGGAGACCTTATTGGCCTTTTTCTGGCTTCTGGCTTTACGATAGCCTGCTCCTCGTCACTACTGTCCGTGGAACTTCTACCCTCGTTCATCTCCATGGCACTGAAAACTTCCGGCACTTCCAGTTGCATCTTCAAGCAAGTCCAGGATAAACTCTTCCTTTATGTCCCCCCCAACTACTCGCAGAAACGCTACAAGTTTTTCGTCACATTCCGCGTAAAGCTAGACTTAGCGGTGGAGGGCTACCCATATTTATTATTTTCCCCCTTACCCACAGATTCCAAGACAGTATTCCAAGTTCTGCCTTGGAATCCTGTCGCGGGAATATGAAAAGAAGTAATAACTGAAACTCTTATTGCCTAATAATTAAAAGACTTAAAAGCGAAATAATTATATTGTAAAGATAAAAAAGCCTTAATAATAATATTTTCCTTTTTTGTATTTTCCAAACACTCCAATTCCAATTCAACTCCTTTTGTCCACTCCTATCATTTGACTTGTTTTCCTACTCGTATTCGCTCTACGCGCCTTACCCAGACGCTTTAACTTCTTTTCTTCTCCACAATTTCCAAAAACTCTTTTTCCTCCAAATTCCTAATTTCTTCCAAATTTTAATTCGAAATCCTTCGGAAATCTATTGCTGCTCCCTCGATTCGTCCTGCCTCTCTTTGAACTTTCCTTTATTTTTGAACATTTATAAAACAATAAAAAGGAACTCGAAATAAGCTCAATCACTCGTAAAAATACTTTAACCATACACTCGTAAGCAGTAGGTACATAGTTTCCTATCTGAAAGTGATCATAAATGTGAGAAGAAACTTTAATCAGAGTTGTTGGTAATACTAAACATCGATTTACTTGAAAAACATTTAAGCTTCTCTTCACTGTCTCTCTTCTCTTCGTGTTTAGCCCAAAAACTTCTGTGAAAAATACATTGGACGGATTTAATTTAATAAAATTTACCAATCAAAAGTTAAACACTGACAAACTAACCAAATATGAGTTTATTAAAAATTCCTTTAAAGTTTCGATCAAGCATTTCATTCAATTGTTCAGCTCTTTGAGGTACTGGTACTTAATGTGTTTTTCGTTAGGCAACCGCTACCAGAAAATTTCCAATATCGACGAACCTACCTATCGTAGAGCTTAGCAACGAAACAACAAAATAACACTCCTACGACACTAGAGCATTATATTAGAATGTCAAAAAATATTCACCGTGTAAAATATTTTACGTGTTTTAAATAAAGAATAACGTTCATATCACGTGACACCTTGACTATATTGGTAATTTTTGTCACGTACATATCTTCTTTAGTATGTATGAACAGTTAGAAAACACATTCTTCGTGGTAGATTAAGATAAGGAGCATTGTTTTGGCTGCTTGGCAAACAAAAGTTAAAGAATACAAGATATACTTACATCCTTACAACCCATATACACACAAATGTTGGAAAATCGACAACGAGAGAAAACACGAAAAGTTACAATAATACAACGAAGCACATTAAGGACGAATCCAATCTGATGAAGATTTCTGACATTCTGACATAAGAAGCCAAAAGCGAAAGGAAACGACTTTCTGCGTTGTATTATTGTCTAAACGAGGACGAAAGCGAAATAAATGATATGTGATCATTAATGGGATCCTCGTGGAAAACCTGAGTAGAAAATGTTACGTTGGCGTAGCACTTGTGCTTTGTTTCAGCATAATAATGACGTTCGATATTGGAAAAAGCTGCTGATTTGTATTGATAAGTATAAAAGTTTTACTTTCAAAGATATCACACAGAAAATCAAAGTGACTTTGTTGAGAACAACATTACATTTCTTTGCATGTAAATGGACTGTTAAATGAAAGTACAAATTACTTTCTTTATAAGTTTCAGGTCAGATGTATTTTTCCTCACAGAGAGTATTCAAGGTCTTTATTTGAGCAAGGATGTATTCAAATCAAATGTTTTGGAAATTAAAAGTACTAGTTCTTCAGTTGTCTTCGAAAAACCATCTGACAAGTGCAGGCAAATTACACGGAGCAGATATTTCATTGAAGTAAAGAAGTGATCAGTAAAAATTAGAAGTTAACTGATGTTAGTCTAAAGTCCAAAAATTTTGTTCTCAGCTATTTTTCTGATTTTTTCAATCATTAAATTACATTTCTACTATTTTGAGGTTTAAAAATGGTAATACATCATGGATACCGTACAAATTTCCATACTTAAAGCAATTTTTCTCAAGAACTGCAGATGCAAGTTTCACCAAACAGCTAATAAATAATATTTTTTCGCGTATTAAATATGTGGTCTATAATTTAGATGTTCAGAAAAAGTGAAAAGGATCTTTGTATTGCAATAAAATAGTTTTTTTTTACTGCAAAATTCATTTTTGAATTAGTTGGATTCTCGGTGGCTTAGAACTATATAAATTAGATTTTTAAATTTTATTATCTCATTAACGCAAATTCAAAGAAATACGTTATGTGGTTTTAAAAAAATATATATTTAGAGAGTAATTGTTGTCACACTACCTATATTGAAGTAGTGCACACTAGAATGATCAACAATGCGTGGATACTGCATGTAGCCAAATTGTCAAACACAGCAGGCAAGACATTTGGAATGGCGACCCTAGTAACGGAAATACCTGGCTTTTTAAGAAAACCAAACAATAAATGTCAACTTTGTTTTAAATACCTTGTAAACCTTCAGGTTATTAATGATTGGTTTCATTCATGAACGATAGGTAATTAAGGGCTCATTAAGGAAACTCAATTGTCAAACTTGTAGGTTCAAATTATGGTGAGGTTGTTTTCCATTCAGTACTGAATAAGTCCTCTAGAAGAAGATGAAATAATATTGTGTACAAGTTTAAATAAATTTTTGGTGGAAATCATGGGATTCAAAGTTTTTTAATTTTTTTAAATAGTTAAAAAAGTTCCATTAAAAGCAAAATATCTTTAAGATTAAAAATTAATTCATGGCTTATAGTTATGGCACAGAGGAATTGAATCAATTTGAAATTGAAAATTTAATAGCTTGAATGAATCAATTATTATAATAACCATGTAATTATTAGAACTGAATAAAATTCATTTATCCCGCAAATGCACTCACCAGCTGCCAAGAAGTCTGGCAGCCCAACGACTAGATTCTGCCACCGGCGGATGGTGCTCAAGTTCATAGCCGCGAGATTGACGGCATTTTTTCAAACTAAAGATTACAACTCCTTAAAAGTAACTACAATACCAAACAAGCAAACAGTTACATAATCTAGCAAAATATTATAGCTGAAATATTAAAACAGTTTGTTAAAAATTAACCAAACGATTATATAATCTTCCAAAATATTCGTCTAATATTAGATAAACAGTTGAACAATTTCACAACATTATTTCGAAAATATAGCTAAATAGAAAGCTTAAAATATGCTCCTTTCTGCATAATCTAGCTAAATTGTTTGGCAAAATGTTACTAAACAGTTGACGAAGAAGTAACTATTTACTTTACAACAACAGCAAAGCAATTTAACAATAAGCAGCTTAAGTATCTATTTAGCTACAACAAAATAGATGAGCTACTGTAACGCAAGATATTGCAGTTGGTATATAAACTGGTTTTGCAATATTTAACTAAAGTTTAGTAGAATTCTACTCCACAATAGCCACCAAAATAGTTTTGTTCTGGCAGCCATCTGTTTGGGTGTCACAATTCTTCAGTAACTAGTAACAAATTTTTTTGTAACTATTTACTAATTTTTTCTTTCCGTGCAAGTGCCGTCAAATGTGAGAGCAAGTGAAAAAAGTTGGGTAGACAGACCTATGCTCATGTCAGAAGGGTTTTGTACTCAACTTACAAAATGCAGTAACCAGCAACGAATAAAATCAAGAAACATGTCAAAGACGATTTTATTGGAGAAAACGTGAAATTCGAGGATCATACTATTATTAACAAAGTTGAAAGAGTTTTGACTTCTGAGGTATTTGTTAGAGTTATACCCATAAATATCTCCCTTGATAATTTTTTCAAATTTTTTAGATCACGGGTGTCCATTCGCGAGGGAGGAAACACATTTTTCATGTATTTCCCCCTGTGCCCCCACTGAAGCAAAAACTGTCAGTTTAAGAACTGCTTTGAAAAGCTCTCATAGAGAACTTTCAGTTGATACTCATATCGGCTACCTTTCATGAAATTTTTTTCCAGGGGCCACTTCTCCGTACTGTAATCATCGATTCATGGCCTGTTTTTTCGAATCCTAGAATGGTTACAAAGCCCTTTTGCTAGGAGCTCTCTCCTGCCTCTTCGACTTGTTTCAATTGTATGCCCTCATCTTCATGATACCTATCATTCCTGAAATTTTCATGCAAATCCTAGCAAAGCTGTAGTGTCTAAGTTGGTAAAAAGCGCATATGGCTCCATAGCCATATGTTTCCATAGTAATACATCACCGTAACTTCGTCAAATACTATTCGATCTTTATGAAACTTTCAGAAAAGATCAATCCTATAAATAATCATCTGTTTGCAAAATTTCATTGAATTGAAGGGTACCGTTTAGATTTTATTCAAGAAAACATAAAATCAATAAATCATACTATTACTAACAAAGTTGAGTGAGTTTCGACTTCTCATGTATTTGTTGTTATTGTACTCATTAAGGTCTACATTCATGATTTTTTTCAGATTTTTCGGATGGAAGGTGTCCAATCGCGAGGGGGGGTAACCGAAAAGTTCGTACATTTCCCCTTCCCCTGCCCTCCTCGGTACTTATAAGGCAATTTTAAGACTTGTTTTGAAAAGATCTTCATAAGACCTTTCTAATGACACCCTACTCGACTACGAATGGTGAAATTTTTTTTTGAGGGGTCACGTCCCTATATGGCGAGACCCCCCTTAAACCCCTTTGAAAAATTTGTTTACCCTTGAACTTTCAGGAAGTCACTACTTCTGACCTTTCCACAAAGTTTCATAGCTGTAGCCTCTATAGTTTCGGAGAAAAAGTGTTGTAACATACAGACGGACGGACGGACGGACGGACAGATGGACACAGGTCGTGATTGCAATAGGGCTTTGTATTTTAGTACAAAACCCTAAAAAACGTTAAATTCCTGAAGAAAAATAACAAATTAAAGTAGCAAGAGAGTGCTCCTGCCAGAAAGTTACTGTAAATGACTAGAAAATTCAGAATATTAAAACTTACTCATCCATAAATTTCATGGATTGAGCTGGGAAAATCAACGTATGGTTAGTATGTATTTTGATTTGTCAGTATTTTATTGTAGCGTATGAGTATATATAAACTAATTGAACTGATATTTAAACACTTGAATCTCATGTATATTAATTGCGTTTTTTGATGATTCGTCTTCACAATTCAGAGTCTTGAGCAAGAAGAAAGAAAAATGTCACAAAAGTGCCTATCGTAGAAAGTTGCTATCGGTATTCGAAACTGTTTCACAAATAGGTGTCTCTTTATGGCTTTGACATGTAGCCGCCTTGAATCCCATGGATTAAGACGAGCACAATGCAATCGCTAAGCTCACTTAATGTGGTAAACAACATTTTATTGCAAAAATCAAAATATATCACATTTCGTTAACTGAAACTAAGCTTGTCTGCTTCGCAACCAAAAGCCAAAGAGAACAGCTGACGATATCTTCTCATTGCTATATGATTGGTTGCCAGATGTGTAAAGTCAAACTTCCTCGAGATGATGTTAGCGCCACTCAGTGGTGGAAATAGTTTTTATGATCGCCACAGTACTCCGTTTCCAGAATTGACGTCAAATTGATGTTGGCTTTGACGTCCGACTGAATGTTCTGAGGGGAATGTCATGATGTTCGTTTTCATTTTTTTAGTATACGCTGGTTTGAGTCGTTCGGTTGAGATGGTCGCATCTTGTCCCTTTATCTTGATAATGTAGACGTGATCGTTGAACCACCTCATATAATCCTGTGTCGCGTCGCTCCAACGGCTTTCTGACAGCATCGACTCGCAGGAAGACATGAATGCAAGTGTAGAGATCCTTGTATTGAAAAAGGCTTTTTTTATGTGGTGAGCTGTTGGTGTTGGTCGAAGGAGTCGCATGTGCTCACGAACTTTCTCGACAAAAAAGATGGGATTGGCTGGCATGTCCTCGTTTGTGAAAAATTCGCGCGGAACACGTAGCTGTTTGCCGTAAAGTGATTCGGCGGGTGAAGCTCCCAAGTCCTCCTTGAGTGTCGTTCGCAATCCTAGTAGAACAGTTAGAAGTAGTTCTATCCAGGATTTCGGTTGACTGCACATAATAGCTGATTTGAAGGTTCGGGGCTGTCGCTCAATTGCACAATTGGACGCAGGATGATAGGGTATTGTTCTCATTTGTTTCATTCCAGTGAGATTGGTAAGGGCTCAAAAAGTGCACTCTCAAATTGATCGCCTTGGTCGGTTGTCAACGTTTTGGGAGTTCCAAAACGCGCAACTCAGTTGTTGTAAAAAGCGTTGGCGACTGTATCCGTAGTCATGTCTTGCATGGGGACTGCTTCTGGCCACCGTGAAAACCTGTTTACCATGGTAAGATAGTATCGATACCCGCTCACCAATGGCAGAAAGACAATTTCAATGTGTACATGATCGAATCGTTCGTTCGGTACGTTTATTGAGATGGGCTGGTTCCTGTTGTGTAGTTGGATTTTCGAACGTTGACAGGTGATGCAGTCGCGGGTCCATCGTATCGCGTCCTTCTAAATGCTGGGCCTTACGTACTTTTGCGCAATTGGTGAAGGGTGGAAGTGTGGCCTTTCCGCTCGAGTGAGCGAGTCCGTGAACTGAAGCAAAAGCCTGTTGACGAAGTTCCACTGGGACGTAAGGACCAATGTGTCCCGTGGAAATATCGCAGTAAACTGTTGCAGTACCAATTGTCAGCTTTTGTAGTTGTAATCCCGTGTTGTTGCTGTTGTCTAGGAGCACACAAAGCTCGTCGTCTTCTTGTTGAGCCTCGGCTAGTTGAGTTGGGTCTAAAGTGAATTGCATGTTGATCGTATCAATTCTAGAGAACGCGTCAGCTACCAGATTCTACGAGCCGGAGATGTGGACTATCTACATCGTAAACTGAGAGATGAACTCCAACTGTCTCAATTGTCTCGGATTGGCTTTGTCAAGACTTTGAGTGAATGCATAGATCAAAGGTTTGTGGTCAGTTTTGATAATAAAATGCCAAACCTCCAGAATATACCTAAAAAATTGATTGCTTTCGTTGGGCACAGCTTACGAGAGAAGAAGCTAGTGGATGCCAGTGTTCGCCATCGTGCTGTTCCAAGGCTGCTCCGATAGCAATGTCAGATGCGTCAGTGACAAGTTGAAGTTGTGCCTTGTGATTTGGATGGACGAGTAAGGCTGCAATTGCAACTTCCTTTTGCACATTTGGAAATCTGATTCCGTTTGTGGTGTCCAAGGAACTTTGCGATTATCGCTCCTCTTACTGTTGCTTAAGAAAGTTTTAATGATGCCTGATGGTTGGCTGAGTGTTTAAGACAACGTTTATAGAAGTTGTGGGCCCCAAGAAATGGACGATGGTCTCAGGATGCTTGAAGTTAAGCAGCGCAGTGATTCGCTCTTGTACTGGTTGTGAACCGTTTTCGTTGATCGTGTAGCCCAAATACTCTATCTCCGTTTGACCGAAAGCACACTTATCAATGTTAATGTGCAAGTTATGTTGCTCAAGTCATTCACGGACAATGTTGAGGTGTTCTCGATGTTGGTCAGCATTCTCTGACATGATGATGATACCTTCTATAAAGCAGAAGGCGAAGTTCAGTTCGTAGAGGATGTTGTCCATGTGCCGTTGAAAAGCGTGTGTGGCATTTCTAAGACCGAAAGGCATTACCAAATATTCAAACAACCCGAATGTTGTTATAATGGCTGTCTTTTTTATGTGGGCTTCGGACATCGGGATCATCAATCCGGTACTGTCTGAGCGTTAAGTTTGCGATAGTTGCTACAAACTCTCCAACCTCCGGATATTTTGGCCACCATATGGATTTAACTGACCCAAGGACTACCCGATGTACGGCAAATACCCATTTTAAGCATTCGATCGAATTCTGCTGAATTCTGGAATTTTATCTATGTTGTCTACCACTCCGGTGATGGAAGGCAACTGTCTCAGTTTCCCTGATGCTGATTTGCTTGAAAACGAGCAAGGCTCTGAGCACTGCTTTGCTTTTACGCCAAATCTTTTATGGTAATAGCAAGCCTCGCTGTTAATTGAAGTCAATGGCCTCTTGTATCACCTGTCGAACCGTGCAAATTAGAGGGGTTGAAATTGTTTGTTGATTTTGTCATCTGAATGACAACGTTATTAAGCTTACGCTCCATTTTTTCAAGCCGTTTGTTGAGTTCCGACATGTCAGGCGCGTCTGCCTGTGGTGGAGTGGCCTCTGTAGCCAATTGGTAGGCCAAAACACTGTTTTTCACTATGAGATCTGCTATTTTTGCGAGTTTGTGGAGTTCGGGATCCTCGCTAGCAGCCAGAACGCACCTGATGCTCACTGGTAGTCGTTTCATCCACAATTAAGGATGTCCTTAGACAAATCCAAAGATGCGAAATTTTGCATTTCTTGAAGAAGTTGTGACGGTTGTTTTCCGTCGAGGCCTCCTCCTGTGAGCAACCGGTTTAGCTGTCGCTCCTAAGATTCGGATAATCTGCTGACAAGATGCCGTTTGACCGTTCCGTATTTGTTCGTGACTGGTGGCGAACGAATAATGTCAGATACTCGCTGCAGAATATCGATGTCCAGAGCAGCGATAATCGTGTAATAACGAGCGTTGTCAGACGTTATTTTATTGGTGAAAAATTGCTTCTCCGCCTGCAAAAACCAAAGCGTTGGGTCACTTCACCAAAACGGTGGCAATTTCAAATATTTGACAGAAGCAACTTCCGCAGATGATGGAAAGTTTGTTGCTGCATCCACCGGTCGCAACATTTTGGGCGAAGATATCATGTTCTTGCTTGGTTGGTATAGCGTGTCGAGCAACGTGTTGTTGTCACACCTTGCCGGCGGGGGTGTATGTTGAACGAACATGCCGGTTGTCAAATCATCGGTCGACATTTTAATGGGTGCTCCCCTAGCCGGGGCTTACGTCGATGAAAAGGTCACCAATTGTAGCCGCCTTGAACCCCGTGAATTAAGACGTGCACAAATTATTGCAAGAATCTAAATATATCACATTTTGTTAACTGAAACTAAACTTGGCTGCTTCGCGACCAAAAGCCAAAGAGAACAGCTGATGATGTCTTCTTATTGCTATCTGATTGATTGCCAGATGTGTAAAGTCAAACTACCTCGAGATTATGTTAGCACCACTCAGTGCTGGAAATAGTTTTTATGATCGCCACAGAAATTCGCTACAGTACTTCTCCTTTTAGATTTTGCAATCACACAATTTCAATGGCAATTGTTTTGATTTTCCTGGGCCAGAATACGTTTTTAGCAGTAGCTGTCTTCTGTTCTCGTAATTAAAAAAGGTGACGGCGTTGATCCCTCAATTTCCAGAGCGATAATAAATGCCAGTTTCAGTTGATTAATTGAAATCTTTGATGCCTTTTCATCTTTTAAGACTTTTCTATTCATACGTTGCATAACACGATAAGTTCCAGTATAAGGTTATTATAACGACTTTTTCGATTCGCCAATTTAAACGAAAACGTAACTGCAGGTGTTTAAATCTTTGAATATGAAAATGGGTCTATTACAATGATGGGTATCAGGTGTTAGTAGGTGATTTTGTGTGGCGTGTCGAAATTTTTCGACGAACATAGATTCACTTCTGTGATGTAATTGCTCATCATTGACGATTCTTTGGGTATTCTCAGACTCACTCCGTACACCATTTCTACCGTTGAGCATTTTATATCTTCTTTGTAGGCGCAAAGAAGGCCCAACAAGACAGTTGGTAATGCTTGTGAACAAGGAGCATCTTCGTGGCACATTGAAGCTGCTTTCAAAGATGAATGAAACCGTTCTATCATATCGTTTGAAGAGGGATGAAATGCTGTCTTTCGAATGTGTTTAAATTCTAAAAGCGCGTTTTTCAGCATTAATTCAAACTAACTCCCACGATCCGTGGTGAGTATCCTTGGAGTTCCGAATCATGTCACCCAGTTGGTGTAAAAGCTTAGCGTTACTACCTCTGCTGTTATTTTGGCGATTAGAATTGCTTTTATCCATCTTGAGAACCTGTAGATTATTGTTAACATGTACTTGTAGCTATTAGCAATAGATAATGGTCCAAATATATCAACATGTACGTGGTAGAAGCGTTTGCCTGGTACTGCAAAATGAAGTGGAAATGTTGTCACGTGTCTGCTAACTTTTGTTCTTTGACGCTGAATATATGACTTTGCCCAACTGGCTTTATCCTTCTTCATGTTCGGCCAGGCAAATTTTGCTCTCGATAACCGATGTACTGAGTTAAATGCTTGAGTTCGTAACGTTTTCAGGATATATAGTCGTGCGGTTCCTGTGGATATTTTGCAATAAAAGTAGCTTTCTTGTAGCCTCCGTTTTTTTTTCAAATTCAGTGAAGTTTCAAAATCTAATAATAATTTCAGTTCTTCGCCACTAGGGCCATAGTGGCCCTCTAGCCACTATGGATAAGTCGATTGAATTATTCTCTGCGATTGAATCTAGTCGTGAAAGAGCATCTGCAACAGTATTGGAGTCTCCTTTGACGTGAGTTATATCGGTCGCAAATTGCGATATATATTCCAACTGCTGTATTTATTGGGAAGTTACCTTTGCTGAAATTTGATCAAACGCGTATTATGCTACGCGTTTGTGATCAGTTCTTATTATGAATTGACGTCTTTTCATCCGATTACGAATATATTTAATTGTGGAATTTCTAGCTAGTAACTTTTTGCCGTAGACGCTGTAGTTCATTTGTACCTTATTAAATTTTTTGATGACAAATACGAGCGATTTTCATTGGTTGACTGCTCCAATACAGTTCCCATTACAAAGCATGAAGCATCTATTGTGATGGGATAGTGGTGCGTTTATACAAGATGCGTTAGCATTGTTGCGTTTGCTAATAATTGCTTGTTTTTTTTCAAAAACATCAATAGCTTTGGGGGGTCCAATCTACTAATCGCTTATTTTTTTCTGATATTTAAGCAGATCATTGTTGAGTGATGCTAAGATGTCAGCAGTATACTTCAGAAACTTTCGGTAGAAGTTCAGCATACTTAGATATTTCCTCGAAATTTGGATTGTACGTGGCTTTTTGCATTGCAGAATGATTTTCCCTTTTTAGGGTATTGTAAAATCATTTTACAATACCCTACTAAAATCGCGTCCTGTCTGTCCGTCTGTCCGTCGTCCGTCCGTGTGTCACACCACTTTTTCTCGCAAACTATACAAGCTAGAAACATAAGATTTTGTAAGTAGGCGCAAAGTGACGCCCTCTTCAAAGTTGCAACACGAAAAAAAATTAGAAGGTCTTTAAGGGGGGTCTCCCCATATACGGGTGCTGCCCCTGAAAAAAAAGTTTTCATCCCATGTAAGCAATATGGGTATCAAATGAAAGGTCTTAATGAGAACTTTTCAAAACAGGTCTTATAATGACAAATTTTGCTTCGAGGGGTGCAGGGGAAGGAGAAATGTACGAAAATTTTGTGTCCCCCCCTCGCGATTGGACACCTTTGACCCGAAAAATCTGAAAAAAATAATGAATGTACAACAACAACAAATACGTGCGAAGTCGAAATTCACTCAACTTTGTTAGTAATAGTATGATTTATCGATTTCATGTTTTCTTGAATAAAATCTTTACGGTGCCCTTAAATTTGATGAAATTCAGTACACAGATGACTATTTATAAGATTAATCAGCTCTGAAAATTTCATAAGGATCGAATGGTATTTAATGAAGTTATAGCGATTTGAATTTTCCCGTATTACTATGGAACAAAATGCGCTGTATTACTATGGAAACATATGGTTATGGAACAATATGTGCTTTTTATCGACTCAGATACTACAGCTTTGCTAGAATTTGCATGAAAATTTCAGGAATGATAGGTATCATGAATTTCTTTGAGAATTGGCTCAGCTAGCAGTATTAGTAATCGTAAAGCAAAATAGTGGCTGTTTTAAATAAGAAGATTGAATAATTTTGATGTATTTTGCCCCAACTTCAACGTTTAAAGCGCATGCTGAAGATGAGTACCTACAATTAATACTCATATGTGAAACAAGTCGAGGAGGAGAGACCTCCTAGCAAATGGGCTTTGTAATCATTCTTGGATTCGAAAAAATAGGTCATGAATCGAAGATTACAGTACAGGGGAGTGGCCGCTGAACAATAAATTTCATCAAATGTAGCCGATATGAATATCAAATGAAAGTTCTTTATAAGAGCTTTTCAAAACTGTACTTAAACTGACATTTTTCCTTTACAAGGGCAACAAATACCTTAGAAGTCGAAATTTGATCAACTTTGTTAATAATAGTACATTTTACAAATTTTGCTTTTTTGTCTATAAAATCAAGATGGGACCCTTAAATTTCCCAAAATCTATAATTAAATTTTTCTGAACAATAAACAGCTAAGTTACAGCCGATTGAATATCTGACATTTACAACAACATTAACACGTGATACTAGGGAGATACACGCTTGCAACGGACCTAGACACTACAAATATGTAGGAATTTTGATAAAAAATTTTAGAAATGGTTTGTAATATTCATGTGTTATCATGACTAATCAAGTGACGGGGTCAAAACACTTGTAACAAAATAGTGGCGGGTTTAAAATAATTTAATTTTTCGAACTCAATTTATGGAATCTGTATATTAGTCAAGTTTTGATATGCAGTATATATTGTTTGATTTACTAATTGTTTTACAATACCCTTCTGGCAGGAGCATCATCCTGCTACTTCAACTTGTTTGATTAGCAGTGTGATTCCATCCTTATTGACGAGGTATCCTAGATAATGGACTGCAGAATGTTCGAATTCGCATTTGGGAGGATTGATTTTAATTCCATATTCCTAAAATTGCTGGAATATCTCTCGAATGTGCCGTTTAAATTCTTTCTTTAATTTAGAAGTGATAATTATATCGTCTAAATATCCGAAGCAATAGTCAAAACCAGAGAGAGCATTGCTCAGTCTGAAAAGCATTTTCAAAAATTCTAACAGCCCTAAAGGAGTAATCACCGCAGTTTTTTTCTATGTCCTTTTTCGTTACCGGGACTTGGAGATAAGTGCAGACCAGGTCAATCGTCGAGAATATTGTTTTGTCGTGTAAACTATGGACGAAATCTTCCCCACTAGCAATTGAATATCAACCTGGAATGGTTCCAGAGTTCAATTTCCTATAGTTGCCAGATGGTCTCCGTTTTCCTGACTGCTTCGGGACCAAATGAAGACGGCTAATGCATGGGTTACTCGAAGGGCGACATACTCTTTTCGCAACCATATATTCAAATTCGATTCCAGCGGCTTGGAACTTTTCTTGCGGTAACTGATGGGAGGACCTTACGTGACGATATAATATTTGAACACCATCTCTCAAGTTGTTGTGACCACTGCCAAGTTTGTTATTTCAAGAAACTGGTATAGAATCTGATGGAATGGTTTGCGTTGTTCTACCATCCTTAGAGACTGTATCAAGCCATATAAAATTATCGCCGAAAAATCTTCATTAGTCTTACCGTCTACAAGTTGCTACCGCTTTGCGTCTACCAATAAATTAACTTGATACAGAAAATTGGTCCCAAGAATGGGTTGTTCCACAGCAGCAAAATAGAAGCACCATTTGAAAATCCGACGGAGTCTCTGGTCAAACGATAAAAGTTGATCACTAAATGAGTTGATTGCCGTTCAGGTTTTTGCATATTGTTCTCTATCCACTTTGTTCCGTCTACTTTGGCAGGGAATTACCGATACTTCTATGCCCGTGTCCACAAGAAATATATTTCCCGTATTTTTATCGGTAATAGATAAACGGCTCTTTGTTTGGGTGTTACCGTTGACCCTTCTTGACGATGATGCCATGAGTTTCCCTATCGCTGATAATAACAGATGTCTTGACAATGGATTGCCTTCTTGGAATACATTCCATGGTAAGAACAGAAGCGCGTTACTGGTCGTCAACAACTATTGATGATGACAAAATAAAGGCGTTGATCGAAACTAGCCGATGAATGATCACTTGAGAGATTGCAAAGGAGCTTGGCATATCAAATTCGATCATTTTCTTGCACTTACAACACCTTTATTACATAAACAAACTGGATATTTAGGTTTTCCACGAATTAAAAGAAATCAACTTCACGAAACGCATCAACATATGCGACTCTTTGCTGAATCGTCACCAAAACGACCTATTTCTAAAAAAAAACATTACGTACTATGAAAAATTGATTGCTAACAACTACGTAGTCCAGAAATAATCATGGGCCCAGCAAGATTAGTCCCAACAATCGACATCCAAAGCCAATATTCACCAAAAGAAGAAAATGCTTTCTGTCTGGTGGAATTACAAGAGAATGTCTACTGTCGGGAAACAGTGGAATTGAATGAAGAAATCAAGAAAAAACACCCTGAATTGTTTAATCGCAAATGCGTGATGCTCCAGCATGATAACGTCAGACCCCAAAACTCTTTGAAAACCCATCAAAAATTAATAGAGCTCAATTGGAAGCTGACGCCGCATTCACCCTATAGCCCTCACTTAGCACTATCAGACCATTCAAAAACAATTGAATAGTAAAATTTTCGATTCCGATAAGTCTGTTAAAAATGAGTCGGACTAGTTCTTTGCTTCTACAAACCAAATCTTCTTCGAATGTGGAATTTTTAAAGTTACCGAAAGATGGCAAAAGGTCATCCAACAAAGTGGTCAATATATCACTAATTAATGGTTGTTATTAATATCAATAAATTTACTTTGAAAAACATTAAAAAAGCGACACTAATTGAACAACCCAATACACACACACATATATATATATATATATATATATATATATATATATATATATATATATATATATATATATATATGTATATATATATATGTATGTATATATATATATATATATATATATATATATATATATATATATATTTATATATATATATATATATATATATATATATGCATTTGTATATATATATATATATATATATATATATATATATATATATATGTATATATATATGCATTTATATATATATATATATATATATATATATATATATATATATATATATATATATATATATATATATATGTGCATATATGTATATATATATAAATATATATATATATATATATATATATATATATATATATATATACATATATATACGAGGGCGGTCTCAACAGTACCCGACACGGCAAAGAAAACAGTAAAAAAAAATGTTTTTTATTTTTTAACATATTCTCCTTTCAGCTCAATACACTTTTCCCAACGATGTTCAATAGCTTCGATACCCGCTTTACAGTAGGAACCGTCAAGCTCCTCAAAATAACTATTGACCGCAGACGCTACCTCTTCATTGTTGGCAAATCTTTTGCCGCTAAGCCATTTTTCAAATTCGGAAAAAAAATTAATCCGAGAAAGCCAGATTTGGCGAATGGGGTGCGCAATGACACTTTCTTTTTCGTCAGCTGGGGCCGTTTTCTTGATTTCATCATTCAAACGGCGCATAATATGCGCCGCTGATTGTTTCTCCTTTTGCGAGATAATCAAGAAATATTTATTCCACGCGCGTCCCAAAAAACGGATGCCATGACCTTGCCATCTGATTGAACTGTCTTTGTTTTCTTTGGAGCCGGTCCTCTCTTTTCAGTCCACTTCTTAGACTGCTCCTTTGTCTCAGGTGTAAAATGATGGACCCATGTTTTCTCCATGTTTATGAATCGATGCAAAAACCCGGCTTTATTGTTGCGAAACATTGTCAAACACTCGATGGAAAAATCCTCACGTTGCTGTTAGTACTCCATTGTGAGCAAACACGGCACACTTTATCCCCTAAACCGCGGAAAGTGACGAGAAAAGTTTCAGTACGTCGCAGAAAAAATTGACAAATCGTGGCGAAGTCAAAGTGCCCGTTGAATACCATATAATTAATTTCTTGCAAAGTTTTTTCGGCTATCTCTCAGTATGTTAAATACCAACATTGTAACAGTGATGTGAACTTTCAACCTAAAGAAACATGCGAACTTGGTTTCGAAATTGCCGTGACGTGTGACAACTATACCTAACGTAAAATGAGTTCGAGCCCCATCATCGATTACGTTTACGAAATAAATCAACCTTTTGTATTTAGAATGAGAATGCTGGGTTTGGGAGCAGCAAATTGTTCCAAATTTTGCGGTCTCATGGACATGCCACCATTTTTGAAACAATCATCGTACGACCAGATCATGTCAAACATCCCTGCAACTGGGAAACAGATGTTTAATTTATTCGCAAGCTATACTCTGCGTAAGGAAATCGAGAAAAATACCGCGCCGAATAAAAATCACTTGACAAAATTTGCAAACAGGACTTGGAAGAAACGTGATTCTACTTCATTGTTTGGGGTTACATCCTAGATTGGATATTTTTCTGGGAAGGTTTTGGATATCAACGACAAGAGTTCATTTTGTAGGCTTGCCAGTTGCGGGAGAACAAGAAGGAGGACTCCAGCAATGAGGAATGGAAAACTCAGCATGAAACTGATTGCCACGCAAATCATCAGGGCCCACTTGATAAGATGGAGGTGGATGCAGTGCTCGAAATATTTAAACAGTCGGGCAATTTACACAAACTTAAAAATGCTAATCATATCGGAGACGGTGACTCCAAAACATTCACTGCTACCAAAAACGATGATATATTTGAAAATGTGACAGTTAAAAATAAAAAATGTATCGGACATGTTCAAAAATGAATGGGCAAACGACTGAGGAATGTCAAAAATCAGAAAAAGGTCTTTGAGGAAACAGTATGCTATGGCCTCGCGATACGTCGCAATTTGGATTCGGTTGAAAAAATGCGGAATGATATTTGGGCAACTTTTCAGGGTTTAGTAAAATAATTTTACAAAACCCTACTATAATCGCGTCCTGTCTGTCCGTCTGTCCGTCCGTGTGTCACAGCACTTTTTCTCGCAAACTACTTAACATCAAATTTTGTTTGCAGGTGTAAAGTGGTGCTCTCTTTAAATTTCATTCGCAAAAAAAATTTTTAAGGCATTTAAGGGCGGCCTCCCCATATAGGGGAGTGACCCTCGAAAAAAAATTTCATCAGAGGTTGCCGATATGGGTATCAAATGAAAGATTTTGATGAGCAATTTTCAAAACAGGTCTTAATTCGACATTTTTTCTTTCGAGTGGTGCACAGGGAGGGGAAACACAAGAACAAAATGTGTCCCTCCCCTCGCGATTGGACACCTGTGATCCGGAAAGTCTGAAAAAATTATGGAGGTGGATGTTTATAAGTACAACAACAACAAATACCTTAGAAATCAAAATTCGCTCAACTTTGTTAATAATTGTATCATATTACCCTTAAACTGAACGAAATTCAATATTTGAGTAGTCCTACAAAAGCTCAAACTTTTTAAGTTTAATAAAAATCGGATGATATACACGAAAATTATAGCCATTTGAAATTTCTCCGATTACAACAACAATAACACATGATTTTGGTATTTTATGGACTTTCTATCAAATCAGTCAGTGCAGTTTTGATTTGATCTTCTTAAAATTTTCAAATAAGGTCAATAACATAAATATTTTTGGGAATTCATAATTTGAGTGATTTTTGTTGGATTTTCTTTTAAACGTGCACATCTCTTTGACATATTTCTTGACATTATTCGTTGCTGCTGATTGCATTTCTGAGAAGTTGGATGCAAAGTCCTTCTGACATGAGCGTAGGTCTGTCTACCCAACTTGTTTCCATAATAGTTTGACTGACAAAAATCTCTAACACGTAAAATGTCTCGCTGGAAGCAAGTCCTGGTGTGAATGACAAAGAGTTTGAGCTGCGCTTCCCAAGGGATAAGAAAAGGCCCCAAAGAAAAAAGTCATGCCTCATTTTAAGCACCCCTACTCTGCACTGCCTGAAGATGGGTTGAATGCCATCAAGCCAATTTACAAGGATTCGTCAAAAGAAGAATTGCTGTCAGGATGCGTCGGCGGTTTTACTCAGAACAACAACGAGAGCTACAGTCAGCTTATCTGGAAAGTCTCCCCAAAACGTCTGTCAGGACGTGTAGTTCCAGTTGGAATTACTGTCCACTCGTCTGCGTCTATATTCAACGAGGAAAACAAAACAATTTTGAAAATTTTCGAGGCTTTGGAGGAGGAGGAGGACGAGCGGCGCGTTTCGATTGCTGAGCTACGCACACAGGACGTGACTAAAGAAGGGAGAATGGCTCGCAGACAATGATAGGCCGACGTTTTAGATGACGGAATAAACTCATTGGTGCTGGCGTCGATGACAATTTGTAAGTTTGGCTGAACAAATGTTACGCACTTTAAACGCGATGATCTTGGAAAAGAGTTTTTTGAAAAATACCGTTGCGGTGAATGTGATACCTTAAACACTTTTCAACAGATTTTCATACTTTAAAAAAAATTGTTCATAACATATTTACAATCCTGTGTGATTTTCGATTGTTTGCAATGAATTTTTGTTTAGAACTTTGAACACCTCATAAATCAATTTTTTTCTCAACAGGGTTTTTTTATTGTGCAACCCAATACATTTTTCCTCAATAATTTTTTTTTTACTCTTTTGATTTCAGTTAAGCGGTTCACTTTGGAGAGTGTTCATTGCAAGCCTCTGCAAAAAAATGCGCTTCGGGGGGAGGGACCTAAGCTCCGACAATTTTTAATATTTTTTAATAACTCAACTTATTTTTTTTTTCTTCAATAGTACTACCAACAAACTGTCTTTCGCGTTTTTTAATAAAGTTTGCGTAAAACCCTTACAAAAATCGCCAGCACAGCTAATTATTTTTCCCCTCTACTTTGTGTATAACCCCATATAAGGTTGTGAACATTGAAAAAAAATTTTATCAGAGGTAGCCGATATGAGTATCAAATGAAAAGTCTTGATGAGATATTTTGAAAACAGGCTTTCAACTAGAAGTATTTGCAGTGAGCGGTGCCAAGTAAGGGAAATATACGAAAAATTTGTTTACTTCCTTGCGATTGGACACCCTTGGATAGAAAAATCTGAAAAAAAAACAGGAAAGTAGGTCTTTTTAAGTACAAGGGCAGCAAATACATCAATGACCAAACGTCCATCAGGTTTGTTAATAATAGTAAATTTTACAAATTTTAAGTTGTATCTACATTTTTCGCTATAAAGCACATATTTTCTGAATAATTATTAAAAATCGAGTCGTAAACAGCTAAGTTATTAATGACTGAAAATTTATTAATTAAATACGTATTCGCAAAGGACACATATTCTACAGATGTGTTAGGATTTTGATGAAAATTTTAGAAATATTTTGTAACATCGATGATAAGCACTACTGAAACATTGAGGTCAACACACTGAAAATAAAATGGCGACAAATCAAGATAGATCATAACCATATAATTGTTTTCCAGGCTTAATTAATGGAATATATTCGTATGTATGAGCCAAGAATCAATCAATCACGACCTGTGTCCGTCCGTCCGTCTGTATGTCACAGCACTTTTTCTCCGAAACTATAGAGGCTACAGCCATGAAACTTTGTGGAAATGTCAGAAGTGGTGACTTCTTGAAAGTTCAAGGGTGGAAAAATTTTTCAAAAGGGTTCAAGGGGGGTCTCTCCATATAGGGAGGTGCCCCCCAAAGGTCTTAAAGAGATCTTTTCAAAACAAGTCTTAAAATTGCCTTATGAGTACCGAGGGGGGCAGGGGAAGGGGAAATGTACGAACTTTTCGCGCTATATCCTATGATATAGCCAGTGGAAACTAACCCAACAGGTAAACGTCCCTCGATACAAGTGTTTCGCAGAACGAGCAAGTCACGTAGGCAGGAAAAGACTTCTGTCTGAATGGCTTTGTAACTATCCTAAGGTTCAAAATAAATTTTCCAATATAAATTAATGATAAGAACTTTAAATCTGTTCAATATACAAAAAAAAAATTCAATTATATACGAAAGGTCGAAAGACTCTTTCATAAACACAAAATATATGGTTTTTAGGGTTTTGTTAAACTAATTTTACAAAACCCTACTAAAATCGCGATCTGCCTTTCCGTCCACCCGTCCGTCCAACCGCTCGACCATCCGTACGTGTGTCACATCACTTTTTCTCGCGAACTACTACAGCTAGAAACAACAAATTTTGCATACAGGTGTAAAGCGGTGCTCTCCTCAAAGATCAAATACAAAAAAAAAATTATCAGGTATTTAAGGGGGATCTGCCCATATAGGGGATTAGCCCCCGAAAAAAAAATTCCATCGGAGGTAGCCGACATGGATATCAAATGAAAGGTCTTGATAATAATTTTTCACAACAGGTCGTTATTCGACACTTTTTACTTCGAGGGGTGCACAGGGAGGGTAAATACACGAGAAATGAGTGTCCAACCCTCGCGATTGGACACCTGTGATCCGGAAAATCTGAGAAAAATCATGGAGGTAGGTGTTTATAAGTACAACAACATCATATACCTTAGAGTTCGAAATTCGTTCAACTTTGTTAATAATAGTAAGATATTCAAATTTCACATTTTCTCCATTAAATCAGATGGATACCCTTAAACTGAACCAAATTCGACATTTTAGTACTACTACAGAAGGTCCTAAAACTTTGAAAGTTTGATGAAAATCTAACAATATACACGTAACTTATAGGCATTTGAAATTTCTCCAATTATAATAACAATAACACATGATTTTGGTGTTTTATGGACTTTCCATTGAATCAGTCACAGATTCGCAGTATTGATTTAATCTTCTTAAAATTTTCAAATAAGGTCAATAACATTAATACTTTCGGAAATTCATGATTTGAGTGATTTTAATTGGTTTACAACAAAATGGCAACCATTGAAAACAGAAAAACAATGGATTTTCTTATAAATGCGCACATCTCTTTGACACATTTCTTGACTTTCTCGTTGCTGGTGACTGCATTTCTGAGAAGTTGAGTACAAAACCCTTCTGACATGAGCGTAGGTCTATCTACCCAACTTGTTCAAATCTTCAAGAAATTTTCTGAATATTCGGTCATTCAAACACATTCAAATAAAACACTTTTATGAAAAAACACAAACTTTCGAATATTTATTAATGTGCTTCCACTATTTTCAGAGGGTTGATTCCCTAGTCAAAGCTTAGCGCGGGGAGACCCCCCATGCTCTACGAGGACGAAATTTTCCAAGCAAATGAACAGCGCCCGAGTATCTCAGTACAGTAGCAATTACTGGCCTGCTAGTGTACTTGTTAAGCCGTTTGAATCTAGACGAAGAAATTTTCGTCGGGCAATAAACGAAATCCCAAAGCTCTAGTCACAGTAATCTTGATGAATATTCTGATAATCATAATGTTTTTTCTACTGTATCCTCTTTAAACGGCAATGAATCTCTTTCAAACCTTAACACTCTTCAATGTAACTTCTCTTCTCCTAATGAAATGTGTTTATCTATTTTTTACCAAAATATGCGAGGATTAAGGACCAAGCTTGCGGAACTCCTTATCTCTTAACAAGTTAGTAATGATTCTATTATCTGCTTCTCCGAGACCGAGCAGTGAAATGTTTCCTGATCATATTGTATATAGATTTGACCGTGACCTGATTGCCACTAATAAGGCTGATGGTGGTGGAGTTTTGGTTGCAGTTAGCAAAGCTCTATCTAGTTCTCCTTGTTCTGATTTCTGTTCTTGTCCTACTTTAGAATGTGTTATTATCAAAATTTTTCTCCCTCATAGTACAGAGTTCTTGATTTTGTCTATTTATTTTCCTTGTGATTCACCTTTAACTGTTTATGAGACGTTTTTTGATGATCTTACCTCTTATCTAGTTCTGCGACAACCTCACGCCAAAATATTAGTTTGCGGGGATTTTAAGTTACCATACATAGAGTGGAAAAATTATACTACTCCTTAAATCTCGTCAGTTGACCCTTTTTCTATAACCCTGTCATCTTTCCTATCTCATTGCTTCTTCTCTCAATTTAACCATATCCGCAATCCTAATGGTCGTCTCCTTGACCTTGTTCCATCAAATGTTCCAGTTGGCTACTTATCTTTATCTCAAGCCTTACATCCGTATGTTCCTCCTGATCGGCACCATCCTCCTTTATCTATAAATCTTATAGTCGATGAAATTAAATTTAACAAACCTCATCCTACTCCAAAACTTAACTTTTTAAAGCTAACTATGAAGCTATAAATACAGAACTACTTTCAGTCAACTGGCTAGATTTCTTTAGAGGCCTAAATTGTGAGGCTGTTCCGGATAAATTTTACATATATATATTTATAATCGTATTCGCTGTTATACGCCTCTTCAGAGATTCTGTAAAGCAAATCATAAGCCTTGGCTTACAAAGTGAGTGCTTAGTGCCCTACGAGCAAAAGATAAGGCACATAATGTCTTTGAAACACTCGGCACTATTGAAGTAAGATGTAATTTTAGCAGGCTGCGTACTTTTGCCAAAAAATAGATCAGATATGCTCTGAAGGCTTATTTCAGCAGGCTGGATAGCTCTCTTGTGGCTAATAATACAAAGCCTTTTTGGTCTTATATAGGCTCGCTGAAATCCTCTTCTTCCATTCCTAGTGAGGTCTGTTGGAATGGTGCAGAGGTTTCTTCTCCTCAAGAAGTTATTGACTCATTTGCCCAATTTTTTTCTTCAACTTTCTCTTCTCCCGCTGCAGCTGTGCATCCTGTTGTCTTACCTAATCATCTTCCCTTCCCAATTTCCTTTATTTGTACAGATGCATCTGAAGTCGAAGCTTTGATCAATGCTTTTGATTCTAATATAAGCCCTGGGCCGGATAGTTTGCCAAACATATTTGTTAAGTCGTTAGCCTCATCTCTTAGTTTTCCTTTATCTCTCCTCTTCAATCTAAGTTTGAGTACAGGTACTTTCCCAAACCATTGGAAAACAGCTAATATTGTGCCTATTTTTAAAAGTGGTGATCCTACGTCAGTTTCCAATTATCGCCCTATTTCTTTACTGTCATGCTTTCCAAAGTTACTTGAACGGTTGGTTCATAATCGACTCTCAAACTCATTTGCTCCTATTATTTCTCCAGAGCAGCATGGCTTTCTCAAAGGATACTCCACCACCTCTAATTTAATGGAGTTCACAAACAGTATTGCAAGAGCTTTGGATAACCAACTGCAAGTTGATGTGATCTAAGCAGATTTCTCCAAGGCATTTGACAATGTGAATCTTTTACTTTTTTGTCGTAAGCTTGAAGCTCTTGGCATCTCGGGTGCTCTTCTATCTTGGATGTCATCTTATCTATCGTGTCGTCCCTGTCGAGTAAGTCTCTCTGGTACTACATCTAGTCCTTTTTATCCTTCATCTGGCGTTCCACAATGTTCAATGCTTGGGCCTCTTCTCTTTCTGTTGTTCATAAATGATCTTCCCTTTGTAATAAATTCCTCGTGCCTTTTGAATGCAGATGACTTCAAAGTATTTCGAGCAGTCAAATCCCATTTAGACTGTCAGCTCCTCCAAAATGATCTGAATGCTCTAAATGAATAGTGTGCTTCAAACTATTTATGTCTTAACACTACTTAATGTCATAAAATGACTTTTTCTCTTAAGGACTCTCCTATTAATTTTAATTATATATTAAATGATGCTTTGCTCTCTGAAGTGTTCAGTCATAAAGACCTTGGAGTAACTTTTGATCCAAAACTCAAATTTGATGCACATATTTTAAATGTGATTACTAAAGCGTCCAGAGTTTCCGGGTTTATCCTTAGACATGTACATAAATTCAATAGCATCTCTTCTTCTGTCCGCCAATTTGTTTGTCTTGTTCGCCTTTGCTTGAATACTGTTCTGTTTTCTGGTCTCCCCGATATTCCTATCTCGTGACTTCTTTAGAAACTGTCCAAAGAAAGTTCACGCGTTTTCTTTTCCTTAAGTTTAATTTGCCGTATCAGCCTTATGAAAGTCGTTTATCTTTCCTATCTCTTCCATCCCTAATATCCCGACGAACTTATTTAGACCAATGTTTTTTGTACAAACTCTGCTACCATCAAGTCCCGTTAAATATTTTCTTCTGAGCTGCGTTTCCGACAAACATCTCGTTCATCTCGGATGAATTCTTATTTCCTTATTCCATATGCTAGAACTGACTTATATTTCTATTCACCAATCTTAAGAATCGTGCAAAATCATGATAATCTCGAGCTTGGTCCTTTCCCCTCTTCTTACATAGCATTTAAGAAAAAACTAAGACACTTACTACTAGTTTAACTTTTAATTATCAACATTTCAGTATTCTTTTTCATTTAAATTTTGCTGTAGTTGTTCTTTGCATTCCATTTTGTGATTGGATTGTTTAGTCTGTAAGATGGAATAAATAAATAAATTTACTATAAATTGAAGCGAGCACTAGAGTAACTAAAAGTACTCACATCGTATTTTACAATACCCATACCGTGTACAATCAGTACAAAGTCTGCAATACTCGGAAAGAGTACAATTTTGTGGAACAATTTTGTACATTTCCCCTTTCCCTGCCTCCCACGGTACTGATCAGGCAATTTTAAAACTTTTTTTTGAAAATATCTCACTAAGACCTTTCCAATGACAGTCTACTCGACTACCCACAGTGAAAAAAAAATTATATGGAGAGAGCAACCACTTTTGACCTTTCCACAAAGTTTCATGGCTGTGACATACAGACAGACGGATAGACGGATGGACAGACTGTGTCGTGATTGCGATATGATTTTATATTTTAAGTACAAAACCCTAAAAAGAATGTTTATATAAACTTCCACAATTTGTACGAATGGCACGTACAAAATCCACATTTGATGCAAGAAGATACAGAAATTTACTAGAAGAAGCACCACTGAACATTGTCCGCATTATGCGGTACCAAGAAATGGCTGCCCTGTGTATTATGATCTGACAGTACAAGGGTTTTTCGATAAAAGTACCTCGATAGGTGGATTAGACAGAGTAGTATAATTTCATGGCCTACCCATTCTCCTGACTTAGGCCCCATAAATTTCTTTTACTGGGGAATGATAAAAGAAAAACTGTACTCTAAACTCATTCAAAATTTACACGAGCAGTACCAAAAAATTCCAGAAGACGTTGAAGGCATTAACTGAAGTGACGCAATCATTTTTAAGTAGTGTAGAGCTTGCACTGCCGCTGAAGGCCAACAGTTTTGATATTTGTAGTAAAATAATTTTGTAAATTTAAATCATAACTGAAGAAATTTAAAAGCTGAATTTCATTATAACTTACTTCTAAAATTACCTACCTACAATCCTCAATTATGTAATGACTTAGCATATGTTATAGTATTTTGGGCTCCTAATCAAATGCACTATCTTATCAAGTCACTTTTCAAAGTATTATTACATTTAATTTCAGTGCAGCTGGTTATGCTGAGAAAAATTGAATATTTGATTTGAAACTGAATTTGTTACATATGTTTTAATTTTAAACTGTAATTTACGAAAGAAAAACTAAATGATTGTAAACAGTCTAGGGATCATACGTTGAGCTAACTAGCTCTCCAATGACGGGAATTAAAGACCGATATATGCCAATAACTACAAACAGATCTACAGTCCTGTTACCGAACCCTACCTATACCTCCTTTTCGGTACTCGCTGGCTAATTTTTATTTTATTCCAAAGAATGACCTAAAAGAGTAGAGTAGGCTCTTTCATGCCTAACAACGGAATCAAAAGTAAGGTTCAAGGATGGGCTAACTCCTCGTCTCTAGAAAATCTTACATTATTTCAAATCCCATTTCAAAGCCTTGAAATGGATTCGACGTGCGGTAACGACCTCAAACCTGAAAAAAGGACTATGGCATTGGATCCTGGAATGGCAGATCACTTAATAAACCTGGCGTTGTTAGCCACTTTTTTTGACAGGACAGTCAAAACAAATAAAGCGTATTGGCAATGTTCAAAAATGAACAGGAGTGAATGTGATATTAAAACTTGAAATCGCACATAATATTCGAACGCGGGAAACCTTCTGGAAAGCAAAAATTCAGAGTAGCCTTCATTGCAGGTAGCTAGCTGAAATTGCACGTTATTGATTTTAAGGATAGGTGCAATGCATAAAAGCGAAATGCTTCAAGAAAAGAAAAGGATGAAGAAATTAAGGACACATTCAACAATCAACTTAGAAAGATTAGTCGACTCTTGCCAACAAATGAAAGACTAGTTAACTCATTGCCTTCAAATGATACAAACAAAATTCTGAATGATTTTACCGCTAAGGTTAGCAATGAGCTATTCCATTGTAGAACGATTGGAGAATATAGCCTCCACGATGAATGACGTGACAACGGCCAGCACTTGATTGACTATGCATGTAGCAAATATCTAGTTATACGTTTAAGTTCTCCCACATCAATGCATACATAAAATTTCCAGTTTGTCACGAGATGCAACACACATTTTCTGATCCAACAACAATTGGTCTCAAAAATGCTTGACATCTACAAATACCCCGATAATTACTTAATTATATCAAAATGTTGACGTCGTATATCAAAAGTATACTCAGCAAAGAACATTCCTCTATAGAAACTTGATTTCAAAAGGCTTCAAATGGCATCTGTGGCAAAAAATTTCACAGTGACCCTTGCAAGCTAGTTGGCTCCCATCTTTTTAGATACTGCACTGCAAACAAGCTGTGGTGGACTTGAAAGTGGTACCCAAGGCCTTAGTAGAACAGATTATTGTACAATGGCATACAGACTATATTTAGGATGAGGAGGGAAAATTACGAAAATCTCAGAAGAGTAGCCTATCCTAAATTTAAAATAAAGACAAAAAAAATACTATGATGATGAATCAAGAAGTATTGGTGTTAGTCTGACGAGAAACAATACGAGACAAGCATTCAAAGTATTAAAAAGCCTGAAACAAGGTTATCAGTCCAGGATCACGCTCTAACGTGATGACGTCAGCAACATCATCACTGATAAAAACAGGAACAATAGGCATTATATTTCAACAAAATCTTCAATGATCCACAGAGCTCCAGAGCATCGGAGCCCATCGATATTCCTGGAGAGCTGTCATTAGCCCCATCAACACTGGATGAAGAGAAACGAAGTTCAAAGTATCTGGTATCGATGAGATTCCATTGAAGCTCATTCAATGTGGTAGTAAATGCCAAGAGTGAAGCCAATCAGTTAAACCCTCTTTCAACAAGAAAAGTGACTCGCTACACTATGGAGGCATGACACTAATATTCACAACGTAAACAATATCTTCAAAGGTCTTAATCAGGCCAAATGCGGGCACTATTATTGAGGAGTATCAGAATAGCATAGGTAGACTCACGACAGAAAAATTGTTTAAAGTCAAGCATGGGGATGAGAAGTGCAAGGAGTTCAACATAGATGTATGCCAAGCTTTCATTGGCTATAAACAAATATATGACAGTATTGATCAAACGTGATGCACAAAATAATGTTTTGCTTTGGTATCCTAGCTACATCAGTCCATCTTACCAAAATGTCAAAAAAATTGGCAACCTCCCAAGCCCACATCGATAACTTACTTATCAATGCCTTTTAGACTACTAGCAGATTAAAGCGGGAAGATGAGCTGGCTTCACTGCTATTCAATTTTGCTCTAGAGTACGTCCATACATGGGTTGCATTATTATACAAGTCGAGCCAAGTAGTACATATTGTATATGGTCGTTTCCTTAACAACAGTTAAAAAACTTTTGCTGAAACTGAGACCTACGCTCATGTCAGAAGGGTTTTGTATTCAACTCACGAACGGCAGTAGCAAGCTACGAATAAAATCAAGAAACATGTCAAAAACGATTTTATTGGAGAAAATGTGGAATTCGAGGATCATACTAATATTAACAAATTTGAACAGATTTTGACTTCTGAGGTATTTGTTATTGTTATACCCATAAATATCTCCTTTGATCATTTTTTCAGATTTTTTAGATCATAGGTGTCCATTCGCGAGGGAGGAAACACATTTTTCATGTATCCCCCCCTGTGCCCCCACTGAAGCAAAAACTATCAGTTTAAGAACTGTTTTCAAAAGCTCATATAAATAACTTCTATTTGATACTCATATCAGCTACCTTTAATGAAATTTTTTTTTCAGGGGACACTCCCCTGTGCTGTAAATCGATTCATGGCCTATTTTTTCGAATCCTAGAATGATTACAAAGCTCTTTTGCTAGGAGCTCTCTTCTGCCTCTTTGACTTGTTTCACCTATGAGTACTAATTGTAGGCACTCATCTTCAGTCATTCATTAAATTGAATCAAGTGTTCAAAGCATGCACCTTAAACGTTAAAGTTGGGGAAAAATAACTCAAAATTATTCAATCCTTGCATTTAAAACAGTTACTATTTTGTTTTACGATTACTAACTGAACCGATTCTCAAAGATATTGATGATACCTACATTCCTGAAATTCTCATGCAAATCCTAGCAAAGCTGAGTGTCTGAGTCGGAAAAAGCGCATATGGTTCCATAGCCATATGTTTCCATTGTAATAGAGCGCATATTGTTCCATAGTAATACGGGAAAATTCAAACCGCGTTAATTCCAATAAGTACCATTCGATCTTAATGCAAATTTCAGAAAGATCAATCTTACAAATACCATCTGTGTGCTGAATTTTGTTAAATTTAAGAGTACCGTTAAGATTTTATTCCAGAAAACATAAAGTCGATAAATCATACTATTACTAACAAAGTTGAGTGAATTTCGATTTCTCTTGTATTTGTTGTTGTTGTTGTACTTATAAAGGCCTATATTCATGACTTTTTCAGATTTTTCGGATGAAAGATGTCCAATCGTGAGGGGGAGTATGCGAAAAGTTCGTGCATTTCCCCTTCCCATGCCCCTTTCGGTACCAATAAGGAAAATTTAAGACTTGTTTTGAAAAGATCTCATTAAGACCTTTTTATGATACCCTACTCGACTAACAATGGTGAACTTTTTTTTTGAGGGGCCACCTCCATATAGGGAGAGACCCCCCTTAAACCCCTTTGAAAAATTTTTACACCCTTGAACTTTCAAGAAGTCACCACTTCTGATATTTCTACAAAGTTTCTATTGTTTCTATAGCTTCTATAGTTTCGGAGAAAAAATGCTGTGACATAGAGACGGATGGATGGACAGACGGGCACAGGTCATGATTGCAATAGAGTTTTGTATTTTTGTAGAAAACCCTAACTAGTTGGGCTACAAATCATTAAAAATTAAATAAAATTCATGATGCAGTCCAAAAAATACACAAATACCCAAAATATCGCACTTGGCGGATATAGTATTCAAATCCTTTTGCACCAGCAGCCGGAAAGGAAAATTTCTCATAGGCTCACTTATTTTTCAAAGCAAATAGAAATTAGTTTTGCCGCCACATTGAAAGCTAAAGATTGTTTCAGAAAAATGACGCCATTTCAAACTTTATGCCATTTCCAACTTTCTGATGGAAAATATTCAAAATTTCAGTTGCTACTTAGATAGGGACTTGCATATATTTTCTGATTTTCGGGGGCCATTTCGAATTTTTGCATTTAATTTGAAATTTTTCAAACCATTCAATTTCATTAACATAGATTGAAAAGTTTGGTCACAAATATAATAACAAATTTTAACACGTTTTTTGATATTTGAACGACCGCCATTTCTTTTCAGATGATTCGACTTCGGATGTTTTATTAGAAAATTTAGGAGATAGTTGAACGAAGCTCTGTACCAAATTTCATCGAAATCTGAGCTATAATTTGGTCAGAACAGAAATCACTATTTTTTGTCTAAATCGGCCACCATTTTGTTTTCACTGGGGTAGTTTAACAGGTTAACAAACCTAGTTGAAAAATGTACTAAATACACTTTTCCTGAATATTTGGTGAAAATCAAGGCAAGATTGCTATCTCAAGCGCGGTCAAAAAATTCATCTTTATATTGAAACGTCTTTCCACTCAGGTTTCCGCGTTGTCTCCTTCCATACGAGCAATGGTCTGATGTCTTCATCGGCTAACTGGGTTTTTCGAATCTCCTCCGGTGAGAAGCCTTCATCGAATTCGGTCGTTATCAATCGCAGATCAACGGGCGGTTCCTTTTCCTCAATCCGTCGGCAACGCTTGTAGTTAGCTGCACATGGATGACGAGATAGGGTGTCAGCATTGTCATGAACTTTGTCCTTGTGAAGTAGTTGGGGCCTCACTAGGTCTGATCGGATCGTCGATCGGGTTGCACCAGTGCCGTTTGTTATGGTGCAATGTTCTTCATCAACTTGACCAGGAAGGCATAAGTCTGCTTCTCCCCGATATATAATCTTGACACGGTGATGGGGGTGCTGAGGATGTCGATCCTCCTAGCCGACGTCCGTCGCATGAAGTTGGCCCTTTCAGTTTGATGGGGTTCTATTCTAGCCTCCTGACTCGGTCTGGATCTCCACCATTCTGGACAATAGCTCCGTTTTCTTTGCTTCTTGCAGTCTCTTTGCAGGTGCCCCTTCTCACCGCAATCCTAGCATCTAGGCGCACCATTTACTTGCGGCTCTCGCTCATTTTCCACGCGCTCACACCTGCACTCGTCTGCCACTACCTTGCGAACCCGGGCAGTGGTAAGAGTCACATTTTTCACTGCCTCAAAGTTCAGGCTATAAGCCAATGCATCCTTGACTGTTTGCTTTTGAGCTAAACGCACATCTTGTTGCAATTCCTGGTCTTCTAAGGTGCTGATGAATGCTTCTGTTGCTGCGTCATCTCGATGTTCCGGGTCGTACGCTGGGTAAGCCAAAAGTGCCAGTCGCTCAATGTCTTGGGCAAGCTGCTGCAAGGTTTCGCCAGACTTCTGCATCCGATTCCGAAGCTGTGCCCGATAAATTTGCTTCAGATGGGCGCCTCCATAACGCATGTCGAGCGCATTCTATATAGCAGCCGGGTTTGAGTGTAAATCAACGGGGATAGTCTGCAAAAGCTTGGCAGCTGGGCCTCTTAGAGCAAGAATTAATGCAGTTGCTCGTTCCTGCTCATTCCAGTGATTTGCCCTTGCAGCGGCTCAAACTGGGTTTTGTAAATACTCCAGACCATTTGCCCGTCGAATATTGGTGCTTTCACATTTCTGGATGAGCTTTGCGCTGCGGTTGTAAGTGGAGCTGGTGAGGTGGTTACTACTGCCTTCACTGCTTCTAATTCCTTTTTCACTTTTTCCATCTCATGGTTCGTTCTCTCTTCGACCTGGCTGACCTTTTCCTCGACCTGCTCAACCTTTTCCTCAACGCCTTTAATTTGTTTGTTCAGATGACCGAGTTCCCCTTTAATTTCGGTTGACTGTGTCGCGTGTTATGGTTCGCGGCCAATAATTTTAATGTTCCGGGAAAGTGAAAATGCAATGTCTTTTCAACTAAATTAAAAGAGTTTATTAAATTACTTAAAAATGCACAATCACTTATTTGGTCTATTTCACAATTTTAATTTTCACTATTAAAATCTAACTTCCACTTGTCCATATATTTCTATCACAATTGTCTTCTAAGATCACTTCACAGTCAACGAAAATCACTTTTCTATTACTCGAACAATATCGCTTTCCACACACTATCGCAGTTTTTATCGCGGTCGAATGAATGATCTCCCTATTCATTTAGCTCGCCTTTATATAGGGTCTCCATCCATTCAATGCATTTCTCGTACATTGGCAAATGTTCTGCCGAGAGGTGTCTGGTATATTCGAGCAGATTAATGAATGGAGTGACGTCACTTTCAGATGTTGATCATGCTTGGTGGGTTCTCGTGGTTTCGAGTAAATTCATTTTGTTGATGTTCTTAATGGTTCTAAAAACAATTGTGACAGTAGCTCGCAGAATTCATTGTACATGTAACTATATATATATATATATATATATATATATATATATATATATATATATATATATATATATATATATAAAAAGGATGGTCCAACCATAATGCACGATGTTAATTGTGAGTCACACCTTAACGTCATGTTTTTCACCCAATTTAATTTAAAAAATTTTTTTGTTTCAGAGTTTGACAAATTCAATCATGTAGAAACACACAATTGAGCAACACGTTAAGATTGTTGAAGCCTTTTACGAAAATAGGCATTCAAATCAAAATGCATTTCGTGCACTTGGTGATTTTTTTGGTCAGCATAATCGACCAAATGTGTCAATAATCGGAGAATTGTGCACAAATTTCCGCGAAAAATGTAAAATCACCTGTGCATGCTCGCCCAGTTTGTTCTACGGAAAACATTGCTGTTGTCGCGATAGTGTGGCAGAAGAGCCGTCAACCCCGACTCGTGGTCTTCCCATCAATTGAACATCGCATAAATATCACTGATGCGAATTTTGAACAAAGATTTGAATTTGCACACTTACAGCATTCAATTCACTCAAGAGGTGAAGCCTTCTAACCATTTCAAGCGTCGGCAATACACCGAATGTTTGGTTGAACAGACAGATGGGAATGACTTTACAAAGAAAATCATCTTCAGCGACGTGAAATGAAAATCCAGGGTTGATTGTTGAAAACCCGATGTATACAAAAAGAGTGACTGTTGGTGCGGTTTATGGGCTGGCGGTGTCATCGGGCGGTACTTTTTCGAAAATGTGGACGGCCAAGGAGTTACCTTGAATGGTGTTCACTATTGCGAGATAATAACGGACTTCTTGTGGCCAGAGATCGAGGTCATGGTCCTACACGATATGTGGTTCTAACAAGATGGTGCCACTTACCACACAGCTAACAAAACAATCACTCTTTTGCGCGAGAAAGTCAATGGCCGCGTTATCTCACGTTATAGCGATTTTAATTTGCCGCCACTATCATGTGATTTGGCACCATTAGACTTCTTTCTGTGGGGATTTCTAAAAGAAAAAGTGTACGTCAATAAGCCAAAATTAATTCAAGAGCTAAAAGATGAGATAATTCATTGACACTGACATTGACGATATTTTACCTTAGTTGTGTCTCAGAGTCATTGAAAATATGTGCAATCAGATAGAAGTATGCCATGGTATCCGTGGCGAGCATTTGGGCGATATTTTGTTTTACACGTAATTTCCCAAAAGTACGTGAACCGACAAAGAAAACAGTAAAAAAATTGCGAAAATGTATTTTATATTTCAACCTATTCTCCTTTCAGCTTGATTCACCTTCCCCAACAATGTTCAATATCTCCGATACCCGTTTTATAGTAGGAATCATCAAGCTCCTCAGAATAGCTATCAACCGCAGACTCTACCTCTTCATTGTTGGCAAATCTTTTGCCACTGAGCCATTTTTTTTAAATTCGGAAAAAGAAAATAATCCAAGGGATCCAGATATGGCAAAAAGGGTGCGTGAGGAAGCAATTCGAACTTCAACTCATTGATTTCAGCTATTACAATGATGCACGTGTGGACTGGTGCGTTGTTGTGATGAAACGACACTTTCTTTTTCGTCAGATGGGGCCCTTTTTTCTTGATTTCATCACTCAAATGCTGCATGATATGCGCCGTTGATTGTTTTTCCATTTTTGAGATAATAAATATGATTCGACGCGCGTCTCAGAAAACGGATACCATGATCTTGCCAGCTGACTGAACTGTCTTTGCTTTCTTTGGAGCCGGTTCTCAGGTGTAAAATGATGGACCCATGTTTCATCAATGGTTATGAATCGATACAAAACTCGTTTTTATTGCTGCGAAACATTGTGAAGCACTCGATGGAAACATTCTCACGTTGCTGCTTGTGCTGCATTGTAAGCAAACGCGGCACCCATCTTGCGCACAGCTTTCTCATGTCCAAATTTTTGAAATGCCTGCCATGTCTGAAATCTCGCGCACTTTTAGTCTATGTAAAAAGATAATAATAAACGTACCCTTATGAATTTTTCATATTAAGTTGTTGAAAGGTGGTATTGTCAATCGCAGTAATTGTTTTTTAAAACTACCTGTATTCATAAGTCAGGTCGGGAACTTCTGGGACTACCCTCGTATATTGTAATAAAAAAATTTTAGCATAATTCTCTGAAAACTTTTTGTTTTATTTACAATAAACATCGTGCGTTTTGGTTGGACATATATACATGTAGACATACACACACATATATATATACATATATATATATATATATATATATATATATATATATATATATATATATATATACATATATATATATATATATATATATATATATATATATATATATATATATATATACATATATATATGCGTATATATATATATATATATATATATATATATATATATATATATATATATATATATATATATATATATATATATATATATATATATATATTTATATATATATATATATATATATTGTGACAAAAAAGCACCCGTAAATTGCAAATAACACGCAAAGTATTTAATTATTCATCAATATTTATTTTTTCGCCTCAAAGTAATCCCCATTGGACGCACTACACTTACGCCAACGATTAATTTAGTCCTCAAAACACTTTTCATAAGCACTTCTTGGGATGGCGTTCTGCTCCTTCAGAGAGTTTTGTTTTACATTATGACAAAAAGTTCCCAGAAATTGCAAATAAAACGCAAAATATTTAAACATTCATCAAACTCACACAGAGCCAAATCTGTGAATATGATGGTTGATGTATGGGTATTGATTAAATTTTTGGCTTTAAATGCGGTCATAATTAAAAAAATCACAAAAATCGCAACCCACAACTGACCGAAGCAGCTGATGTAAGCAAACGGGTTGGCAGATTGCGCTCATATTTAGCATAGTAATTGAGGACAGAACTACTAACTTAACAAAATACTTTTTTTTTTAAAATATCATTTACCCGGCGAATTTAAATTACAATTTCCGGATACTTCGCTGTTGCAATGTATACTAAGCACTCTCCACAGTAGGTTAAATTTCTCTCGACAAACAACTGGCGGACAAGATTATGAAACCATGATGATTCTTCTTCTTTGTAGCACTACAGCCCCTCTCGGGCCTTCGCTTAGAGATAGTTAGAGTATCTCATTTTCATGACCGTATTAATTTTTTTGGAAGTTGGTTTGGTCAGTACCATGCTTCCATGTGCTTGCTCAGTTATGATATGATCTGATCTGATCAGTACATATCACCACTGAGTGAACACTCGGAATCTGTCCGAAAAATCCCCTGAACTAATTCACGTTGCTCCAAACGAGATTTGAGCCTGGGACCTTCGGCTTATGCGTTCATGCTCTAACCACTAGACCACACAGACTCTACCATGATGATTGGAGGATATTAATTCTAATTATCTACCTTCATGCTAAACTTAGAGTTTCTGAGTTACTTGGAAGTAGGTTAAGTTTTTTATGAGTAGGTCTATTATAAAAATCGCACTTTTCGGATCCTTATAACTCTATAACTGTTTCAGCTACTTTCCTGTAATTTGATATTTAATGAGCACTAGGTATGGCTCAACAGTGAAGCGCAAATTTCAATAGTTTTGGAGTTTTAAGGGCCTCAAAATAAGTTCAAAATGGCTTGTGACAATAACCACACAGTCACGTTCCTGAACTTGGTAAAAATACTGCCTGCATATTGATCTACGAGTAATGTAAGAAATAACCTTAATTTTTAACATAAGAATATTAAGATAACTATGCACTTATCCGCCAACGCATATGTTATACAATAAACTTAATTTTCATTTAAGTTGATTTTCTTATTAATTGAGGTTGAAATTCAAGCAAATATAATATATTTTGCTACATGAAAGGCGTACAGGTCAATTTGGCCAGTTCTGTTTCAATACATTTACTGTAAATGTCCATGCACTTTGTGTTAAGAATGTATTAATGTGAAGTAATACAGTAAACCAATTCAAGTTCCAATTCTTCCTTTGATTACTCTTGATTCAGACTTCATCTTCATGCAAATATCGATAAGATTATTTTCATTATGTGCCAAAACCACAAGATTCAAAGAAGTTACTATTGTATTCCTGGACGCCACATTAACTCCAGCAGACACGTTCGTCTCTTGCAGTTAACATTCAACATAGCATTTCTTCAAGGTCTTTAAGTACAGTGTAATATTGCAGCTTGCATTTAATTGCATTTATCCACTTCCTTTGGCTTGGTCCTTGAATTCAGGTTGATGTTCTATGGCTAGATTTGCAACAATTGGCAGAAATGCCAAATAGCCAACATCACTTCATTGAATTCTGGAATGACATAAGTCAAACTCACTTTATAGTTTGTATAAAGTCACTGATAGACTATCATCATTATTCGATTCAATATTCCCTAGGGGAGATGTGAACGTTTTCTGCATGTATATGTGTGGAATGCAGTACCTGCAGCTAAGCTACTGATTTCGTCGGAATCTCTGATGATATTCTAGAAACGAGTTCGCATTCCACGTATTTCGTATGAGTAAAGCATCAGCAAGTTCAGTTTAATTTTAACCCGGCATGTATATATTGTGTTTTGGCTATTAAAGGCACTGATTTCTAAAACAATTTCCATTAAATTGAATCCACTTGGGTAGCTCGAAACAGTATCAGTTAACATGATTGACATGTTCATTTCAGAGCTCTGAATTGGAGTTAAATTAAGCAAACCTTAAGGCAAAACACAAATTAATGTTGATATAATAAACTAAGAATCAAAATGCAATTACTCTTCGCTTTAAAGGAAGAAACCCCTACTTTCTGAGGATTCCTTTAATGAAACTTAAGTGAATTTTAAAAAGTGGACTAGTCTGGTAGCTGGATGTTTGTGGGTATTTTGTTTTTCACCAGGGTTACTCTCACTAGAACCACCACTAAAATTTCAACTGAGATCTAATAAGCATGTAAAAGGCAGAAAAAGCAAAATAACGAACCATTACAACTAATTGAGCGTTGTGTAGTATTTCTATTTGCTGGATTCATGTAACCTTTATTTTATTGTATATAAGTAAGTGTATTTGTTGTTATTAACAGGTTTCCTGTCCAATATATCATATATGATACATGATACATTTTTTAAGCAAGTATACCAGTCCGTGTTTCATATGTGAGCAAAATTATACATAGGTGATTTTAAACGCTTGTTTTTAATGGACGCAGCAGTACTTACTTAATTTTTGGTTTAAGGACGCATAAGATTGTCGTCTACTCTGGAAAAATATCGTGGTGGTTTGTGTCTGAGTTTTTTATTTTCAGATGTATTGATATTTTTTTAAGTGATGTTTTCAAGCAAAACAAAAATATAGCATTTATTCATTTATTCAGCACACTAGATACAAAGTTAAACACAAAACAAAGCAAAAATTAAACAATTTTTTTTCTACAGCTTATTGTGAACTTCATTGTAATATTGCAAACAAAAGCCTTTGCCACATTTCAGGCATTCTGTGTTTACCTGTTTGGCTTTTAAAGTATTTCCTTCCTGTTTTTTCTTAGTATAACAGTGAACACAATGACGTTGTATGAGTATACCATCCCGCCGTGGTATTTTGGATGTCGTCCTGGAAGATCTTTAGGCAAGTTTGATTTTCTTGCCAGTTGTTTTTAGGGTTTTGTACTAAAATATAAAACCCTTTTGCAATCACGACCTGTGTCCGTCTGTCCGTCCGTCCGTCCGTCCGTCCGTCTGTATGTCACAGCACTTTTTCTCCGAAACTATAGAGGCTACAGCCATGAAACTTTGTAGAAAGGTCAGAAGTGGTGACCTCTTGAAAGTTCAAGGGAAGAAAAATTTTTCCAAGGAGTTTAAGGGGGGTCTCCCCATATAGGGAGGTGACCCCTCAAAAAAAAATTTTCACCATTGGTAGTCGAGTAGGGTGTCGTTGGAAAGGTCCCAATGAGATCTTTTCCAAACAAGTTTTAAAATTGCCTTATAAGTACCGAGGGGAGCAGGGGAAGGGGAAATGTACGAACTTTTCGCGTACCCCCCCCTCGCGATTGGACACCTTCCATCCGAAAAATCTGGAAAAAATCATGAATGTAGGCCTTCATGAGTACAACAACAACAAATATATGAGAAGTCGAAATTCACTCAACTTTGTTAGTAATAGTATGATTTATCGATTTTGTGTTTTCTTGAATAAAATCTAAACGGTACCCTTAAATTCGATAAAATTCAACAAACAGATGACTATTTATAAGATTGATCTTTTCTGAAAGTTTCATAAAGATCGAATGGTATTTACCGAAGTTATAGTGAGTTGAATTTTCCTGTATTACTATGGAGCGATATGCCCTGTATTACTATGGAAACATATGGCTATGGAGCCATATGCGCTTGTTACCGACTTAGACACTACAGCTTTGCTAGAATTCGCATGAAAATTTCAGGAGTGATAGATATCATGAAGATAAGTACATACAATTGAAACAAGTCGAAGAGGCAGGAGGGAGCTCCTAGCAAAAGGGCTTTGTAACCATTCTAGGATTCGAAAAATTGGGCGTGAATCGATGATTACAGTACAGAAGAGTGGCCCCTGAAAAAAAATTTCATGAAAGGTAGACGATATGAGTATCAATTGAAAGTTCTCTATGAGTGCTTTTCAAAACAGTTCTTAAACTGACAGTTTTTGCTTCAGTGGGGGCACAGGGGGGGAAATACATGAAAAATGTGTTTTCTCCCTCGCGAATGGACTCCCGTGATCTAAAAAATCTGAAAAAAATATCAAAGGAGATATTTATGGGTATAACAATAACAAATACCTCAGAAGTCAAAATCTGTTCAAATTTGTTAATATTAGTATGATCCTCGAATTTCACATTTTCTCCAATAAAATCGTCTTTGACATGTTTCATGATTTTATTCGTTGCTGGTTACTGCATTTTGTAACTTGAGTACAAAACCCTTCTGACATGAGCATAGGTCTGTCTACCCAACTTGTTTCTCAACTACTTTGCCAAGCCAATGACGAATCGTAGCATCTTGAATCTCCAAAATATTAACGGAAGATCCAGTAGCCTCATAAAAAATTACTCGGGTCTTGACAAGTGCTGCTTGGAAGAGTAAATCAAATGCAATTTTCTTATAGCTTGACAGACTTTTCTTTAGTGATTAGTAGCAGCTACTCGGCAAATCAGCGACAGCAACCCCTATTTTGCTTTATTGTAATCTGGAATCATATTTGATTTTGATGATTCCGTCGATATCATCAAGACATCTCGCTTGTCATGCCACTTCAAAACAGTCACAAAACAATCCATCTGTCTTGCCACCACATTGCCACGATTGAGTTTTTTCTTTGTGGCTACTTCAGGCGGGTTCCTCTTGTTTTTTTTCGCAAAATTCCACATAAATCGGTGTTATGTTTTAAATATTTTGTAAGAGCAATAACAGTGTAGTAATTGTCTGCTACAATCAATCTACCTCCATTTAGAAGTGGCAAACAAAGTTTCACCACAACAGATCCAGGTTTGTCAAGACCTTCTATAATAGTTCTTGATCCTGCATGTATTGCGTAAGACCATGTGCAATCATTAGTAGAATACATTTTATAAATTTTTAATCCATACTTCTGGGTTTTTGACGGATTAAAGCAATTAATTCACAGTTGCCCTTGGTGATTGATTTGCGATTCGTCAACGACATTTGTATCACCTGGCACATATAATTCACGAAACTTGATGATCAGTTGGTCTACTAGTGGCTGGATTCGGTACAATACATTATCATCATCAGGCTGCATATCTGCAAAATGCCAGCAACGCAGTATTGTACTAAATCTATTGTAAGAAAGAGAAATTTTGTGGATGAAAGGAATGCAATACAATGGGCCCAATTTCCAATAATGTTCAATAGAAGGACTCTTATCTATTTCCATATAAAGTACCACTGCGAAAAATGTCTTCATTTCATTTTTGTCCACGTCAACCCAACGTGATACTCTTAAGAATCGTTTTGTGCATATCTGCTTCAGAAAACCAGCGTATACATTTATTTTCCCTATCATATTTTCAATAACATCATCATTTCTGAAGTATTCGACTATTTTTGCAACACCTTCTTCATTTGAAATAGCCTGTATATTTTGAATTTCAGAATTACCCATGTAAGCTTGCCTTCCAATCGGAATAATATCTTCCACCCATTGCTCATACTCGTATTCTGTATGATTATCACGCTGACACTGACTAACTTTACGCATATTATCACCGAATTCTTGTGGATCTTGCTCGAACTCGCACTCAGATATATTTGGCCTACAACATTCCACCTCGGACCTCTGATTGATCATAGAATTAACGTCAAATAAAGATTGCGATAGGTTTCTTACCGGTGATTGTTCTCGACGCCCACGTGTTGTTAGACACGACACTTTTCGTCCAACATCACCTGTCGTCTATTCTTGATCCTCTTCTTCAGTTTCGCACTCCTCATCAGGTTGATACATTTCATCACTGAAATCACTCTAGCACTCGCTGTATCTCTTCATCCGTTAACTTTTCCCGAGAACACCTTTTTTTGCTCACGTGGAGTTCAACTAATCAACTTTTTTAATTTGTTTTTTTACAGGCCATCAACACATGAATCATTTATGAACATGGGCACTGTGATATATATACATATATATATATATATATATATATATATATATATATATATATATATATATATATATATATATATATATATATATTTATATATATATATATATATATATATATGTATATATATAAAGGGTGATTCATAACAAGTGTACACATGTAAGTGGGCCTTAACTCTTATTTATCACCAATTTCAGTTCCATATATTAACAGATTATGACAGTTTGGTCTGTTACAATTCTAACCATGGCATCATACACATACATGTTTATATATATATATATATATATATATATATATATATATATATATATATGTATATTTATATATATATATATATATATATATATATATATATATATATATATATATATACATATATATATATATATAAAGGGTGATTCATAACAAATGTACACATGTGGATGGGTCTTAAATCTTATTTATCACCAACTTCAGGTCCATATATTGACAGATTATGACAGTTTGGTCCTTTACAATTCAAACCATGGTGTCATACACATCAGCCAAACGTTTTATTATTGATAAAACTTTTTACAAAAATAATGAATCGCCAGTGCAAGCATTTCGCACTCTACGTGAATTTTTTGGTCCACCCATAAATTGGCCGGCGAGATTGTGTGATTTGACTCCTTGTAACTTCCTCCTTTGGAGATTTCTGAAAGATCGTGCTTACGCTGATGCACCCCAGACTACTGAAGCATTAAAAAACAATATTCGAGCCAACAAAAGCCTAATAACGCCGGAAATGTGCGAAAATGTCATCGAAAATTACAATCATCGTTTAAGCAGCACGAGGTGCACATATGCCCAAAGTAATGTTTTATATTTAATTTTAAGAGACCAAATTTTCATAATAAATAAACATTACAGCTCAATTTTCGCAAAAGCTATGTTTTTTTTCGACAAAAAATGTGTACACTTTTTACGAATCACCCTTTACATATATACCAGTATATTTATATATATATATATATATATATATACATATATATACATATATATATATATATATATATATATATATATATATTTATATATATATATATATATATATATATATATATATATATATATATATATATATATATATATATATATATATATATATATATATATATATATATATATATGTAGGATGAGTAAAAGAGTCGACTTTATCCTTTAAATAAATTTATTCAATAATTTTTTTCAAATTTGTTAATATCGGATACGGGCTGTCATAAGGTGGTGTGAGTGGGGCTTAGCCTTATCGTTTCGGATAAAGCCATGCGTGCTGTTTGCCTGGTCATGAAGATGTTCTTTGTGTCATGGTGCGCCATACTGCGCGAGGTTAATGAAGCCATTCTCATGCGGAGATCCGTTAGGAACTTAGAGTCAGCGTCGATCGCAGTCCTAGCATTACAATTGGTAGTGCTTTGGTCCACTAAGGTGAGTCGTGGCAGCGGACCACGGGTTTGATTGTACGGTGCCATCGTTCCACTATGCCATTGGAAACCGGAAGGTAAGACGTCGTCCACAAGTACGTGACTTCGAGTAGCTTAGTTAGCTCCTTAAATACCTGGCTCTCGAATTGTCTAACGAGGTTGGTCATGATGCGTGCAGGGACTCCAAAACGGCTGATCCATATGTTGATTAGTGCCCTGCGACTGCTGTGGCCGTGATCGTCTCAATTGGTATCGCCTCGGGCCAATGGGAAAACGTATCCACGATGGTGAGGCAGTATCGAAATTCTTCACTTGGCAGAAGTGGTCCGATAAGATCGATATTGATGTGCTCGAGCCTTGCATCGAGTAGGCTGTATTTTTGCAATGGTGACTTAGTGTGTCGAGTGATTTTGTTTTGCTGGCACAGCAAGCAGGCTCGGATGAGCTTGTTGATGTTGGAGTTCATCGAGGGCTAGAAGTGGCGGGCGGTAATCATCTTCCTGGTGGCTCGAGTGCCTGGGTGAGAGAAGCCAAAATTGTCGCGGGATGAATGGGTGTATCCCTCTCCTGAGTGATGACGCAGTGAAGAGTTAGAGAGGATTCGGTCAATTTATGTTGTCTCCATTCGAGCGGCTGGTCTTGGCTGCTTAATAGTATTTGAAGCTTGAAATCATCTTTCTAAGCTAGGGCGACAGCGTTAAAGTCAATCGATTTATTAATATTTACCCTTGAAAGGTAGTCAGCGATGGCGTTCTCTTGGCCTGGTATGTGTCGGATGTCCGTGGTGAATTGAGATATGAAGTCCAGCTAGCGTTGTTGCCACGGTGATGCTTTTTTGGAGCGCTGCTGGAGCACAAACTGCGAGGGCTTGTGGTTGGTGAAAACTGTGAAAACTCTGCCCTTGACCATGTGTTGGAAGTGTGGAATCGTTTCGTATATACCTAACAGTTCCCGATCGTTCGTGATGTACTTTCGTTGGGCATCTGTTAGCTTCCTGGAGAAGAATCCCAGCGGCGTTGCAGTTCCTCCCCTCGATTGGTGTTGTACGGCTCTGATGCCGTTGTCTGAGGCGTCGTTGCAGAGGGACCATATGGCGTTGGAGTCGGGATGAGCCAGCGTCGGGGCTATTGCTTTGTCTGAACAATTGAGAGATGTTTGGCCGTGTTTGCGGGTTTCTGTGTTCAGCTGCAGTAGGGCACGCTGGTGTTGAGCTGCGTGTGGGAGGAAGCGGCAGTAGAAGTTAAACATCCCCAAGAAGGACCTCAGCTGGTGTACGGTCTTCGGCCTCGTTGTTGTGGAAATTCGCTCCGTTTTTTCGGTTAAGGGTTTCAATCCGTGCTTGCTGATAGCATGTCCCAGGAACTTGATGATCAGATCGAATCAGGCTAGTCGGTCCAACACTTCCTTCGCATGCTCGCGAAGATCGGAATGTAAGGGGGTGCTCCATGCGCTTTTTGATGGACGGCAAATTCCACGTTTAATTAGTTCGTCAATTTTGGCTTTTGTAGCAGTCAGCTTGTCGGGAGAGAGCCTCCGTGCATTTTCGTTGACTGGTAGTTCCTTGGTTTGGATGTGATGCTTGGTCGTATACCTGGTGTTCGGTTGTTGGCTGCCATCTGAGAAGTTGCTGTAGTCCAACAGCAGGGACCGGAGCTCGTCACTTATATCCATCGATAGTGAGTCCACTTTGGGCGGCTGTTTTTCTATGGTTGCTATAATAGTTTTGAGTCGTGTCCGCTCAATGACTCTTCTCCCTTTCATGTCGGTGAGGAGGCCACAGTGTTCGATGAAATCAGCTCCGATTTTTGGAGAACTTACATCGGCTATTGTGAAGGTCCAGTTGAACGGTATCGCAAATCCAATTTTTTAATTTGTGAACCATTGGCAGCCACTTACCTCGAGGCAGCGTCAGGAGAATTGAGATCCTGGATAGTTGGTGGGATACATGAAATGCCTGCGCCAGTGACGATGAGGAAATCGCTCCTGCTGATGCTCTCACGAATCCTTAACCATTAGATCGTACGATGGAAGGCCGCTACGTGTAGATGATTAGTACTTAGTTTTTTGAGTGGGAGCAAGGTTCCAGGCAATTTTTGGCTTTCGGCCCATAACGCTGATGGTACCAGCAAAGTTGCTCATCATTCGTTCTGGTGCGGCGTGTTGGCGACTGTTGCTGCTGCTTCTGTTTTGTGTGACGTACGTCGTGTTGCGAGGTTGACCGCTGCCTATAGCACAGCATTCTGAGCGTCGTCCCTCACAATCGCTACCACCGACTACCTGGTAACCTCGTGCAGATGATCAGCGATTGTTGTGAGATACGACAGTGGGGCATCATCGGCCGATAGGATGCTCCTCAGTGTGACATCAAGGTGGTTCAGCCACATTTGCTGCAATAAATGATTGGACACATTTCCGTTAGTGAGCGTACGCAATCTGATTGAGGAGCTGTGATGGGCGTTGGTCTCCTAGTTTGATCTCTGTAAGGAGCTTTTGGATACGCTCCTGTGCCTTGTTTGCGTAGATGGCTAATAGAGCAGTTTTCAGTGAACTATATTTGTTTCCCGATGGCGGATTTGTTACGATGTTACGCACCTGCTACATTGCACTTGTGCCGAGATTTGCCACTAACAGGTTGAATTTGGCCGAGTCGCAGCTCGTGGCGAAATTTACGTCAACCTGGGCGAACCAGAGCTCCATGTCCCCTTGCCACAGGGGGTGGAACTCTGAACCCAACGCGTGCCATCCCATCCGTGTCGTGGTCCTCTTCCTTTGGTGCAGGTCTGGCTGCGAGAACGGGCATCGGCGTTGATGATGGTGCTGCATGTGGTCGGGGCGATATTTGACCACTCAAACGTGGCTGTGGTACAGCTTGTAGGCAAGGACAATAGAATTGATGCACAACAGCAGTACTAGTAATAGTTCGATTTTTGAATACTGTATCTGCAACTCCGAGTTTACCATTAGCGTGTTCGTAACGTCTCCTTTTATGGCCGGTGGTTGCGAGTTGCACACTCGTGGATCGTCGGCGGGAACCCTGTTGCTATATTCAGTTGACCTTCAAGCACGTCTCCTGGTAGGATCGCCACTATAGGATTTGTAGGATGAGTCGGGTTTATCCTATAAATAAACTTATTTAATAAAGTTTTTCGAAACAATATTAATTGTGTTGGCAAGTCGTAACGACGATTCTATGATGAGTGAGAGAGCAAACCGATGCGCTGGCGGCTTATATGCATCAAAAATGCTGACACATATCTGTTGCTTTGCCGGCGGTAGTCATGCATCTGCGACGTCTGCATCAGCAAGTGCATTCTTCTTATCGTATCACGTATTTTGCAGAAATCCGTGGGTGCAAGTTTCATGGACATGCGTTGCTGGTATCTGGCTATTCGTGATTGCATACCTCGTGCGATCATTGTGCGATATGTCGACAACAATGTCGTTTGCGTGGTGGGTGGCTGCTCCGCCACACATATATGTATATATATATATATATATATATATATATTTTATTTGCGCACGTTAAATGAATAATACCTGTATATGATATATACCATATACGATACAAAACAAGTAACGCTGAGCTCGCATACCATATCTGATACATTTTTTTTAACCATTTGGCTTGGCCTAAATTTGTACAAGTACCTTGTAATATACTCACTCCCTCTAATAACACTAATGAAAATCAAATCAAGAAAAAAACCGCAGGACATATGACACTTCAAAGTCACCATTGAATGGGGATAGGGAGCCTGTTAAAGTAAAGTAACCCGTAGCTAGGCTTTGTCTTTCTGCAGATTTTATGCAAAGAAAGGAGATCTCATTTACCTGTGATGCATGCAGATGGTATCAAGCAGGACCCAAACCAGCTTTAAAGAGATGAAAGGGCTGTCGTTAATGCAGATTGCCTGTAAGACAATTATGCCCTGAAAACCGTTTATAAACCATTCATGTATAGGCAAAGATATAATACATTAAAGAAGGAATACAGGGGTATTATTTCTACATTTGATTTGCTTATATGTTTACTTAAAAAGCTCACTTGTAAGCTTATTTACAAATTTAAGACCGTCATGATGACAAACAGTTCAGACTATACCAGTTAACGATTTTGGTAATTTCGTTTGCTAGTATATAAAATAACTAATTGGCTCATTTCAGTGCTACATAGGCAGAATAGAATAGTGCAAACAAAATGAGTAAGCAGGAGAGTGTTCCTAGCAGAAGAACTTTGTAACTATCCTAGGATTTGAAGCAAGTTTTCTAATAGCATGAGTTGATGACTTGAAATTCATCCAATGGTTCGATAAGAAATTGTTAAAATTTATGCAAAAGATGCAGAGTTTCTTTCATAAACACATTGCAGCCGCCATTTAGTTCGAGCTTAAATAATTTTTCTGAATGCATGGCAGATTGAAGGTATTCAAATTAAACAATATTCCTTAAATTTCATAAAAATTAGAAGAAAATAAAGATTCTTACTCGTAGGTCAATTTGAAATATGTATCAACCATCAACACGTGTTATTGTTTCTCGAATTGCATACAAATTAAATAGCTATAAAATTGACCATATCACCTTCTGGAGTATCGATGCATTCGATCATGATAATGAGGTACTCTAACTATCTCTAAGCGAAGGCCCGAAAAGGACTCTAGAGCTACATAAAAGAATAAAAAATGGCGATAACTTGATCCGATTTGTATGAAACTTTGTGACCGTGAAGATCTTATATTAATCTACATAATTGCATCGTTTCGACTTTACAGACAAAAATGTAAACTATTATTGACAAAATTGAATGAATTTCCTTATCTGTAGTATTTGTTGCCCTTGTACTCATAAAGACCCGCCTCTGTAATTATTTTCAGATTTTTGGCTTCAAAAGTGTCCAATAGCGAGGGCGGATACAGCATTTTGGTACATTTTGCCTTCCCCTAGACTCCTGATACATGAAATGATTTTCTTAATTCAGATTCTACAAGTTCTAAATGAGACTTTTAATGTAATACTCTCCTCAACTACCTTTGATTTAAAAAAATGTTTAAGGGTTACTTCATTAAAAAGACCTCAATTTTTGAAAAACCCTCACTTTTGACCTTTTCTCATAGTTTGAGCTCTCTAGCTTTAAAAGTTTCTGATAAAAACTTGATGCTGTGCACGGACATACAGACGGGCGGACGGATAGATAGACAGACAGATCGGCAAGCTAGTAGGCCCTTGCAAAAAAAATTTAAAAAGACCTCAAAAAGACATCAGCCACTGCTATTACTGCCTGTCAGGACATGCTGACTGCTGAATTTGACTAAATACGTACATGGTCACAATGCCAAGGAATCAGTTGCCTACATTGCTAGAAAGTTGGGAACATATTTTTCGCCAATATATGACAACGATGAGGACATGGGACATACAACAGTGGTTACCGAGATGGCAAAGTAAGATCAAACTCGGTAAGAACCTTTAAAGTTTTGTCTGAATAGGGACCTCCCAGGGAATTGATATTTACTATATGCGGAGCACCTAGAGGAGGAATCACAGCAAATACTCACGAACATCAAGAAGAATTTGGCGAAGGTCATAGCAATGCACAAGAGGATCCCGGCATTGAAATTTATGCAAGCCAATGGTTTTCTTTTTTTCCGAAAGTTTTTTGTATTGATTTTAAAAGTACCCATACGATTTTATTGAGAGCTTTAAAAGCAGCAGAAGAGTGCTCCTGCTAGAAGGATATTGTAAAACAATTTGAAATTCAAACACTGTCTTCTAAATATCAAAACTTCCTTGAATTTAGGTTGAAAAACTACTATTTGGTTATTATGTATTTTGAATTGCCGCCATTTTATTTTCAGTGTGCTGACTTCAATGTTTGAGTATGCATTATGGCATTAAATGTTACCAAATATTTCTAAAGTGTTCATCAAAATCTTTAGACACCTGTAGTGCTTGCGTCCTTTCCGAACGCGTATTTACTCAGTACCAGGTGTAAATGTTGGTGTAGTTGTACCAGGTGTAAATGTTGGTGTAGATGATAAAATTTCAATTGTCCATAATTTATCTGTTTATTGCTTGATTTTTATGAATGTTTCAGAAAACATGCATTTTATATAAAAAAATTGGGTACTAATTTTCGGTATATTTAAATGCTGCGTTTTGAATTTATCGGTAAAAACGTAAATGTACTTTTACTAGAATTTTGACATCTGAGTTATTCGTTACCGTTGTGCTTATAAAGACCTAGTTTCTTGATTTTTTCAGATATTTCAGTCCGAAAATGACGTCACGAGTTGGGGAGACACATTTTTTGTACATTTCTCCTTCTCCTGCACCCCCCATAGAAATGCTTAAAGTTCAAGTCCTGTTTTGAAAAAGTCTCATCAAAACCTTTCATTTGATACCCATATTGGCAACCTTTAGTAAAAAATTCTTTTTTTGGGTGAACCCCCTATATGGGGTGACCCCCCTTAAACATCTTAAATATTTTTATCTATATTTTATTTACCAATGTCCTTTAAACTTATTCTATTGAAAATCAATATTTTGTTTGTGGAGAAGATAAATTAAATTGTTTTTCAAACGGGTTACCCACGAAATCGTAAATGTGAACCCCAAAAATTAAAATCGTAGCCTCAAAGCCCACAGAAACAAACTTCATGAATACAAAATTCATTTTTAATAAACCAATAAAATAAAATCCATAGTCACAAAATCCATAATCACAATATCCATTTATGGTCCAGGATTTTAGCGTATGCGTGAACTATTTTGGAGCGCTTCGAATAATTCCCGCATATGAATCATGAAAAATAAATGAATTTTGTAATTCTGATTTGTCTATGATTTAATTGGTGGAAAATTAGTGAAATAACTGTAATATTATCAAAGCATAGTAACAACAATTATTTCATATTAAAAACAATATTTCTTGAATATTCTACCAAGAATATTTACTGTAACGATATTTGGATTCAATTTACTTTCAGACAACTATGCTTCCTTTAACCCTAAATAAACTATTTTTCTTCTTACAAATGCATGAGTGAATTCTGTTATTTTTTTGGATTTGGTTTCTATGAATTTTATTTTATGGATTTGCTATGGGTATATGGATTTTATCAAGTACTGTCTTGTGCATGTGCATAAAATGAGTTTGGATTATTTGAGTTATTAGATTTCAAATTAAGGTGATAATTTTGTTTTCATCGGGAAATTTATAGGTGCAGAAAAATTATCATAAAAAATATTTTCTTAACGTGTATTAAATGAGATGAACTTTAGCTGAACGGGAAAAAAAGACGTTTTAGGGCATTGTAAAACACTTTTTTCAAAGACCTGCTAGTTTTGCGATCTGTCTGTCCGTCCATTCGTCTATCTGTGCAACACAGCAGGTTCTCTCAGAAACGCTAGCAGCAGGAAAGCTAAAACTTCACGGTAGTGTCTCAAAAGTCAAAGTCTTGTAAAACTGTTCTAAATTTTTTAAGTGGTGTTCTTCTTAATAATGAAGTAGCCCCTAAACATTTTTTTATCAAATGTAGTTGAGTGAGGTCTTAATTAGAACTTTAAGAATCTGAAGTTGATTTTATGCATCAGGGGTGCAGGGGCAGGCGCAATTGGAAACCTTTGAGCCAAAAGTCAAAAAATAACTCAGAAGTCGAAATTCACTCAACTATCTACTTCTTCTTCTCCTCCCTCTTAGCACTACAGCCCCTCTCGGGCCATCGCTTCTTGCAAATAGCGCCTCCAACTACAGGGCCTGAATAATAAGCAACCGGACTGGCCTCAGAAAATTTTGTATTGGCAAAATATGTACAGTTTTTCTTAAGAAATCTTCAAAGTAGTCCCCATTGGAGTCAATAACACGCTGATACCGGATTTTCCAATCCACGAACGCTCCCTGGAAGTCGGCAACATCGATGCTGTCTAGAGCCCTCGTCGTAGCACGTTAAACGTTTTCCAGAGTCCCGAACCGCATCCCCTTAAAGTGTCTCTTGATCTTGGGGAACAGAAAGAAGTCCGCTGGTGCCATATCCGGGCTGTAAGGAGGCTGTGGCAACGTTTCCCTCGACTGTTTGGCAAACTGCTCGGTGACGAGCAGGCAGGTGTGCGACGGAGCATTGTCGTGATGGACGGTTAGTCGACGGAGCACCTCTCTGTAGTACTGGCAGTTTACAGTTTGGCCGGGTGGCACAAACTCTTTGTGCACAATGCCTTTCATGTCAAAGAAAGCAATGAGCATCGACTTCACCTTCGATTTGCTCATGCGCGTTTTTTTCGATCGTAGTGACGCCGGTGTATGCCACTACGAACTCAGCAGCTTCGTCTTAGGATCGTATTCGAAAACTCACGTCTCGTCTCCTGTAATAACGTGGTTAAGAAACTCTGGTTCGGTTGCTCAATCGCGCTCCGCTCTCGCTCGATGCTTTCTCTCCAAGCGCTTGGAGGCAACTGCTGCAGCCCGGTTCCCTTTACCTAGACCCCCACCACCACTACGGCACCAGATACCGGTTAGCAGACGCTTTGACGGCGCGGGGCAGGCTCAGTACTTATTATACATACCCTATATGTTGATTGTGATTTGTAGATTTTATATTCCCACTCATAAAATCAAAACGGCACCTTTGAAATTCTTAAAATTTTAAAAATATATAGATTGATTTAAGATTCTTACGCTTACAAATCGGAAATTGGATCATATTCAAGTGAGTTATAGCCATTTTACCCTTATTTCGACACTATGCCCTAGCCAGGGCAAAACTGTCATCAAACTGAAATATAATAAAATTGAATGTATGTTACTTTTGAAAAATCCCATGAAAGGCTAGGTTTATTGCTTGAGAATGAATTTCCAGAAAATAAACAAAAAAGTAAAAAAATTCTGAAACGTAGAATACAAAATATTATGACGTATATTGTACTCCATGGAACTTGGAGCAGTTTTAGTCTACTTTGGCTGGTTTTTACTATGCATATTTATTGCTTCTGTCTCATTTTTCACCAATTAGTGACTTATGTGCTCTTGTTGAACATTACATTTCAGATTTTGTTTTAATTTGTAGTTTGAACTTGATTTTTTAGAGGAAGTTTTGATTTTTTAGAAGAAGTTTTTTGCTATTGTTAGTGGCTTATTTATATTATTTTAATTTTTTGTTTTGAAATGGGCGATAAAATTGGATATAGTTTACAATACTCGTGGCCATGTTCAAAATCAAGGCTCTTTTTGTAGACTTGCTGCAGCCATTGCAAATGATTTGGGACGCGAGAGAGAACAAGCCGAAAATATTGCAGATTCAGTACGGCAATTTGAAGGGATTGAAGATGATGGTGATTACGTACCAGATAAAAATTGAGCATCTGATATTGAACAAGAAATTGAGGCTGATGGGAACAGCAAAGAAGATTCTGAGCCTAAGGAAGATGACGAAATTGGTCCTATAATTCGGCAAGTTACAGGTTGAGTTGATGCAGCTAGTAGTAGCAGCAGTTTACAACAAATTGATCATCATGAATTGATGAATTTGTGTGCGTTTGAAAATAGTGCATATTTTGTTCCCAAAGATGGAACCAGATAGTGTTAGAGCGTACTACCTGTCGCTCGATTTTGCACTCACAACGTTGTGAGAGCTACAGGTGGCCTGATGATAATATCTTTCGCGCCAAATGATGTTTTTCAATGACTGTTTTTGCAAGAAATGGTTACTCTAGTTTTGAGAAAAACCAATAGAAAGGCATCACAAGTAACAAATGAATGAAATGTTGAGAATCTACAAGCATAGAATAAGAAAGAGCTGAAAAACGTAACGGAAAATGAGCTCTATGCGTATTAGTAGCAGCTAGTGTTACCAACACACACAGCTTTGCTATGGAACCCAAAAAATCTGCCAATATTTAGAGCAGAAATGTCAGTGCGCCATTTTGATTGATTTCAAGATTCATTAGATTTATCAATTCACGAAAGTTTAACCGTGAATGGGCGATAATTTCCGTTTCGGGGAAGAACTCATTTTACTCGATACATTTCAAGTAAATCAGAAAAATATGGAATAAAATTTTTTTGGGCTTGTGATTCGAAAATAAAATTTCTTCGTAAAGGAACTGGATATACTGACAAATAACCAGTTAGAGAACCCAAAAGAGACCAAGGAGAAAGAATTGTCATCGATTCATATAATTGCTGATAATTTATACACTTCGTTGAATGTTTGTACACGTTTGATGGATGCTGGCTTGGTCTACGTTGGTACACTTCAAAGCATGTAATGTACCCAAATCTTTCACATCCAGTAGGATCAACCGAATTGGGCTTTTACGAAAACAAAATAGCTATGTGTTCCTTTGAACCGAAAAAAAATTGGTCAAAGATTTTGCTATCAACAGTGTATTACGAAAAAGAATTGTCTGATACACAAACTGAACCAGCTGCAATTCTATTTTATAATATTATCGATATGTGTAGTTTTGCTACATATATAATTTGGAACAAAAATAGTGCTATGAAAGATACTGATGCTAGTCGCAATTTGCTTATGAAACTAAGCGACATACTGGTTACACAACATATTGAAAGTCGCTGTAAGATACTGCAAGTTTTAAAATAGTTTGCCATACGATCCGAGATTGAAGGTTTCCTTAGGGTCAGTCTATATTTCAAATTCATTAGAACCACAACAAATGGTCGAACAGCAATGACTTTACGCTTTTATTTTAAATTTCTACTTTTAATTAATATTATTATGTTATTCTTTTCTTTTGTGATTTCTATTAAAGTTCATGATAAAAAGTAATAAGCAAAATATACTTTTTGTCGGTCTGTCCGTCTTTCTATGTGTCCGTGCATCATAAGAAGTTTTCTTAGAAACTATAGAAGGTAGATTGCTCAAAATCTGTAAAAAGGTGAAGTGATGGTCCCTCAAAAGTTTGGGTCTTACCAAAAACTTAAAAAATTTTTTCAGAGGGGTCCCCCTTATAACGAATAAGCCCTTAACATTTAATTTTAATCAAAGGTAGTCGGAAACGGTATCAAGGTCTTGAATAAAACTTTTAGAATCTGAAATAAAAAAGTCATCTTATGAATCAGGGGGTCCAGGAAAGGTAAAATGTACCGAAAATTTGTGCTGAAAAAAAAAACTCCCCACGTTCGATGGGAACTGCATAGCCAACCAATGTCCAAGTGCCAAAAGCTATGGTACCTCAAGGCCGGTGTCACCGGGGATTTGATTCGAAATTTTAAATTATCGGATGACAACTACGAGGCAGCTTGGACAACCTTGAAGGAAAGGTACGACAGCTGGCGACTATTGGTAGCGACACTCATCAACTAACCGATGAGTCAGCCATCTCATGCTAACGAAAGGCTATTAGTGGCAGTGATAAGTGCTCTACATGACACCACATAAGAATATTTCAGAGGCCTGAAGAACCTGCAAGTGTCCGCAAAGGACTGAGATCCGTAGCTCCTACATTTTCTAATGCGAAAATTGTATCCAGTGACTCATGCATCATATGAACAATAGTTATCCAACCCGCACGTTTCTAGGCCCTCAAGACACTCGGCCACAAAACAAAGGAACCGGACATCAACTGTAGGAAAGCCACCAAGTCGACCATGACCACCGCGACAGCTTCTTGGTGGTTAATGTGTGAGCGGGATCACCCGCTTTACTACTACCCTCAGGATCACTGCTGCAAAGAGACTCAGTTTTGTGCGCGCTAAGAAGCTGTGCGTGATCTGCCTTCGGGAAGGACATCTTCCAGCTTCCAGCTGCAAGGCTAAAAGTTCCAAGCAATGTTCCAAGAATCACAAACACAGATTCATTGCCTTGGAGCATTGACTGAAGAGGAACCCTGATCTAAGACTTCCATACGAGGTCTTCATGGAGGAGTATGTTTGGCTTGGGCATATGAAGGAGGCGACCCCGCAGCAGTGGGAGGAATTACGATACTTCCTTCCACATCATTGTGACCTGAAGCCTGACCACAGTACAACCAAGCTGCGGGTGATTTCGAAGCATCCATTAAGACGACCACAGACAACCAGCCGAAAAGTCCCCTGGGCAGCAGCGCGTTTGAGAAGGATTGCTATATCGATGGCGCCATGACTGGAGCAGACAGCTTTGAGGAGGCACTTCGCAAACTAGTGGAGCTATGCACCATACTCTCGAGTGCAGGTGTGCATTTGCACAAATGGTGTGCCTACCGTCTCTATTGTTGAAGCAAATTAAACCTGAGGACAAACAGGTCCAGCTGGACTTCAGTAGTTTACACAAGGACTATATTACGATGTTAAGAGTCATCTGGTGTCCAAACACTGACGAGTTCCAGATCCAAATCAATGTGGATCCAACCGATTTGAAGTTCTCCAAGAGGATTTTGGCATCAGATATAGCCAGAATGTTCGATCCATAGGGCATTGTGGCTCCTCTGGTAGTAGCAGTCAAGCTATTCCTGCAGGAATTATGGCTATTGAAATTGGACTGGGATGCAGCATTACCAGTGGAGATCCATACCCAGTGGTTCAGTTTCCACTGTGGCCTACCATCAGTGCAGCAGTCCCGATTTTCCCGTCACATCAGTACATTCAAGTACAGTGCAAGCACAGTTGCACACATTTTGTGATGCCTTCGAAAAGGCATGTTGCGCAGCGATATACCTACGGTTAACCCTGAGGAGCGGTCAAATCGTCGTCAAGTTGCTGTTCCCCTCGATCAAAACAATTACTATTCCATGCCTGGAGTTTTGTGTGGTGAAGACGAGTTAAGACAGCGCTCAATCTGCAGGAGGTTTTTCAAGTACTCTGGACTAATGCGGAGATTGTCTTGGCGTGAATCAACTCTACTGCATCATTGTACAATACCTTTGCGGCGAACTGGGTCTCGGCCATACAAACCCTCTCACGTAGCGTCAGAAGACAACATACCTGACATCTAGTCACGTGGGATGGCACCGGCTGAATTGAACCGCTGTAGTATGTGGTTGCAAGGACCATGATTTTTATTCAGGGCAGAATCAGTTTGGCCTTTCAAGTATTAGAGTGGGGGCCCTTGCGACTTGGAAACGAAACGGACCAAAACCGCTATGGTGGCGACATAGGCTCCTGAAACGCTGCACATAGTGGCCTACATGATGTGGTTTATCGATGATCACAAACTGGCAGTCTAACAATCTCAACTGACAAATCAAGCGCTCATGAGTGATGAATTATCCATAGCCCTGGAGATCATCGTGAGGTGTGTACAATCATAAACTTTTAACAGCGAACTTTTGAACATCATATCGGGGAGGAAAGTCCCAAGCACAGTCCGTGGGTAGGAAGGCATAATCCGTGTCAGTGGGAGGCTGGAGGCTGCCAAGATCACGTTCAAGGCCAAAAATCCCATTTTTTTCAAAAACGCCGAAAATTTGATCCGCCGAAGCGTTTTGCCGGCGCCTCTCACTTGCAAGGGGCTGCATACCTTGCTGATCGAGGTGGAGCCTATCCTCAATTCTAGACCACTGACTCCAATGTCAAACGATCCCAATGAATTGGCAGCCTTAACTCCAGCACACTTTCTCATCGGCGAGCCCCTCACAGCCATGGTGGATGGTCGCGCAGAGCTAGTCACGGGAGGTCTTCATGCCCGGTAGAAGCTATGAATCACTTCAAACTCTAATTCTGGAGATGATGATCGTACGAGTTCTTGGCTCAGTTGCAGCACCGTGTCAAGTGGAGGCAGTCACACCCCAATGTGATCCCGGGAACAGTGGTCATCATAAGCAAAGGTAACACCCCATCGATGAAGTGGCCACTGGAGTGAATTATCAAAACGTGTGAAGGCACCGATGGTTTCGTCCGAGTCGCGGATGTCAAAACTGACTCCGAAACTTTGAAAAGGCCAATACACAAACTTGCCCCATTGCCAATAATCGACGACGCATAGTCTAACGAAGGACCATCACAAGCGAAATCCCCCCACTTGATGAAGGAAGGGTCCGAGATCAGCGGCGACAACATTCCGAGGACAATTGTGGTGCTCATCTTGATCTGCCTGCTAGCTCCCACAGTGCACGCCTGTCAAACACAAGGCTCAACAACCAAACCCCATACGGGTCTATATTTTTAACCAATAGGTCGAGTCTAGTTATTTTCCAGCGAGTGAAAGTTGCTCATTACTTGTATTACAATTTAAGACAATATTGGCGCTAATTGGCTGTTCTACAGAACGGGACAAATCTTGTGGACTCTTTCACCGACTCCACTCATTTCACTGAGTCTGCATCTGAAATCGACGAACTGTGACGACAACTACAAGTGCAAGATGCTTCATGGACCGGACAACACTGACCACGATATCCACCAGTACACCATCGGCTACCTGGGCATTCTCGGGTTATTAATACTGGTGATCTATCTCCGCTGGCGTTGCTGCAAACAAAAATCCAACCTGCATGTCCAAACACCAGTGTCGTTACCTAGACGCTAATACCTACCACACACCTTGGTGGAGATTGAACGGGCCGTTCAAAGGGGGGGTTGATGTAGAGTTCCTGACACCCCCCAGTGCCCATCATGGCCTGTTCCGGCAACATCAACGCTTCAATCAAACTACATATTTATTTAAGGTTATTTAGCACTGTAATAATTAGCCCATTCGTAATTAATTCGATTTATTCGATTGATTTTATATAGATCGATCATTTTAATCTAATACACCAAATTTTATTTTAATCAATCGAGTAACCCATTTTTCATTCATTTTTTAATTTGTCAAAATTTTGAAACAAATGCTTCTTCATTATTCAATTATTGGTTGGGTCGTTGTAAATTTTCAAATGTTGCTAAATCTAAAATAATGTCATAATAAAAAATAATAAAATCAAAGTTCGGGACAAAAAAGTCCCGGCGCAAATACACATTACACATTATTCAGTAGCAAACGCTTCTCTTTAAACAGGAACACCCAAAAATTGATGTTATGTCACGTCGACTTCAACTCTTTTGCAGAAGTTAGTTCAAAGTCAAAGTCAAAGTCAAAAGTGCTTTATTTAATACCAATCGTTATAAATTTGTAAAAGAACATAAAGCAAATTCCAAACAATAAAACTATAAAAAACTTAATGGCCCGAATGGCTCTCTAAATTTATACGTTATCAGTTAAACACATTTATTGAAAAAAAATACACTTGCAAATTTAAATTAATTAAGATTATTTCATATTTTTTGATTCAATTGGAAAAAGAAGAAAAAACCAACCAGCATTATTCAAAAATTACTTATACTACTAACACAACAATGAACTTATATCCTAAACCTAATATGTTACACCCTAATTCTAAATAAGTTCAATCAAAAAAAAAACGTTACCTTATATTGAAACCTATACCTAATTTATAATACAAATAAACAACAATACTAGATGTAGCAATAATGAGATGAATCTAAAAAAACTAAGTAACGAGAAAAAGCACAAAAACAGAAAATAAACACGAATAATTTAGACATTGTCATTCAGCCACCAATACCTAGATAGTTCCATCTCAGCTCGACCAGCCTCAACGAATCTAGCAAATGAGTATCTCCATTGGAATTGTTGGTCTCGTGAACTCAGATTCGGAGGATATTTTATCTTCTTATCGGTGGCCCGTCGATATATGTGATATATGATTGGGACGCCGTCAGAATCAAAAACATATCGATTCATGTCCAAATACACGAATGCTTCTGGAGGAACGAAGCCAGTAGTGAGGCAAGTCACAATACATCCGTCTGTAGGGTGGAACAGCTGTGAAATCCATGGGTTTTCACTCACAGTTACAGATCTTGCGATATGATTCCGAAGAAATTTCAGTATGAAGATATCGATTCTTGTCACTTGAGCGGTTTGATAAATTTTTCTATTCGATATATAGTGCTTCCAATCCGTCTCAGGCTTTCTGAACAAACCAGTACATGCACGAAGACATTTCCTTTCGAAAACTCTTAATCTTTCCATTGTACTAGCACTCTGGTTGTACCAGATCTGGCATCCGTATGTCAAAACTGGTCTAACCAGGGTCTTGTAACAAATAACTTTGACTTTTTGATCAATGTATCTGGAATGAAAGAGTCGCCGAAGGGCCATGACTACTTTTAGTGCTTTACTGAGCATGATTTTGACATGTTCAGTATAGTACAGATACTGATCGAGATGAACACCGAGGTATCAAACACTGGATTTATGTGGAACCCGTTCTGAACTACCCTCACCAGCCATAATGTGGAAATCCTTCCAATTACGTTTCAGGTCTTGACTGGCCCCCTGCAGCGTTGTCCGAAACAAAATTGTTTCGCACTTCTGCGCATTGATTTTCATTCGCCAATTGTCGGTGTAGAGCTGCACATCATTCAACATTTTTTGAAGATTGCTCTGAACTATTGTAGCTTTTCGGTCTGCCGTATAGATGATCAGCTCATCAGCAAACGCTACTAATGATCGCGTTGGCGAGACATTAAAATCAAAGCTGTTCAATAGCTTGCGAATGAATATTGAGAAAAGCAGGGGCGCAGTAACTGTTCCCTGCTGTAGACCTTTCAAGACATTGAACTCGCGCATTGTTGTCAGATTTCCATCAGTTACAATAAATGATTTCCCGTATAACATATTACACATCATGGCGACAAGGTGTCTGGGGAACCTGTCCTGAAGAAGTTTGAAAACTAGTCCATCTAACCACACCGTATCGAAGGCTTTCTCCATATCAATGAGACATGCTCCAACACATTCTTTGTTGTTTAGTTTCCAACAGATGTCTGAGGTTACTTTCGTTATTGCATGTATGGTCGAATGCCTGGCACGAAAACCAAATTGGCAATTCGGCATCAACTCATATTTCTCAATGTGGGCGTTTAATGCTTTGTTTAGTATCACTTCAAACACCTTGCTGATGTTAGGCAGCAAGCTGATTGGGCGATAGCTTTTAGGGCATGAAGATTCTTTTCCTTTCTTCAAGATCGGAAATACCTTAGCCTTTTCCCTCTCGTTTGGGAAATATGAATGGTTAAACATGTTGTTGAACAATATGCAATAATTCCTAATAGCAACCTCAGGCAAATGTCGGAGAACTATATTTGGAATACCGTCAGTACCACATGATTTTTTGTTGTTTATCTTGCGAAATATGAAACACAAGTCTTCATAGCTGACAAAATAATCAATAAGATTCAAGCTCGGTATGAGGTCAGATGTTAATGTTTCATCGAAATGAAGAATTGATTGGCCGTTCAGGCTTGATTTGAAGTCGGAAACTTTTGCTTCAACGACCTCCGAAAATATTTCATTCCTTCTCTCTGGGTTTGGCAGATGAACCAATTCAAAATGTGTTCCAATCAGGGCAAGTTTCTGCAATCCATCACATATAATCCTGTTTCCATTTCTACCCGGAGTCGTACTATCAATTTCGATACCAGCTCTATCGAGAAGATTTATCTCATCACTAGCGACTTCAAGATTCGATACCTTCACTGGAGACTTCCTGCGGAATAAGCTATTCACTTTCACGAAAACGCCATCTGGGTCCTGTGGGCTAATACCCCTCAGTTTTTCCGCCCATTGATTGCTGACCTCACTCCTGAAGTATGAACGGATTAAGTTCCGGACATTCTTCAGGTCTAATTTCAACAAAGCCAACGAGGGATGGTTGTAGTCCAAAAATCGTCGATAAATATTGTTGACGCGTGTGAGAAGGAGGCTTTTCAATCTTTTCACCTTGCGATGGTTGGTGTTTCATATCCTTCCATATTGTTTCGATGTTTAATCTTGGGAACAACTTTCTCAATCGTTTCCAACGTCAGCTTCTCTAACTTCGACAAATAGAGATCTATTTCATCGTCAGTTAGATTTCTGTTATTAGGAACCATTGAGCAAGCGTTACCATCATCAGAAGAGGGACATTGCTTCTGGTACTCCCGATTAATCTTCTTTTGAAACTTTCTCCAGTCTGTTTTTTTGAAATTCAACCGATGGTTTTCATGTTGAACTGGAATGAGGAAGAAATCATCCCTTTGATGATTGATTTCCATTACGATTGCGTTATGATCGCTATCGTAAGGAAGCACCTGCAGTTTCCGTTGAGGACTATTAAAGCTGAATTCAAGTCTTGCGTCAGCAATGCAGAGGTCCAAATATGAATTTGTCTTAGGGTATGTTGGGAACTCCGACCCATATAGATTGCACCTGTATTCAATTTGGTTCTCTGTTATCCATGATTTCAGGAATACACCTCTTGGATTATTGGTGGCGTTTAGCCATGATGTATGCTTGGCATTCAGGTCACCGGCAAAAATATAATAACTATGCAGCCTGTTCAATTCGAGTATTTCAAACAAGGAATCGAGTTCCTGCTTGCACTTGAGAACATTTTGACCAGTTGCATAGGCAGAGATAACGAAGAGGTTATCCCCACCTGGCAGTGAAATTTTGATGACGGACACTTCAAGAAATTCAAAGTTTTTGAATTCGACTTTTTCAATATTTTGGAAACAATAGGGTCTTCGAACTAATATCCCGGTGCCACCTCCCCCATCACCTATTACCCTATCGTTTCTTACGAATGCAAAATCTTTGAATTCCATGGAATGCCATGAATTGAGGTGGGTTTCAGTGAGAAGTATGATGTCAGGCTTTTGCTTAACAACAAATTCAAGGAGATAATCACGTCGATGTATAGCAACGATAGAGTTGACGTTGATCGATATGAGGCGAAGCCTATCCATGGGAATATGACTGGATGACAAGTTATTATTAGGCATTTGAAAGACCTAAACGCTGAAAAGCAAAATTAATTTTTGAATCTTGTTTGTCGATTCTCTCCGATAAAGAATTAAGTTGCTGGTAAATTTTGAGAAGCAGCTCATTATTGCCACTTACATTATTTACATTATTTCCAGCATTTTCTGCTGGTCCTCTAGTGGCGAGTGCAAATGATACTCAGGGCTTGACGAAGTTGGAAGGTATGATATAACGGTGTACTTGTGCTTGCTTTGGAGCAAATTTAACTTTTGCATCTTGATATCGGGAGCATCCTCGATATGATGCTGGGTGACCAAAAACACCGCAGTTAACGCAGTATAATTTTTCTTTAGGCTCCGTCTGAGCCAATTTGCACTCACCGGGAGCATGAACATCTTTGCATTTAAGGCAACGATAGTGCATGGCACAATTGGCAGCCGAATGTCCAAATCTTTGACACCGGTAACACTGGTTGACTTCTCTTTTCTGGAGGCGTTCCCACCTCACCACTCTGAAATTCAAGTACCTTATTTGTTGAAGGGCACTTGGACTGCTCTTATTTGCAATTTGTACCAGGTAAAGTGGTAAATTCTTCCTTTCTATGGTCGACCTTCTTGTCGCAAAGGCTTTGATTGAAACAAAATCAATATCTGGTGCAGCCTCCTTGAGCACCTGAAGAAGATCGACCGTATCTTCTCCGCTGTCCAAACCCTTCAACAAGAAGGTCTGATTTTTTTCACTTTTTGGGGTATAGGTGAAGTGTGGAACCTCCCCAGAAATCAGCGCATCTTTGGCTGACTTGAAATCAACCAGTGATTTCGTCCTTATAGTTAATTTTTCGGCATTAACTCTTTTGATTTCGAAATTGGCCAGTTTATTTTCGGCTGCCAATAGCCGAACCATATCTTTCCCGTTTTGTCCGAACACGTTGATTGGCGGAACTTTTTCTGTCTTGTTGGAAGCTTTTTGAGAGGAACCAGCAAAACTGCGGGCTGGTTTTTTCTCCTTATTTTTGTTCTTTAAATATTGAATAAAATTAACGTCATTATCTTGATTAAAATTACCTCCGATGTTTTCTTCGATTTCCATATCTTCGGCTAATCCCTCCAGCGCTGCAAAATAATTTTGGCTCTCGTTGGTGCCACCAGCACTTAGAACTTCCTCTGGATTTACTTGCTTTGTATTTTTCTTCGGCTTTGTTACCTGTTGCCATTGATTTTGTGGCTGCGTCTTTTGAGGCTTCATCCCTTTCTTGAAAAGATCCTTGAGAGACTGTATCTCTTGCCTTAGTTCATCATTTTCTTTCTGCAATTTGGCCATTTGTTGATTGTCCGCTATTATTTGCAGCTTGCACCCTCCATCTACGGAGTTTTCTTCGTTATGTTTTCTTTCGGTGATTGTCACCAGTTTCGTATTCGTCGTTTCCCCAGGTTGCCCCAACGGTGGGAAGCCGTCGGGCTCCTCCATACCAGCGGCGAAGTTTTCTTTGGTAATTTGTTTTTCGTTACCAATCGAAGTAAAAATATTCGATACAAATTCCCTGAGTCGATTACTTCGACAATATAAGATTTTTTCCGATAAAAATTAACTTCGGACTAACGTTTTTAAAAAATTAATTTTAATTTTTGAAAACTTTTGACAGGAGCGATTTAAAAGACGTCTATACGCAAAGACTAAGTTGTTTTAATATACACATTTTGCGCTATCTTGTCGACCGCACGGAATCATAGCTTTCCAAACAGAGTTAGCCAAAATAACTTAGCTGATCTTTAAGGCAAGCCATAATTTCTACTACAGCTTTGAAATAAAAAAAAGTATTATCGATAATTCGACCAAAGCAGATTTTAGAAACGAGGAGGAATCCCTTTGTTTCCCCAGCCCACAGCTACCATTATCCTTTTCATAAACTCCACGACTAAATGGTAGTAAATGTTCTCGGGGCCGCACATTGGGCTTTATGATCCGACGCAGTCCCGACAAAGATGGAAGTTACATTGGGTGTTGCTAAAAGATCCACTTTTGATCGAGACCTGCAGAACATATCATATACAGTGGAACTAATACTAGAGCTGCCGGATAAGCCACGCTTATCAGCTATGCAGACAAATTGGTCAACTTAGACTATTTATGCTAATGCACTAAGTGACGGACTGGATTGCTGCTTGCAGGTTCAGTCAGGCAATGGTTTCAAATGAAGTGCTCATCCTGATAAAAAAGGATTACTATTGGGGAAGAGCTAGTCAAATGAAAACTAGCAGCAAAGAACCTGGGGTTGCTAGTCCACGCGAAGAAGAGTTTATCGGAGCAAATTAGAGCAGCAGGTGATTCAGATGTATCGGCTCTGGGTCGACTAATGACTCAATGTAGGAGTAACTAACCTTTCAAGAAGGTGACTTCTGAGAAGGACCAAAAATTCAATGTTTTTGTATAGAGTCGAAATATGGGGTGATGCTTTCAGCAAGAGGCTGTACTGAAAATGTTTGGTAGAGTTACAGGAAAGAGGAACAGTCTTAATTACCTCCGCATTTCTGTCAGTCCCTTTTGCAGTGCATTTAATCTACCTACATTGAAACACAGGTACAAGGGAAACAGTTACCCGCAAGGAGAGACAAAGCTCATCTAATGATTGGCTGCAGTCTTGGGTGAAGTGTACGAACAGAAGATAGATTACATACCTCTGATGTGAGATAGTGGTTCAATCAAAAGCATGATGTGATTGATTTCTAACTAACACAACTCAGGGTGGACATGGATGCTTTCAGTCTAACTTACATAAAATTGGTGATTCGTAGTCCCTCAACTTTTGGTTTTGAGCAGGAGAAGACAAAGAGACCTAGCAAAAATTTTTACATACAAAAGTTAAGAAAGACTGCACTTGGACCTCTACCGTTAAATGCGGGAATTTTCTTTGGAAAATCGAATTAAGAAAATACTTAGATCGGTAGACATATGGTACATTTAATTCCGGTAGTCGTATAAGATAAAAAGGGTTTGTGCAGCTGGGACCATTGAAACTGGGGAATAATCTTTTTAGCTATCCTGATCACCCCCTTCTCTGCTTGCTAGAGGAGGGACCCTCCCAAACTTGACCGCTTCTAACGGCATAGCAAAAGTAGGTTTCGCCTAATGTTTCAAACGAACAAGCTTGTTTCTCAGGTTGACACGGGAGATATTTAGTGGGTACTCTAGATGCCTTATGTATCTGAAAGCTCCACACTCAAATAGCCTTCACAAATAAAAATATACACGCTTTTACACACGATTGGGAAATTATCGTGGCACGTGGAATATTCCTGGTAATAGTGGGTTCCAAGATTCGCTCCCTAGATGTCACTGCATATTTTTTGTGGGTTAATGTTTTCACAATTTCATCTGGAGCAATTGTTCCAGCAGCATATTCGCTGAAAAGATTTAAATGATTTCATTGGGGAGAAACTAGCAAAGATAATACCGTTTAATTGGAAAGCAAAATTAAATTGAAATTTCGAATAGTTATAAAGACAGAGAAGTAGTGAGTTTGATTTTGATCACGACGAGGATCATTTATGAAAAAAATGTCGATCAGTTTTTAAATGATGAATGTCCAGGCCAGAAATTAACTAAAAAAATACTTAAAATCATGATTACTTTTTCATGTTATCAAGTAAAGGTTATTTAGTTGTCTTTGGGACCACAAAATATCTAGAGAATAATCATTTGAAAAATGTTGCTTATAACTGTATTTGATGACACAGGAAAGAAAATTGGTTAAATAAATTGAAAAGTGAGATATTTTATTTAGCTTGCAAAAGTTTATAATCAATGAATAAGAGCAAAAAGATGATTGAGATACAATAAATATAATGAAAAAAAAAGTGTTATCGTGTGATATGAAGTTTTATATGCACTTTCCATAAATAAAACGCCGAAAATCAAATAATAATCTTTGCCTTTTTTGCTAATAATAAATTGATTCTTTTAAAAAAGGGAATAGTTCTTTCAACAGGCATGAGGGGTTAAAATTTCTTTAGTCACACATAACAAACTATCCTGCATCCACACTACAATAACGAAACAATTTCGATCAGTGCAAAATAGTACGTTTATGAGCGCATCCGTGTATCTATTGGAAATCCGTTGCATGTGACAAGTTGTTTGTATTCTGTACAGGTGGTGTTCATGCCTAGCATGTTGACAACTTGCCTTCAGCGACTGAAATCACAATCTCGTTCTTCCTGCGGAAGTCTTGCTATTTCACATCGTTTTAGACTGAAAAACCATTTGAAAGTGTGATAACAATCGCCCGTCAAAGCAACTGCAAATCGAACATACTAGCGAGCATGTATCGGTGTTTTATAAGAAGGACTTCACTCAACTTCTTCTTCGTCGTCTTCATGTATTCTGTACTGTCGATATTAAGGTTGCATTTTGAATCCAACTGCTACTCAATATTACGAGATCGTGAATGTATAAAAACTTATGAATAGAGATTCCTTCTCGGGGAAAGTTCAAATTGAGCAGCTGCTTTGAAGTTTAGCAGTTTCTTTTCGTCGCCTTTTGATAACTCCACAAAGGGTAATTCGAGAATGTGTTGAAAATTTCAATGATATCGCAGAAGTTGGGTGTCACTTCAAGGGAAACCCAATAAGGACATGTTGCTACCAATTGAAATGACTGCTACGTTTGAACTTGGAGATATTAGAAGTTAGATGGTATTTAGATTGAATTTCTAGTTTTCGGTTGTATTGTCAGGTGCTGGTAACAAGTTTGATCGTTTGAGGGCGTTTAACAATCTCTCGTGTGGTTGCCCAAATATGTGGTATGTAGAAAAGGCTGTTGAATCGATTCAACTAGATCTTAAAATAGATTGAATGTTCTTTCTATTTCAGTATTGTTTATTTATATTACGATACAAAATAATAAATGAAAATTAAGAAAAAATAAAGGTTTATTTCGCAACCATGAGTATTTGAGAGCTTATAAAAATCCGAAAACCTCAAGACTTATGATGTAGTTAAAAATGTGCTTAATAAAGAAGAAGTCTTTGATTGAAACATTAATTAACAGATATTATTGTTGCACAGAAATTAAACAAACTGCCTATGCAAAACTTGAAAAAAGAAAGAGAGAGAGAGTAACTAAGTCAAAAACAAAACCTTAGTGAATTTCAAATGATTTCGTTGAATAAGAAATATTCATGGACGGAAATTCGGGAAATAATCTTAAATTAAAAGGCAGGGTTTTTTTTCATGAAAATTATAAAATAGGGGCAAGGTGACTGATACGCTTGCACTTGTGTCAAAAGTGAGCATAGTTATGCAACAATTTAAATCAAGTAACAAACTTAAAAGGAATTAATTTACAGGACTAAAAAGCGGAACATTTCCAGTTAAAATTGAAAAAAACAATTGGAAAATTAAGTTAAAGCAATAAGATAAAACTTCAAAAGTCAAAGTTTATCAGAAGTGATAGCTTAAAAAGATTGAATCTAACGGAAATTGAAAACAGTTTCTTTCTTACTTTGACAACTTCAAAAAAAAGTAAAACTATTGTGCATAAGTGTCGTGGAAAATCAGCGAGTTAAGTTTGCCTGAACCAAAAAAGCAATTTAAGAAGCGGGAAATGCCTACCAAAGAAAATAAGGCTCAGCTAATCACATGGTTAGCACAACTGAAAGCTGAATACCATGACCCTGAGTTGGCTTGTTGTGACCGTGATGCCTTCGCCAGCTAATGGCGTCAATTCTAAAAAGTATCAGTGGGCAACCACACCAATTTCCATTTCACATTCATTCGCATGAAAAGGGCTATCAACTTGCGATCACGTTGTGTTGTTCCATAAAGCAAGTATACGGTGGAAGTGAAGAAATGGCAGTGGTATATATTTCACAAGCAAGTATGAGTCAACTAGCAGAAAGCAAAAAAGAACACAAAATGAAGAAGACGAAGAAGAAGAAGGAAAAGACAGCAGCAAAACATATCTCGCGAGTAAGCGTAAGTCAACCACTAGAAAGCTCTAGAGAGGAGAATACTGCAATCAGCTCAAAAACTCTCCTAGCTTTTTCGCAAAGTCTAGTTCCCCTAAGAGAATATCGTCTATTAGCACCCTCAGTTTACGTGCAAATGAGACAAAACGGGAAGGAAGAGCTACTGTACAGGGTGCGTATGGTATTTGAGAACAACTTGAGAGTAAAATTGATTAGCTTGTATTTTTAACAAAATTTAATGAAATTTCAGGAATTTTTTTATACAACGTTAAGTTAGTATATGGCTATAGTTATTCAATGAAATCGCCATAAGCAGCAATAACCTCTTCGATCCAGGTCCGGAAACGATTACATGCCCGAATCAAATGCTCCTTGTTTATATTGACCATAACAGCATTAAAAGCAGTCTTCAGCGAAGAAGTGGTATTATGAGGACGCTTATTGGTCTCACGCTCAACTACGCCCCGTACATAATAATCCAAGGGATTAAGGTCTGGGGAGCTAGATGGCCATAGGTTTGGTGTTATGTGATCATGAAAATTCCTGGCCATCCAATCTTGTGTCGCCATCGCTTTATGTGAAGGAGCAGAGTCTTGTTGAAAAATGTATGATCTGCTTTGGTTACATTGTCTATCCAGGGTTTCACTACTGTCTCCAAAACCCCGATGTATGCAGCAGAGTTCACTCGAAGTCCTTGAGTAAAAAAATGTGGTGGTATCACATGTCCTTCGTTGCTGACAACACCTAGAACCATACCAGTGGCTGGAAATTTTGCGTGCATAACTACAGAAACCTCCGTACGATTTGAACATAGCCATCTGTCATTTCTGCGATTGGTCTTTTGATCTTTGTCAAAATTTTTTTCGTCGGAAAGAACCATAACATTTTGGGTGCCTCAGGGTGTTTGATTTTGTTTAAAAGACGTTTTGATCGGAGGACTCTCTGTTCCCGTGCTCATTCCGACATGAACTGTCCTCTGCGCATCACCTAAGGCTTATACCGAAGGTCTTCGTGGGCAATTCTTCGAATAAGGCGCTCACTCGCAAGGATCCTCATTGATTTTGACGGGTCCTCGTCTATGATTGCTTGCACTTGCTCAAAAAATTCTGCAGATCGGACAGTGTCGGAACGTTGTTCGTGCTTTTTGTGTTTTGCAACCGATTCGGTATCGCTTCTTGATGCTTCCAATTCACGGTGAGCTTTATGCACGAATGAACGGGCGCAATTAAGAAAATTAGAGATCTCTAAATCTGTATGGTTTGCACATATAGTGGCGATGGCAGCATGTCTCTTCATTTCTAGAGTGATGTTGTAGTTCGCCATTTGTTATCTGAAAAGGAAAAAAAAATTGCGAAGTTAAAGTCGCATTTATGCATGTTCTCAAATACCGTACGCACCCTGTAGAATGGGAATTCAGCGCTCGCGTATACAGGAGTTTTCAGGAAAATTTAAGTAAAAGCTCGATTTGCCCCCAAATATAAGCGCTCAGTTGAGTACTGGCAAATCAGTTGGATTTCTAATCTATTTGGGAGTTGATTGTTACTCATGTGCCAATTAAACAGTCTTTTTTGTAGACCTACAACCCTTTTCGGTCCTTCGCTTAGAGATAGTTAGAGTATCTCACTATCATGATCTAATGTTTTGGCACTCTGCAAGGTGATTTGAACATTATCACGCTTTGGCCGTTCGTCCGTCCACCCAGCTGCGATACGTTCTGATTTTAAACGAGCACATATCGTAACTGAACAGGCTTATAGTCCGTCCGAAGAACCACTTAAGTTCCACTTCCACTTAAGTTCCACTTTAAGTTCCTTAAAAAGCTTTTTAATGCACAGTTATTTTTAATAGTATATAATCCAAAAATTGTATCAATAAGCTCTTTTTCACGTTCCATCGACGTACGTTTGTTTCATTGGGTGAATTTCCATAGCGCAGGCGCTTTACGCTTACGTGGGAAAAACTCAAAGTCTATCCTACAGCTAAGGCACTCTGCGCTTGCATGGGGTCAGAAAAAATAAAAATAATTGAAAGGAAAAACCTAATTCCCACATCGAAGGGACTCTGTACTTGCGTAGGAATCCATTAGTAAATTTACAAGACGATGACAATTGAACCTTTTATTTAATCACACTTAAGAGAAAAAAATTTTGAAATTAGAGTTAATTAAAAAATTTTTTTTTTGTGTAGCTAACTGCTATTTGATGTTGATTGATTATTTTTACAAAAATTATTAATATTACCTCTTATTTATAGTTCAAGTAATTACTTCTCTTAAAACTGGGTTTCACTTACTTGACTTACCGTATTCAATTTTAGTTTATTCATGGACATTTTCAAAGTTAAATCTAGTTTTGGACTTACACATTTTGGTGCATCGTATTTTGCTTATTGTTGCATCCGCGGAAGTCACCGCAGTTGCAGACATTATGTTTCAGCAGAGGGCTGTGTAGCCCTGGGTGGCATACTGAGGCCGGCTAGCGCTCAGTCGTGTCGTAGGACTTACGGGACACCCTCTGCTCGTGCTGAGCCCCCCCGCATAAAAACACTAACACGAAGGGAAAAGGACGGGAAAGGAAGAGGTGATTTCAAGAAATGAAAAATATGGTTTTTAACAAAACATGGCCTTTAATTTAATTAACTAATAAATTGAGTATGCAGGAGAGTGCTCCTACCAGAAGGCCTATGTAAACATCATAGGGTTAGAAACAAGTTTTCTGATAGCGTGAATCGATAACTTGAATTATTCACCCAATACTTGGATATGAAATCGTTCAAATTTATGCTAAGAATGCACAGTTTCTTTCATAAGCACAGTGCAGCCGCCATTTTGATCTAGCTTAAATGATTGTTCTGAATGTTCGGCCAATTGGACATATTCAGGTTAAACACTATTCCTTAAATTTTAATGAAAATTAAAAGAAAATAAAAGGGCCTAAGTCAATTTGAAATATGTATCAGCCATAAACACGAGTTATTGTTGTTGTAATTCCATACAATTGAAATCGCTATAGCTCACTTGATTATGATTCGATCTCAATTAAATTTTGTGAACGTACATATCTTATGTCAATCTATGTAATTGCAAAATTTCTAGAAGTTTAAAGATACCGTTTAAATTTTATGGGCGAAAGTGTGAAATCTACAAATCATACTATTATTAGCAAAGTTGAGTGAATTTAGATTTCTGAGGTATTTGTTGCCCTTGTACTCATAAAGATCCACATTCTCGACAATTTTCAGATTTTTCGGCTCACAGGTGTCCAATCGCGAGGGGAGGGGACACAAATTGTTAATACATTTTGCCTTCCCCTGGAACCCGAAATCATAAAATGAGTTTTTTATTTCAGATTCTAAAAGTTCTAATCAAGACCTTCCATTTAATACCCCACTTGACTACCTTTGGTTAAATAAAATTGTTAAGGGCCCATTCGTTATTAGGGTTTTTAAATTTTTGGTAAAACCTTAACTTTTGAGAGACCATCTCTTCTGACCTTTTCACAAAGTTTGAGCATTCTAGCTTCTATAGTTTCTGAGGAAACTAGCTGTAACGCAGGGATAGATGGACGGACAGACAGGTCGCAAAACTAGTAGGTCTTTGTAAAAAAAAATTTCTACGAAGACCTGAAAACTGGCCAGAATTGATCAAGGGCATTGTCTTCCATCATGGCAATGCCAGACCCGGCAAAAATTGACAGAGCTTGGCTGGGAAGTTTTGATGTATCCAACGTATAGTCCAGACCTTGAACCATCAGACTACCATTTGCTTTGGTCTCTGCAAAACTTCCTTAATGAAAAGAAATTCACTTCGAAAAGAGAATGTGAAAAACATTTTGAGATTATCCAAAGGAAATTCTTAGTTTCAAAACGGCGGCCCTCATAACGCCAGACAGCTAACAAAATTCCCTATTTTCGTAGCAACTGAAGTGTTGAATATATTGAATATATTTACTAGGTTGGGTATGAAATACCCCAAAAGCAAAATAAAAGTAATAAAATTATCATTTTATTTTTTGGAAGAAACTCAACATTTGGTGTTTATAAATACATAGTAATAATTGGTTTTAAGTAAAAATCTAAATTGAATATGCATTAAAAGATTGTTATTATGTCAGAACAAAAAATAACTTCTATCATTTTTGTAACTGAACAATCATTTTCCTCTACAATAATTTTAAATGGCACTTTAAACTATCGTTATTATTTTAATTTACGAGGTGTGGCAATCAAATAATGAGACTTATTTTATTGCCGCGCTTGTGGTAAACCTGCGACCTTGAAATCCCCTTTACCTTCCTCGGCATTCTTTCCCGCTCCATTGATATATTTATCATTGCTCTAGCTTCGGAAACGTACGCTAAAATTGTAAAAGCGCATGATGGTAGTGCTCTTAGTCGTGCCCAAAGCTCACAATGGTTGTCTCCATACGCCCTCCACCCGAAAAAAACTCGAATGAGCAAGTCAAAGGTGAAAACGATGATTATTGCCTTTTTTAATCACCGCGGAATTATCCACAAAGAATTCGCTCCGTCGGAGCAAACCGTAAGCCGGGCTCGAAAGATTGCAAAAATGAGTCAAAAGGGTGCGTCCAGACGTCGCTCGTAACTGGATCCTCCATCACGACAACGCGCCATGCCACACCGCCCTCAGCGTGTCCTAGTATTTGGCCTCTAAAGGGATCGCTGTGTTGCAAAGCATGCAAACGCGCTGGAATCGTTGTAAAGCTGGCCAAGAAGACTACTTTAAAGGGAATGGCAGAGTTGTAGAATACGAGTACTTTTTAAATATACGGTTTTCATGGAATCAGTCTCATTACTTAATTTCCACACGTCGTAATACTCTACGATGCGAGTATGTTCTCTAATGATTAAATATAAGTAAAATACATTTTAATTTAGATCATTAGTGTTAAATTTACCGCAGTCTTGAATAAAAAAATCAGTATGTTCTAAACATATCGAAGCGGAACATTTTTCAAAAGTGTTTTTGTTTTACGATCTTTGTGTTTTAGGCAACTTGAGCACCTTTTCATCACATTAGATATTTTTGCTGAAAATGTTAAAACTGCGGATTTTTGTGGACTTTCGGTTGCAAGTCTGTTTCTTTATTATGATGTAGTGAAGACATGAGATAAGCCATTTTATACAGCTTTGGTAGGATGGTAATGTCCTTTTAAAACCATATTCTAATGTATTTTCTTCACAATATTTCTTGAAAGCTGATTACGTAGTAAATTTACTGTGCTTATGTAACCAGTAAAGAAGTTATCCATGGTGCTATTCCAAGAAGACTGAGATACACATCGAACTAGATAATCAACCACATTGTTCGGTTTGTTGCTCAAGGCAAAGGGCTGTTTTTAGGCTGCTTTCCGCAATATATTTCCACATTCAAAGTACAATAAGTTTTATTGTTAACTAACGAATAAATTTTTATTCCATACTTGGCGAGTTTTGAGGGAATGTACTAACAGAATTCCTCTCAAAGCAACCAATTCTTGGTCCAAAGGTAAATTTTTGAACGAAATGTAAGTGTCTTGACAGTTTTCTATAAAACTTTGAGAAATATTTCTAATTGGAGCTAATTTATCAGTCTTCAAACCCTCGCTTTGTGTAGTTACGCTTTCAAACCTCAAGTTATTCAAAACTAAAACAAACCTGTTTTTGCTCATTGTGTCTCAAAAAATATCCATTCCTATCCTATCAGTAGCCTATAAATTGATTGTACTTTGACAACCAGAATAAGCCGAAACAGGTAGAAAAAGTAAGCCGTAAAGTGATGGAATTTCTTTCTTTGCGGTTGCGAGAGTATTTTCTCATTAGTGCAATACACAATATCGCCAGTCATAGCATCAGAAAAAGAGTTGACATTTTATTTCCTGCAACTGTTTTCACACCAGGCAAATGAGTAATTATATTTTCTGCTCTACAACGAACGTTGCTCCTTTATGGTTCATCTTGCATTTCGTTGTCTTATCTTTGCCAGTATAATACTTTTATTTTAAACACGCGAAGCTCTAAAAGTAGTACATTGTCATCATTTTCTAAATCGGAAAAAAGTAATCCGCCATCGACATCCCTGTATGTATCAGTCTGAATGCTAAAATGTCCAGATTCTTCTCCAGATCCCAGTCCTGAACCTCCAGATTCTAATTCAAAGTCATCTCCTTTGTGTAAAAGTGTTTGTCATATTTCAGATTCAGTGTGGCGAGACGTTTTTTATGCAAAATATTATCTGCAATTAATTTTATTCCATTTAAAATGTTAAACACACAAAGGTAAAGACTTCAAATATGGATAAAAATTTCAAATAAAAATCTAACTTTTTTATCAATGCGCATTACAAGGTGGGGTTATGATACCCTTTAGGGACCTGAAACTTACTTTGCGGTTGCCATCGGACCGACTTAATAACACTGATCGGAGCACCAGAGTTGCAATTCCACCTACTGAGAATTCAAACTGCGGCACTATCTCGGTTTTTAAATTAGTTTTATTTTCGACACGGAGGTTTAAATTTCCACATGTCTGCTGGAAAATTTCTGGAGGCAGTAGACTTTAACGGCAGCTCATCCTTTACAGTGTTAAAAGAGAGAAAGAAATTTGATTTTTAGCTGCCTCTAGCTTTTTTTGTAAAACAAGAGAATCATCGTTTAGTGGTTTGATGACTTCATCAGCTTTCTTTACTTAAAGTACAGAGGTTGAAATTTAGCTAGCATGATCTTTAGTATTTCGCAAAACTAATCAGCTCTGCCTTTTCAATCTACTTGCGTACAATCAAAGTGTTTTCTTCAAGATTATTACTAATACATAATGTTTCAAGAAAATATAAAAGACTCTATTGAAGAATTAATTCTTTAGACTTTAAAGATAAAATAAATCAACTGAGTTAAGCATTTATTTTAATGCTCTGAATTCAAAACAGATATACTCTCTATGAAACAGAATTTCATGAATATGATTTACATTCCATTTTACCACACTAACCCACTCTGATGTTAGCTGAATATGATTTCTCAGTCTTACCACCTGGCTAAATCGGACTAGGTATACCCAAATAGAGCTTTTATTCAACTCAGCAAGGGAAGATAAATCTTGCAAGTCTCAACGTACGTGTGTGTACAAACATCTTAGGTCCGAGTAGTAAACAAAAGCAACCAAGCAAGCTGTAGTTAAAGGTTTCACTATTACCACTTAAGACACGTGTGCATGGCAATAGAGAAGGAGGATTCCACTTGGACAAAATCAGTCCTTGTTCCATTGCCATATTCAATGGAGTCAACATCATCGTTTTGTTTACTAGCTCTTCAGTGCATAAGTAATGCGTGCTAAGCGAACGGAAATGGATATACAAGTATGTATGGTTAATTATTTAATAGGAAATACTCCCACAGTTATATCTTCCTGGAATCACTGCAACATTCAGAGAATATTATCTCTGATTTAGGCAATGTTACACGTATGTTATCATTCTAATATGAAACATTTGAATTACTAAAAATGTTATTTGTTGGAAGAATCATGGTTATACATTAAGGCATATTTATCCGATGAGAATTTTAAATCAGCTTAATTTCTTTGAATACATTTCACTGTAATGCATTCCCTTTGTTCATTTATTAAAATGAAGCAGATACTTCCGAGAATTAATAATTAATTAATATACTGTATATATACTCATACTGAAGTAAGCGTGAAATGAATGAAGGCAAAGTCTAATATACTGATTTCCATGAGTAACACAACATTGAATTTCATGATTATCGTTAAACGAATACCATTTTTAACTGAAGGATATTAACGTGCTGAAGCATTCATGAATGCGGAAAGCTCTCCAGATAAAATGAAAAGTTTTGCTACAATACATTATTGGACACACAGTCACACTGTTTTTTAATATTTTCGTTTATTGTTCACCGTTTTCAGGAGAAATGAGAAGCAATAATCAGAATTAATTAATTATAATAAAGTATACTACCATAAAGATCCAGTCTGTGCTATTTCATTGCTCTTTTCAGCCTAAGTCGATCGCAAAAGATGAATGATTAATTTGATAAGTCCCAAACACCACCAGCAGACAAAAATAAATAAAAAACGTTTAGAAAAAAAAAGGAAACCGACTTCGAAGTGCCCTAAAAAGGATGAAATAAATTTTATGGAAGCGGTGCCATATCATGTTTTCCCCCATTCTTTTGTGGTGGTGCAGATGTTGGAAGTATTTATGTTGAAATGGGGAAATTGATTTGGCACCGCTTCCATAAAATTTATTTCATCCTTTTTAGGGCACTTCCAAGTCGGTTTCCTTTTTTTTTCTAAAAGTTTTTTATTTCACCCTTTTTAGTGGCAAATTTTTTCATTTCAAACCATTCAAAACTCAGTTTCTTGAATACATTGTAGCATGTACTCGTAAATTAAAATATAATTGTTTACTGGAATGCAAAACCACTACGGCTAAAATCTGCAGCGTTCATAGGAATTGAATATAATTCTGGTATATTTGATACATGATCTCATCAACGTCTACCTTGATTTTAGATTTCATAAAATCCAATATGGATTGTAGCTTTGAGAAATTTTCGAATTTCGAACTGTGCCTAGTCGCCATTTTTATATTCTGATCGGACTCTGAAGTGCTCTTTTATCGTTCAACTTTTTTCGACCTTTCAGCGGCCGCCATTTTGTTTCGAATTGTTCCACTTTGAATTTTTTATTGTGATATTTATCACACTATTGAATAAATTCTTGTACCAGTTTTGGTACAAACCGGAGCTATACTATGGTCAGAACAGAAATATTTCAGAAAATTTGGCGAAAATCGAAGCAAAGTTGCGACCTCCAGACACAAATTTTTTATATCTTATTTACATGCAACCACACACACACACACACACATATATGTGTATATATATATATATATATGTATATATATATATATATGTATATATATATATATATATATATATATATATATATAATATACATAAACATATATATCAATATATATACATCTACACATATACGAGTATATACATATATATACACATCTATACACATATATATTATATACATGCATATATGTACATACATATATATATATATATATATATATATATATATATATATATATATATATATATATACACATCTATACACTTATATATTATATACATACATATATGTACATACATCTATATATATATGTATATATATATATATATATATATATATATATATATACAAATCTATACACAAATGTATTACATACATACATATATGTACATACATATGTACATATATATGTATATATATATATATATATATATATATATATATATATATATATATATATATATATATATATATATATATATATATATATGTATATATATATATATACATATATATATATATATATATATATATATATATATATATATAAACATATATATATATATATATATATATATATATATATATATATATATATATATATATATATATATATATATATTATATATATATATATATCTATATATATGTATCGCATATGTATTTATATATGTGAACATAAAATCAATCCGTATCACTCGTTCACTTTTATTCGATGCCCATTGCCTTCGTTTTCAGCTAACTATGGCACCTAATTTTCATGAAATATTTAAGATAATTTTACCCTATAGTTCAATGAAAACTCGGCTATGCATTTTCATCTTCATCTGTAAATTTATGATCAATTATAGAAGGAAAATTATTTCCTTTTAGGTTGCGATTATCGCCGGTGTTTAGTATGGAAATTACTAATTTTCGATTTCTGGGCATATGTTATAATGTGTAATATTAACTGGAAAGTAACGAATCAACTCTATTATTTGCAATCGCTCAGTCCTTATTATTTCTTCGGGGAATTTTATAAATCCTATGTGTAACGTTTACATCTAAGGATGTAAGAAGGATCCTTTACGAAACTCGTCGGTAAGCAAAGAATGAATTCGGAAGAGAAAAGCATCTTGAAATGTTCCCTCTAACCCTCTCTAATTTATTGGTTATTTCCGGTAGAAATGATTGATTAAAATGTACCATTTGTACAGGAAATTAAGGATACTGATCATTTTTAACATCCGTCACCAAAGGACTCGGTATCTCCAACAAATCCTTGAAGAGTGCTAACTGATTGGCACTTTTCGTGTGAAAGATTATTTAAATTCAATTTCTCGACCTCGATGTATCATATTGAACTGTTAATATCTACAGAGTCCTTGGAAGGATTACAATTCTGTTGCGATACATTTTAGATCAATATGTTGTCCTTCATTTGAAACCTCTACAATCAAAATTTTTATACCCGTCGATCAGTTATGCTGAAAAATCCGGGTGAAAGTCGGAAATTTTTTAGTTTTAACGGTAAAAGTCCTTTACCGTTACTTGAATTTCTTATCCTTTAAACGGGACCTAACTGGAAGAAAGACGTATCATTTGCCAAAAACAGGACTCATTTATCTATCTCCGTTTAAAAGTTATGCGTGAACATACAAAAAAAACAAGTTGGGTAAACAGACCTACGCTCATGTCAGAAGGGTTTTGTATTCAATTTACAATCATCGAATCAAGAAACATGTCAAAGACGATTTTATTGAAGAAAATCTGAAATACGAAGACCATACTATTATTAACAAAGTTGAACGAATTTCGACTTCTGAGGTTTTTGGTAATGTTATACTCATAAATATCTCCCTTGATAATTATTTTAGATGTCCAGCCGCGACTGCCCCCACTGAAGCAAAAACTGAGGGTTTAACAACTGTTTTGAAAAGCTCCCATGAAAACTTTTAATTCATACTTATATCGGCTACGTTTGATGAATTTTTTTTCAGGGGCCACTCCTGTACTGTTATCATCTATTCATGGCCAATTTTTTGGAATCCTAGAATGGTTACAAAACCCTTTTGCTAGGAGCTCTCTCCCGCCTCTCTGACTTGTTTCACTTATGAGCATTAATTGTAGGTACTCATCTTCAGTCATTCATTAAATTGAATCAAGTGTTCAAAGCATGCCCCTTAAACGTTGAAGTTGGGAAAAAATAACTCAAAATTATTCAATCTTCGCATTTAAAACAGCCACATTTTTATTTTACGATTACTGATACCACTAGCTGTACCGATTCTCAAAGATATACATGACACGTATCATTCCTGAAATTTTCATGCAAATCCTAGCAAAACTGTAGTGTCTGAGTCGGTAAAAAGCGCATGTTGTTCCATAGCCATATGTTGCCATAGTAATAAATGCAGCGCATATTGTTCCATAGTAATACAGGAAAATTCAAACCGCTATAACTTCGCTAAATATGATTCAATCTTTATGAAACTTTCAGAATGGATCAATCCTGTAAATAGACATCTACGTGTTGAATTTGATTGAATTTTATGGTACCGTTAAGATTTTATTCAAAAAAACATACAATCGATAAATCATACTATTACTAACAAAGTTGAGTGAATTGCGACTTCTCACGTATTTGTTGTTGTTGTACTCACAAAGGCCTACATTCCTGATTTTTTTCAGATTTTTCGGATCACAGGTGTCCAATCGCGAGGGGGGGACACAAATTTTTCGTGTATTTCCCCTCCCTGCGCGCCCCTCGAAGCAAACTTTGTCAAACTAATACCTGTTTTGAAAAGTTCTCATCAAGACCTTTCATTTGATACCCATATTGGCTACCTTCAATGAAATTCTTTTTTCGGGGGGTCATTCTCCTATATGGGGAGACCCCCCTTAAATTCCTTATAAAATTTTTTTGTAAATGAACTTTGAAGAGATCACCACTTTACACCTACACACAAAATTTGATGTTTCTAGCTTAAGTAGTTTCCGAGAAAAAGTGCTGTGACACACGGACGGACGGACGGACGGACTGACGGACAGACGGACAGACTGGTCGCGAAACTAGTAGGGTTTTGTAAAATTATTTTACAAAACCCTAAAAAAGCAAAAAAAAATATACGCGATGAATTGATAACCTTCTTTCTTTTGGAAGTCGGTTAAAAACAAATTAAAGCACGATAGTTGCAAACTTTTTTTTAAATATTTGTCCAATAACAAGTCAAAATTACAGACGAGTACTCCTGACAGAAGGGGTTACTTCGTCTGTATATCAAAGTTTGACTCATAAATTCATATTTTCCATCAATTGAATTCGTAAAACTAATAGGGTAGATCCGGGATATATGAACCACCGGTAGAGATGGACCATTCGAATGTTTCATTGGTCTGTCCGAGCAGCGCCGCATTCATTGTGTCGTCGTTTTTTACTTGTAAACACGCTTAGTTTTGCTCGTGAGCTTCATATGTCTTCTAGGAAAATAGCTTCATTTATTTCTTTTGGGAGTTGAAATGCTTTTTTAGGGTTTTGTAAAATAATTTTACAAAACCCTATTAAAATCACGACCTGTCTGTCCGTCCGTTCGTCCGCGCGAGTTACGTTATTTAACTAACGTTACGATAAAAAATATGTTTTTTATAATAAATTTCCTTTATTATAGTTTAAAGCACATTGGTCTGATTAAAACTATACTCTTATCCAGACTAAACTTATCCTATGGAGAACTGGACCTTTTATATTGTAAAAAGTGCAAAGTTGCACATTTGGATGCATGCAAAGAACAAAAGATGTTTATGTTATGGGTATCGCAACATTGATAAGATTTTAATTAAATCAGTGGATCGAATGATCGGATGTTTATAGAGAATGGAATTTAATGAAGGGATTGCAGAATTGCAGAGTCAGCATTGCTTGAGTGTGGGAAAGGATTTTAATAATAGGAATGCAGAGTCAGCATGAAATGAATTAGGAATAATTACGCAACAAACTTAGTTGTTATTGTTGAGCCTTTGTTAGGATTTGGGGATTCAGCAATTATAACTCCTCCCTCCTTAGGATTTTTGTTGTCCTCAACAAAATTTATCTTAGAAAGTTCAATATCTTTTTGTTTGTTATCATTACGATTGATGTTAATTTTGAAATTTGTTTTCTGATTTTTACAATAAAGGTATATTATGAATGCTGATGTTATTATAATAATAGTGAAAAGTGAAATCCTTTTTATTACATTGTTTTTGTTATGTATATATTTTGCTTCTTCAATTCTTCGATTTCTAATTTATCCACATTTACCTCGTAGCTGTATCCAGTTATGTTTTTTATAGGGTTTAGAATAAGCAAGTGTTGAAATTCTTTAATTTGATTTGTATACAATTTTCCTTTGATTTGAATTTTAACAGTTACTGAATCTGATTATGTAGTTTCCATTAAATTCATATGTTTTTTTCGTTACAATTATGGTTGATTTTTGCTTTTATATTTCTTAATAGTGTTATTAATCCTTTTTCAATTTCTTCTTCGTGAGTATTATTTTCCATTTTTATGAAACAATTAGTGGTTTTACAAGCTAATTTATCTTTCAAGAATTTCATTTGTTTTTCAATCGCATAGTGTTCTCCATTGTAGAATACAACTTGATCCATTTTAATATTTAATGTTTCTGAATTTTTATTTGGTATTTTCTTAACGTAATACGATAGTAAAGGTCTAGTATACTACTAATACTGATGACAAAACCTATATTACTTTCTTTTATAAATGCATTGATATGTATTTCCTTACGTTCGTCAAATGTTAGTTTAAATTCGTTTATTTCGTCGTGAGTAAGTATGGATCGGGACATAGTACCAGTTCTTGCCGAATTTATATTATCGATAATTTTCTCAAGTTCGTCCTTGATGAGATCCAGATTATAACTTAATTGCATATTCATTAAAATTTTATTTATTTGTTGTGTGGTATTATTAATATCTTTTATTAGTTGTTGATGCATAAAAGTTGTATGGTTAATGTTTTGTATTATTTTGTTAATATTGTTTTGGAACACGTTATTTATTTTTATTTGTTCATTTGTTGCTTTAATTATTTCGTGATTGTTACTGTCTATTATTTTTAGATGTTCCATTATTTCTTCATAATCATTATTGTACATCAATCCAAAGAGCCATTTGTAAACAGTTCCCACGGGATTTACAAGTCCTCTTTTGATTCGGTTATTTTGGTTAAGGTGTAAAAGTTTAAGTTCGCCTTTAATTGTTTTAATTGTATCTATTATATGGGGATTGGGTTCGATTGCCGAAGAGATTTTGTTAAAGGCAATTTCATACTGTTTCAGGTTGATTTTGTGGTAAATACGCTGATCGTTTTGTATAAGTCTTATGGGATCTTTTCTAATTTATACAATGCCAGATTCCGATTCTGTTGAAATATTAACATTGTCACAAAGTGTGGCAGCACTGTTATTGCGAAATTCACTGTTAAAACCTAAATGTCACTCTCATACACACATTCAAGCAGTAGCACAGTTAGTCCAATCAGAACATTCAAGCGATCAATGTTCAATAAAAAAGAACTCCATAAAAGCGAGCATTTCTTTTAGTATAAGCATAAATCGTTGTCTTTCAATTTTGTCTAATTTATTTCCTGCGTTAAACTTGAAATTACAATAGGTTATGGGCCCAGTGAGTCTAAAATAGTCAGACAATTGAAAAATAGTGAGTCACATCGTCGAATGTGTAAAGTGTTTTATTCCAACAGTCGTCTTGTCATAGCGTAATGGAAAATATTAAAAACGGTTTCTGGACTCTATAAAAGTGAATAAAAAGTTGGACAAATCCCATAAATATTCATAGTTAAAATAGACAAGCATCGCCCAATGTTTGTAGTGCAAAGCCAAATCAATTGACTTCATCGTCGCATGAAATATTTGAATTTCACAATAGTGTGCAAGCGTTGCCGTTTTGTGTTTACAGTAAAGTGCGCGTGTACAGCAGTCGAACGTCGTCATTGAATTCAAAAGAACAGATTAAATAAGCAGTGGCTACTCTTCGTCGGTGTTTACATACAGTTTTTTTTGTGCGATTTTTGCTGAAAGTATTTCACCATGAACGACAAAGACGATCACAATTTTATCGGCCACAAATTGAAAGATCAATCGAGTTACAAATTATGGAAATTTCAAATCACTGCATACATGAAATCTCGTGATTTGACCGATAATATTGAGGGTAAGAAACCCGACGATACAGCGAAAGAAGAAGATAAGTTGAAATTCAATCGAAATGAGGGAAGGGCCATGAATGCAATTATTCAATCGGTTGATGCCACAAACGCGAATCTTGTTTTGGATTGCAAATCAGCGAAAGAAATGATGGATCAACTTGGCAGCGTTTATGAAAAGAATACCGAAATTCGCATAATGATTTTGTATGAAGAGTATTTCACAGCGAAAATGTGTGACGATGAGGGGGTAGCAGCGTATATTTCTCGTGTGAATCAATTGTCATCTGAAATTGAACAGCAAAAAGAGAAGGAAAAGTTACCCGAAAATTTGAAAATGGCACGCATCATTTCTGGGTTGACATCGAGATTCAACAATTACAAAACGGTATGGTACAATACTACATCGAATCGTACGCTCACCGAATTGATGTCGTCATTACAATTGGAGGAAGACAATCTTGAACGATTGAATAAAGAAGAAGTCTCCAATTCTAGTGCTGCGTTTTCAGCGAAAACAAAGAAAAATTCCAAAGCCAAAGACTCAAAGCCAAAGTTGAAAATCGATGATTTAAAGAGGAAAACGAAGTGCAATGCATGTGGTCAGAAAGGCCATTGGGCAAAAGATAAAGTTTGTCCAAAGCACAACGAATCGTCAATCAAAAGCGATAAAAGTAAAAGCAACAAAAATGAAATGGCATGGTGTTCCGTCGTGACAGCTGAGCCAAAGTGTGAAGAATCGGAAAGCTGGTATGCCGATTCAGCCACAACAAAACACATGACATTTCATCGAGAATGGTTTACAGAGCTACATAAATACACTGGCCCGTGTAAAGTTGAAGTGGCAAACAAATGTCTTTTACCAATCGAGGGAGTTGGCACAATTCTTATTGAAGCAAGAGTTGACAATCAGTGGAAGCCAATCCGTTTGGAAAATGTGTTGTATGTTCCTGAAATCAGCGAAAATTTGTTTTCAACGGGTGTATTAACGGATAAAGGCATCAAAGTTTTGATCGAAAAGGGAGGCTGCAAATTCATCGATGAAGCAAATGAAGTTGTTGGAGTTGGAAAGCGTGACTCAAAGAATCGACTCAAATTGGATTTTCGTTTGCGCGTTGGTGAATACGCAATGACTGCTGTTTCTCTACAACATTGGCATCGGAGGCTTGGACATGTCAATGTCGATTCTATCAAGAAAATGTGCAAGAATGATCTGGTCGCGGGCGTCGAATTGGCTGGCAGCGAAAAGTTTTTTTGTGAAGATTTTCAATACGGAAAAATGACCAGAGCAAGCGATCCAATAAGCGAGAATCATCAAGAGGAGAATTCATGCATGTAGATTTATGTGGTCCAAGCAAAATCAATCGAATCGGTGGTATGCGTTATTTTATGCTAGTTAAAGATGAAGCAACCAGCTTTCGTTTCACGTATTTATTAAAGTCAAAAGATGAAGCGTACGCACACTTGAAGGCATTGATTCCACTGGTCAAAAACATGAATGGTGCTCAAATCAAATATTTTAGATTCGACAACGGACGAGAATTTTTTAACCAACGAGGGCATACAATTTGAGGGTATTTCACCATATACACCTGAGCAAAATGGTCGAATCGAGCGTGACAACCGTACTGTTCAGGAGAATGCGAGAACTTTGCTCATAGCGAGTGGTTTACCGAAGTCACTATGGCCAGAAGCGGTACGTACTGCGACGTACTTATTGAATCGCACAACAAACAGTAAGTGCGTTGGCGCTACGCCGTATGAGTTATGGCTCGATAAAAAGCCGTATTTGGGACACATCAAAATTTTTGGAACGGAATGTTTCGTTCAAATCCCAAAGCAAACTGGTCGAAAGAAGTGGGATCCAAAAGCAAGGAAAGTACATTTGGTTGGATTCGAGCCCACAACAAAGAATTTTCGACTGTAGGATCCAGAAAAGGGTAAAGTTTTCATGAGCTGCGATGTTAAATTCAATGAACAACCGGATAAATATGTGATTCGAGATGAATCGGATGGTGAGGAAATCATTGAGCATTCAGACGATGATGAAAGCAGCAAAACAAGTGATGAAAGCAGTGAACGTATTTTGGTAGAGCAACCAAATGACAAAGCCGTCAAGCAGGGGGTTGAAGAAACAGTAGGGAATGAAAATAAAAGTGATTCGTCGTTTGAAGATGCGTCAAATCAAACACCAGATAAACGACAAAATAATCGATACGGTTTGCGAGAAAAAGTCAATGCACCAGATCGTTTAATGTATTATGGTCATTCAGCAGTAATGTATGAACCAACATCATATGAAGAGGCAATTCGTTCAGAGCAAAAACAACAGTGGAAGCAAGCAATGAACGATGAATACGATGCACTCATCAAAAATGAAACATGGGAATTGGTTGAGGCACCGATCAATCAGAAGGTAATTGATAATCGTTGGGTATTTAGGGTAAAGCAAAACCCAAATGGCGCAATCGAGCGATACAGGGCGCGTTTAGTAGTTCGTGGATTTACACAACAATATGGTGTGGATTATGGAGAAACGTTTAGTTCAGTGGCCAGATACACATCGATTCGTCTACTTTTGTCATTGGTAGCGATGAACGGAGTAAAGTTGATACAGTTTGACGTAAAAACAGCTTTTTTACATGGTGAGCTGAAGGAAAATGTTTACATGAAGCAACCAATTGGATGTGAAGACGGTACTGAAAGCGTGTGCAAATTGAAGAAAAGTTTGTACGGTCTCAAGCAGGCATCGCGATGTTGGAACCAGAAGTTCACATCATTCATGCGTAAGTTTGCTTTCAAACAAAGTACATACGATCCATGCGTTTTCATTCGTCGAAGTGAAAACACGATGACAGTTATTGCGATTTACGTTGATGATGGCTTAATAGCGACAAATGATTCGAATGAAATCGTTAAAATCACATCATACTTGCAAAACCATTTCGAAATAAAAGTTTCTGAGGCAAATTATTTTCTCGGTCTTCAAATTGAACGATCACCTGACGGGTCAATTCGTATACATCAAGAGGCATATGCAAAGAAAGTATTGGATCGTTTCAACATGATGGATTGCAATCCCATGTCAGCACCAATGGACTCTAATCAAAACCTTGGCGATTTTGTAAACGATGAGCACTGCGACACATATCCATATCGACAGGCCGTCGGAAGTTTAATGTATCAGAATGTCGAAACGAGACCGGACATAAGCTACGCTGTTAGTGCCGTAAGTCGTTATTTAGATCGACCGAGTGCGGCACATGTTGAGGCAGTAAAGCGCATCATGAAATACATAAAGGGCACACTAAATACAGGTATCCTTTATTAAAGTAATGTTACTATTGATTTCGTTGGCTATAGTGATGCGGATTATGCCGGAGACAGTGAAACGAGAAAGTCAACCAGTGGCTACGTTTTTCACATTGGTTCGGGCGTCATCAGTTGGGCATCAATGAGACAAGACGCAACAGCATTGTCTTCAACGGAATCTGAATACATGGCTGCATGTCAACCAATCAAGGAACTCGTTTGGCTGAGGGGAGTCTTGTCTGAGCTCACGATGATTGATGATTTAAAAGCAAAATTCTACGTCGATAACTTGGGCGCGATCAAATTGGTAAAGAATCCAGTATTCCACAAGCGGACGAAGCATATCGATGTTCAATATCATTATATCCGAGAGAAATACGAAGAGGGATATTACGAATTGATTCATATTGGCACAACAGAGCAAGTTGCGGATGTACTGACCAAAGCATTGAACAAAAATCGTCATAAATATTTGTGCAAATTAATGGATTCAACCTTTGAATCAAATACTAATTAGCGTAGAGTTTTTGTAACAATGAGTGGAAGTGTTGAAATATTAACATTGTCACAAAGTGTGGCAGCACTGTTATTGCGAAATTCACTGTCAAAACCTAAATGTCACTCTCATACACACATTCAAGCAGTAGCACAGTTAGTCCAATCAGAACATTCAAGCGATCAATGTTCAATAAAATAGAACTCCATAAAAGCGAGCATTTCTTTTAGTATAAGCACAAATTGTTGTCTTTCGATTTTGTCTAATTTATTTCCTGCGTTAAACTTGAAATTACAATAGATTCGATTTTTTCGATAGAGATTTCGGCTTAAGTTGTTGAAAGCAAAAGCAGGATAATCATCAATGTTTTGATTGAGAATATCTGCAATGAGTAGAAAAAGCGTAGTTTAATCGAATAGTTTCCCTTGTATAATTTCAAGTATCATTTTTAGGGTTTTGTAAAATAATTTTACAAAACCCTACTAGTTTCGCGACCAGTCTGTCCGTCTGTCCGTCTGTCCGTCCGTCCGTCCGTCCGTCCGTCCGTCCGTGTGTCACAGCAGTTTTTCTCGGAAACTACTTAAGCTAGAAACATCAAATTTTGTGTGTAGGTGTGAAGTGGTGATCTCTTCAAAGTTCAACTACAAAAAAAATTTTATAAGGTATTTTAGGGGGTTCTCCCCATATAGGAGAGTGACCCCCCGAAAAAAAAATTTCATTGAAGGTAGCCGATATGGGTATCAAATGAAAGGTCTTGATGAGAACTTTTCAAAACAGGTCTTTGTTTGGCAAAATTTGCTTCGAGGGGCGCACAGGGAGGGGAAATACACGAAAAATTTGTGTCCCCCCCCCTCGCGATTGGACACCTGTGATCCGAAAAATCTGAAAAAAATTAGGGATGTAGGCCTTGGTGCGTACAACAACAACAAATACGTGAGAAGTCGCAATTCAGTCAACTTTGTTAGTAATAGTATGATTTATCGATTTTATGTTTTCTTGAATAAAATCTTAACGGTACCCTTAAATTCAATGAAATTCAGTACGTAGATGTCTATTTATAAGATTGATCTATCCTGAAAGTTTCATAAAGATTGCATCATATTTAGCGAAGTTATAGCGGTTTAAATTTTCCTGTTTTACTATGGAACAATATGCGCTGCATGTATTATGGCAACATATGGCTATGGAACAACATGCGCTTTTTACCGACTCAGACACTACAGTTTTGCTAGGATTTGCATGAAAATTTCAGGAATGATAGGTGTCATGCATATCTTTGAAAATCGGTTCAGCTAGTAGTATCAGTAATCGTAAAACAAGATAGTGGCTGTTTTAAATACGAAGATTGAATAATTTGGAGTTATTTTTTCCCAACTTCAACGTTTAAGGTGCATGCTTTGAACACTTGATTCAATTTAATGAATGACTGAAGATGAGTACCTACAATTAATGCTCATAAGTGAAATAAGTCAAGGAGGTGGGAGAGAGCTCCTAGCAAAAGGGTTTTGTAACCATTCTAGGATTCGAAAAAATTGGCCATGAAACGATGATTTTAGCACAGGAGAGTGGCCCCTGAAAAAAAATTCATCAAACGTAGCCGGTATGAGTATAAAATGAAAGTTTACATGGGAGCTTTTCAAAACAGTTGTTAAACTGTCAGTTTTTGCTTTAGTGGGGGCACAGGGGGGAAATACATGAAAAATGTGTTTCCTCCGTCGCGGATGGACATCTGAAATAATTATCAAGGGAGATACTTATGAGTATAACAATACCAAAAACCTCAAAAGTTGAAATTCATTGAACTTTGTTAAAAATATTATGATCTTCGCATTTCATATTTTCTCCAATAAAATCGTCTTTGACATGTTTCTTGATTTGATTCGACCTGGTGACTGCATTTTGTAAATTGAATACAAAACCCTTCTGACATGAGCGTAGGTCTGTTTACCCAACTTGTTTTATTTCTAAAATATGGCATATTTTCTTGAGAGAAATCTACTTCCGGGTTTCGGGTAATGTATTCTGCAAACATAAAAGCAAATACACCACAGTCATTTGTATTTTCTTGTTGGGGAATTCCTATTTTGTTTATTTTTGAAAAGGTAAGTTCTAAATTTTCATTTAACTTGTCTTGAGATTCCTTTTGTAAATATTCTTCAATAGTATTTAGGATGGCATCGTTAGGTTGGCCTCAGTGGCGGCTCGTGCGTTTGTAACCGGGGGGTTCACAGTTCACAGTAATAGCAGTTGCTACAATCAGAAGGGCTTTAAACTAAGTTAGCGTTACAATGTAATTGTACCTCATTACAAAAGTCATAACCACATTCCCGAGTCAATATGAAATATTTCATATTATTTCGTTTTCATCTTGCCTTTGACATGCGAATTTTTCAAGATACATAGAATTGCGTAGCAGTTCGAGTACGAATTTAATTTAGATTAAAATGTCATGAAAAAATACAGTTTTTGCTATTTAAGCACAATTTTTATTTTATTCATTATAATGAATCTTTATAAGTAATTTTAAATAATTGAAATATTGAAAATAAGTGAAATAATATTTTACAAAAAAAAATGGTGTACAAAAACAAATGAACAAGTAATTCAAGTGCAGTTCTTGTACGTAAATCCAATCTTCTTTCTTTTTTAGCAGCAAATTTGTCGATTACCATGTCGTTAAAATTTTGCGATTCCTGCAATAATTTTTTTTTCGATTGAAAGCATTGCTAACGCAGTAAGTCTGTCTTGGCTCATCGTTGATCTTAAAAATGTTTTAATTCTTTTTTGAGTCGAAAAAGACCTCTCTGCTTTAGCGGTTGTCATAGGGATAGTCACTATGAGTTTCAAAAGCTGAGAAGTGGCATAAAATAAATTCTCAAGGCAGTTTTCTTTTATAAACTTGAGAAGATTAACGGCACCTGATAAATTCCTGAAGTCAGGCCTTTTATATATGATTTCAAGTTCCGTTCGTAGCCTGACTGCATCTAAAAATGGATAAGCTTCGACAGAACTATTTAAATAGTTGATCGGAAAGTCTGTTGCGAACTGAAGAAAATTTTTCGCTAAGAAAAGATTTGAAGCACTTAAATGATTTGTGAAAGCAAACCTATCAATAGTATGGCTTATGATTGAATCACAAATTTCTTTGGCTGCTACGATTTGCGTAATGTATGGATCGTCATTTTTTCTTTGCTTTTTAGCACTAGTCATTTCTGTAGGGATAACATCTTGAATATTTTGAATATTATTTCTTTCATTTTGACTAGATTGTTTAAAACTCATCACGCATTCTTGAATTCCAACTGCATCTATACTAATTTTCTGTAACTGATTGTATAAAATATCGCAATGTGGCATTATACGACTGAAGATGGTCAGCCAAAATAGAAAGACAGGATCTTGAAGCATACGAGATATTGCACATGCTTGATTGATAGTTAGAGTCTGCTTTGAAGTTGATTTTATTTCTTCCATGCACTCAATTAAGGAATTCCTATTTTGATATACAGTGGTAACAACTCTACTTTTGAAATTCCACCTTGTGTTGGAAGTACGTGGTATTCGACGACCAACAATTGCGTCTAAAATGGCTACTCGTTGCGGAGAATTCGAAAAAAAATTACCTCTATCACTCAAATTAGAAAAAAAAACGCGTACTTGTTGATTTTGTTTTGTACCTTGAGATAAAACCAAATTTTACTGATGGGCATAGCAATGAATATAAAATGCATATTTGTAATGCGTTTGTATAATTTTTTGAACACCCCCAGTTTGTCCAGACATAACGTTGGCACCATCATAGCTTTGCGAAATTAGCTTTTTGGGGTTGTTGACCACTTTTTCCAAGACTCCATGAATAGCTTTCGCCAAACTGACAGCATCGTGCCCATTAGGGTTTAAAAACGGCCAGAAACGTTCCACAGGACTACCATCTTGAAGAACATACCGAAAAACTACTGACATTTGAAAAACGGAAGACACATATGTGGTCTCATCAGCAATCACAGATACAAAGTCAGCGCAGAGTATTTCTTTCTTGATGGTCTCTTGCATAATTTCCAACATGCAGTCCAACAATTCATTTTGGATTGTTTTTGAAGTACCTTTGAAAACGGTAGTTTTTTCTATGTGGTCTTTCAAAGCTGTATCCAATTCAGCAGTAAAATTTATGAGGCCTCGAAAAACTCCTGGGCTTAGTAACTTTTGCGTCTCGTCATGACCTCGAAGAGCGAGCTCAAATACTCCACAAAATTTTACGCAGTCTATGATTTTAGATAAAACATACCGATTTTTCCGCACTTGCTCGTTGTTTTGTTCGATACTGCGTCTATAAGCACTGTTAAGTTGTTGCCTAATATCTTGCTTACCTAGTAAGTTGAAGTCTAGTTGGGCATTGATATGAGATGCTGCACTCTCATGCTTTTTAATTTTTTGAGCAAGATGGCTCAAATCGTCAACACCTGTTTTTGTCCGACTAGAATCTGAGCTTTTACTACCGAACAAAACGCACGGAAAATAAAATAACTTGTTTGACACTGCACATCCACAAATCCACTTTGTTTTTTCATATGTTTCCGGTTTAAATTCGCGCTTGAACTGTCTCAATTTTGAGTTCGTCACTTGGACAGTTTCAATTTTAGGAATTGGTCTTCCGAGATTTCTAAACTTGATTTTTTCATATAAGGAAAGTTGTTTAATGTTTTCTCTAAATAAACTAACGCAACATTTTTCACAATCCATAATTAATTTTTTAAATTTTCGATTGGCAGCCCAAAGTAATGCTAAGAATTACAAAGATTTGAACTGATGGAGCACTCTAAATTCGAGCGCCGAATGCAGTACAAATTATGGTTAGCACTCCTAATACTTTTAACCCCCCAAAAACCAAAATTAGGTGCACGTGCGATCGCGACATACTCATGTTAATAAGACTATCTCGGATGCGAACGAGAAAAACCAAATTGAGCACAAAGAATGGAGGAAAATTCCATCAGCCTAGTGAACATATGAGTTGATTTTCTTTGAAGAATTCATCTGGGAGGCCCGTCATTCACTTTAAAGACATTACTATTGATAACTTAGTTGAGGGTTGGTGCTCTGAATAATTCTTGCTGAATACATTTTTATGCTTTTCTACTTCCTTCTCAGGGGGTCACGTGCTCCTGTGCACATATGCTAGAGCCGCCACTGGTTGGCCTAGAGAGTCAAAGTATATTATGGTTTTATTTTTAAAATTTATGATTGCCAAACACAAATGAGTTTGATTTACATGTACAGGTATTATTGTAATATAATGTCGAAGGAAAATATGTCCATTTTTGGAGTCCACCGTTTGACGGAGTAATATCCGGATTTCATAAGGGTTGGAATGAAGAATGTATTCATTGCATGAACTTTTGAAAGGTTTGTCGAATTCTGTGAAGTGCTCCTTTCAGCGATAAGGTTGATATAGAAATTAAAGATTTGGTCATTAATTCAGGAGTTTTCTTCAAGGGTTTTTAAATCGCTTCGGGTGATTTGTAGGTTGTATTTAGATATTAAAATTTCGTTTAGGGGACGTTGATTAAGAGATTGTTCAACAATCGTTTTTTGTTCCTCGCTTAGGGAGTAACGTCGTTTACCTGATTCGCCTTTATGATCTTCAGTTGTAATTTTTTTATTCTTTTAATCCTATTAGGATCTATTTTATTGTATGGTTTTTTGGTAAGTATTATGTCGCTGTTTACTTTTGTAACTTCTATTTTACGATACTTCGGTTTTTCTTTATATCGTTCATGTTCGTAGTTTTTGATATATATATTTCCGGGCTCTATTTGTTGTTCTTTCTCTCTGTTACTATTATGATATTGTATCCATTTTACTTTTCTTACTAGTGAGTAGCTCAAATATTTTTCTTCTATCTTTATATCCCTGTTGCACTTCTAATGGTTTACACTGGATAACGGAATGTATGGTGTTATTATAGTATTCAGTGGCTTTTAATACTTGCTCGTCAATATTGAGTTCTGGATTTGTGAGACCTAATGTTCTGATGAGTGACAATAATGTATTATGACAGCGATTCATATCAGCGTTTCCTGTATGAGCTTTTGGCGATGCATAGTGTACTTCTATTTGTTCGTTTCTAAAGTACTCTTTAATGTTTATCATGTTGAATTCATTATCGGCAATTATTTTTGTAGGTTTTCCCATAATCGCGTTCCGTTCTCGAATGAGTTTTCTGAAAGTTATGGAATTTTTATCAGTTGTTTCTTTCGTGTAAAGATGCTTTGAAAATTTGTCTATTGCTATAAAAATTGTCTTTTTCCGATTAGAAATATGTCGACATGTATTATCTCGTTTATATCTTTAGGGGTTTCGGATAGTTTAAATTCCGGTTTGACTGGATTTTGATCAGATTTAGCTCGGTTACATATGTCGCAATTGTTTATGTATTTTGCTATTAATTTCAGTATCTTGTCGAAAAAGTATTTATATTTTATTTGTTCATAATTTTCGATTATGCCGCGATGGTTACCTTTTTCATGTATTTCCTTGATTTTTGCATAACATTGTTCTTCGCTTAATAGGTCTTCTGCTTGGTTGGTACATTCAATAAATCGTAAGTTCGTATTATTTGAATATAATTTTGTGAGACATAATTGGACTTCATTCCATTTGTGATCATTTAATTCACAGTAGATGCCTACAAGTCCTCTTTCTGGAATATATCGTCTGAATATGTCGATTGGGTTACTTTCATTGTCAACATCATTACTATCAATGTAAATTTTTCGTTTTTTATATATAAATCGTATTTCTTTTTGTTTCGATTCTGTAATTATAATTTGAGTTCTGTAAATATTAACAATACCTTCTTTAATGAGGATTAAATCATTTTGGTCTTCTGTTGCAGAGTGGATTGTAGCATTATCACTTATATTATCATACTCATCAAGCACAGTTATCTCATGTTTAATATTATCTATCCTACTAAGGAAGTCGGCTACTTTGTTGTCCTTGCCTTTAACATACTCAATATCGGAATTGTATTCATTAAGTTTTATCTTCCATCTCTGCAATTTACTGTTAGGTTCTTTAAGGTTACTAGGCCAAACAAGGGGTCTATGGTCAGTACGAATGTTGAATTTAACGCCAAATAGGTATGGCCTGAAGTATTTTGTTGCCCATACTATAGCCAATAGTTTCTTCTCTATTGTGGGATAATTTCTTTCATGCTCGTTGAGGGTACGACTGGCGAAAGAAACCGGGTGTCCATTTTGAGAAAGGACAGCGCCTATTGCTTTTTCAGAAGCATCGGTCGTTAATAGAAATTTCTGGTTAAAATTCGGGTAATGTAAAATGGGGTGATTAGTAATAAGCTCTTTGAGTTTTTCGAATGCTGAAACATATTTAGGATTATTTATATTTATTTTTCTATCCTTTTTTAGGGCATCTGTTAATGGGGAAGCAATTTTCGCGTAGTTGTTAATAAATCTACGATAGTTTCCTGTGATTCCCAGGAAGGATTTAATTTTCTTTTGTGTGTCCGAGACTTTCAATTTCTTTATAACGTCAATTTTGTCAGGATTTGGTTTAATACCTTCAGTGCAAAGTATGTGACCAAGATAGTCTGTTTCCTTAGCTAGAAACTTGCACTTGTCGATTTGAATCTTCAACTTATACTTTCGTAATGCATTAAAAATTTTGTTTATGTTGACCTCCGTTTCCTGCAAAGAAGTAGCGAATATGAAGATATCATCCAGATATACTACGCATATTCTGTTTATAAAATCGCAAAGAACTTCATTCATCATGCGTTGAAAAGTTGCAGGGCGTTCTTTAAGCCAAGGGGCATACGATTAAACTCAAAATGTCCTTGTGGTGTGGAAAAGGCTGTTTTATATCGATCATGTTCATTGATCTCTATCTGGTGGAAGCCCTTTGCCAGATCTAGGGTCGTAAAATATTGGGCTCTACCCAATTTATCGAAAATACTTTCTATATTCGGATTAGGGTATTTATCCTCTACTGTTTCTTCGTTAAGTTTCCTGTAAACAACTACAATTCGCCATTCGGTCTTTCCAGAGTTGTCTAATTTTTTTGGTACCACCTAAATTGGTGCATTATATGGGGAAGAGGAATTTCTTATTATACCTTTTTTAAGCATTTCGCTTATTTGGGTTTGAACTTCCTGTTCATGAATTTGGGGGAAACGATAAATTTTAGAATAGAGTGGTTTGTTAGATTTCGTAACAATTTCGTGTTTGGTTTTGGTAGTACAAGTTAAATTATCACCCTCACGATAGAACAAGTCAGAGTTATTTTTTAGTAATCTATTCAGTGTATTATTTTCTTCGTCATTTAAATGTTCAAAAAGTTTATTCATTGTATTGTTTGGGTTTTCGGGTCCGTAATGAAGATTTATCTCTTCAGGTACGGCGTAGTTGAAATTCAACTTTTGATTGTTGATTTCAATGTTTCCTTCACCCATGTTAAATTTTGCATTTAAGGGGTACAATAAATTTTGACCAATGGTTTATTGCAGAAGTTCATAACGTTCCAAAGTATTTTATGGGAAGTAGGAAGTTTAAATTCCAGGTGCATGTTTGATTTAATTTTTTCAGTTATATAACATTTCCCTGTTAGTCCGCTGACGGGTATTGGATGTTTTAATTGAAATCTTTGATTATTTTGAAGGTAACTTTGGTCTATTCCTGAAGTTGAGGCACCCGTATCTGTTAACGTCGAAATTGTTTCGGAATCAATGGTCAGATTAATCATCTGACCTCGGGTTTCCGAGGCAGTTAGTAAAAAATTTACATCCATAGGTTCAGGGACAGGTTGTCGATTTGCTCGGTTGCGGTACATATTAGAATTATTTCCTTGTCTATTAAAGTCTCTGTTAAAGTTTCTGTTATAATAGTTTTGGTTATTCTGATGGTTATGTGGGGCATAGTTTTGGTGATTGTAATTATTTTTCTGGTGAAAATTGTTATTATGATTATACTGATTTGGGTTATTTTGGTGACGATTATGCTTATTACGGCTTTTATTTGTATGAGTTTCTTCAGACACACTATCTGTATTCTGTTGAATTTCTTTAAGTAAGTTATAGGCTTGATCCAATGTGACGCAACTTTTTGTTTCTAGAAGAAAGGTTTTAAATTCGGAAAGCAATGATTTGAACCGGTTAAGGGCAAGATTTTCATTACGAACAGGGTGAAATTCAGCATGTAAGTCTTGTCTAGTGTCTTGTAAGAATTTTCTGTTGATTTTATTTAATAATTCATTTGGACTAAGATAGACTTCATCAATATTTCTTGTACTTACTTTATGTATTCTATGTACTAGACTACTGTAGCTCTCGGTGACACCGTAGGTTGTTGTTAAGATCAATTTGATGTTTTGTCAGCTGGGTTCCGGAATCTTCTGAATTGTATTTCGGGCACTTCCTTGAAGTTCGTTCAAGATTAGTCGGAAAATATATGTTTGCTGATCGCCAGGATTAGCCAAGTTTATTATAGTATTAGCTTCATCAAGCCATGCTGTCAATGCATATTCGTTGTTGTTTCCATTGTAGATGGGTAATCGACGGGCTTCCTTCAAAAGTTCTTCGAAGGGAAGTTGTAGTGGTTGTTGCTCAGGATTCGCCATTTTTGTCGTAACACTCGTTTATTTTATTTATTTATTACTAAGCAATCCAAATTTTCTTTAGTTGCTACGATTTCAACGTAAATTTTCTTTGGTTGAAATTTTGTAAGTTAGAGTTTTGTTTTGTCTTTGGTTGATTTAGTTTTAAACAATCCAAATTTTCTTTGGTTGTAATTGTTTTTAGCCAACTCAAATTTTCTTTGGTTGGAGGACGAATTCTCGGAAAATTCTGTCCTAGGACAATGCAAAGTCCATTTTATTATTTCTGTTTATTTAACTTCACTTGTTATCAAAACTTTGAATTTTTCTTGCTTTTCGCAGGAGTCACTTTTCGTTAGTTTGCAAAAGTCACTTTTCACGATTTTCACTCGATGTGTTCCTTGTACTTTTGTACTAAGCGGAACTTCACGACTTTTGTTAGGTTCGAGATCACAGGGGTTCCTCCCTCGTATGAAGGCAGACTGCGCCAGTTACGTTATTTAACTAACGTTACGATAAAAAAAATGTTTTTTATAATAAATTTCCTTTATTATAGTTTAAAGCATTGGTCTGATTCAAACTATACTCTTATCCAGACTAAACTTATTCTATGGAGAACTGGACCTTTTATATTGTAAAAAGTGCAAGGTTGCACATTTGGATGCATGCAAAGAACAAAAGATGTTTATGTTATGGGTATCGCAACATTTTAATTAAATCAGATGATCGAATGATCGGATGTTTATAGAGAATGGAATTTAATGAAGCGATTGCAGAATTGCAGAGTCAGCATTGTTTGAGTGTGGGAAAGGATTTTAATAATAGGAATGCAGAGTCAGCATGAAATGAATTAGGAATAATTACGCAACAAACTTAGTTGTTATTGTTGAGTCTTTGTTAGGATTTGGGGATTCAGCAATTATAACTCGCGTGTGTCACAGCACTTTTTCTCGTAAACTACTTAATCTAGAAACACCAAATTTTCCATGTAGATGTAAATTGGTGTTCTCTTGAAAGTTCAACTATAAAAAAAAATTGTATGAGGTATTTTAGGGGGGTCTCTCCATATAGGGGAGTGGCCCCTAAATAAAAAAATTTCACCAAAGGTAGTCAATATGGGTATCGTATGAAAGGTCTTAATAAAAACATTTCAAAACAGGTCTTAAACTGATATATTTTGCTTCAGGGGGCACACACGAAGGGGAAATACACGAAAAATGTGTATCCCCTCCCTCGCAATTAGATACCTGTGATCCAAAAAATCTGAAAAAAAACATAGACTTAGATGTTTATGAGTACAATAACAAAAAATACCTTAGAAGTCGCTCAGCTTTGTACATAATAGTATGACCTTTGAATTTCACATTTTCCCCAATAAAATCGAATAGGCACCATTACAGTAAGTAGCCACACATAAGGACCTAGTACTCTGCAAGTTTGATGAAAATCGAATCATATTCGCGGAAGTTATAGCCATTTGAAGTTTCTGCAATTACGACAACAATAACACACGATTTTGGTATTTTATGGACTTCCCATCGGTTCAGACACTACCATTTCGATTTGATCTTCTTAAAGTTTCCAGATAAGATTCATAATAATGCATATTTTTTGCAGTTCATGATTTGAGTGATTTCTGTTAGTTTGGAACAAAATGGCGACCGTTGAAAATGAAGAAACAATGGATTTTCCTTTAAACGTGCACATCACTTGGACATGTTTCTTGACTTTATTTGGTGCTGGAGACCTTTTTTCGGAGAGGTTGGGTACAAAACCCTTCTGACATGAGCGTAGGTCTGTCTACCCTACTTATTTTCACTGTATTTGATTTTATGTGGTTAAGTTAGTTTCAATTATTTTGACGTAAGGTCAGTGCTATAACTCAAGAAAATAGTTGAGTATGATCTTAACTTAAAATGGCTTGCCAGTAGCGTTGTTTGTCTGAATGAGAAGGTGATCCATCTATCCGTGACAATTTCGATGGATGAATCAGTGACATTTGTGATAGTTGGCAAACTTGAAAAATATTTCACATTAGGACTTTACTTCTTATCTAAATCAAATAATACTTATAAAAAAATTATGGTCAATTTAAAGGAGTATCCTGGTACGTTAGTTTTTCAGATTATAGGAAAATGCCTATTTTTTATACGAAAAAAGGCAAGTCTGCGAGACGAAAATGATCTGGATGTAGTTTGAAAAATGCAGTTAAAGCTGTTGAAAATATGGAAATGGAAGCGAATGCTATAGCTTTAAAGAGACGCATCAAGTTACAAAGTTTCAATTAAGGCTCCATAGGGAAAAACACATTGCTATCAGTTGAAAACGAGAACAAATCATTGGACACATAAAAAAATTAAAATCAAGGAAGTTCACCCCAATTAGAGACTCAGTACATCTCATGGCTTATTATTTAATTGAAAACCTGCGATTGAAACATACTTTCAATCATAAAGCTAAACAAGTAGGATACGACTGGCCTACTTCTTTTCTTGTGCGCAATGTTAAACTTCCCATCACGCAATCTCAGGGAGTATCTATTGCGATAGCAAAGGGTCTGAATAAAATGGATGTGAAAGCGTATTTTGACCCCTTAAAGAATGTTTTGGAAGAAAATGGTCTTATGGACAAACTTGAACACATTTTTAACATGGATGAAATAGGTTTGCAGTTGAATAATAAACCTGTGAAGATAGTTGCCTTGAAAAGCTATAAAAATGTGACTTTTGTTGCATCGGGAGAAAAGAGTGAAATCATCTCATTACTGGTATGTGTTAATGGAGATGGTACATTCTTACCATTCTATTGCATAATGAAAGGGAAAAATCTAAAACAGGAGTTTGCCTCCTGATTTTGAAGTTAAAAATGTCTCCAAAGTTTGGGCAATATAAGTAGTGACTTATTTTTTGATGGGCTGAAAAATAATTTTACTCCAAGAAAACTAGCAGGATAGATACTTCTTCTATTAGAAGGACATACATCGCACACTGACTACGTTGAAATGCTAGAGTCCTCAGAAAGTAATAAAATAATTTTGATGAGTATTCTGTAATGAATCATGCGACGCCGCTGGCGACCACTACTAACACACTTTGCTGCCAGGTGGCTTGTCATTTCAAGTTGGTTGCGACGAGCGCACATCCCACGTTAATTTTTTCGTGGGATGTCAAGAAGATTTGACAGCCACATGGGAGGAAAGTGTGGAAGTAGTGGCCGTCACTCAGGAAGAAGTCCCGGAGGGTGCCAACAAGCAGCAAAAAGGCTTAAAATTAACAGGAAAAAAACTTTCCCACAAATTGGTCATCACAGATATCCATTCACTACTCAAAAGTAGTAAATGTATCAGAAATTGGAATTGGTAAGTCGGCGAATGCAAAGGTTGTTTTTCCACTTCGAGTTAAAATAACGTTTTGTGATGTTTAGACTAACCGCGGATATCATCAATCAATCCATGCAGAGAACGGAACTAGATCTACGAGGATACAAACACGAAACGTTTCTACTGGAAATTGAGCATCTCTTTGATTTCGGCAGCTAGTTAAGAAGTCGATGGTCCCACAACAGTGGTTAATTAGCGGTGCCCTTCGCCAGCAATCGCAACGACGTGAATTTCATTGTATAGGAACCAAAGCCCCAGCATGTCAATTGGGAAATCACGCCATCGTCAGCTATTGGATTTGTCATGTGAGTACCAAAGTCTTCGAATAATTTAGGGTTATGGTATACTGATTCGCATTCGATGCACTTTTCTGTTGCGTATAAGTATGTAGCTGATAATAATTTATTACACAACGATGAGGCTGATACGTTGCACAAATAAATCAGTAACTAATCCGGTTGATCGAATTTAGTAAACAGTGTGATATAGTTATCACTGCCTTTTCGCCACTGGCCCGTACAAATCTGGCTGAAAAGAATGCAGCATCCTTATCTGACGAGAAATCGATAGTGATTGCTGAGAAATAGAAGAAAGCACCATCGTAAATAGTGCTGAGATATGTGGTTGATATTGGATATATACCTTCCCACATGCAAGTTTGATGCTCAAAAATAAACTTTTAGTTCCGCTACTTTTAATCTTGATGCTTCAGTTTGCACTTTTAAGCGATCGCAGTAGATTCCAGGTTAGAACGATACAATCCTTTTTTTGGGTTTAGTAATAAAGGAGCTAAACCGTATATTTTATTTTCGGCAATCGAAAGAATGTTGGCAGCAAAATTTAGCAGCACAACAAACAGTTCTAAAAATTAAGAAACTACTAGCAAAAACAAGGGCAGAAGATAAAAATTAAAGATAATGTGCTCTAAGTGTTAAGGATGATATTCAGGCTGAAATGACTGGGCAAGCTCGGTTAACTAGAGTAGTTACACAATTGATGTTTAATATACATATATACAAGTTACAAAAGAAACCGCAATCGGAAGCATGAGCATGAGTTAAGTAAATTGAAGAGGAAGTATGTTGGTCGGAAATATAACAAGTAGAGTTGGAAAAAGTACATACGAACAAAGTAAAGGTGAGCATTTTTTTTTGGTATTCCTTCAAATCTTTCTTGGAATCAAATGATGAGAAAGAATTTTATAAGTACAATATATGAACAACCTTGCACCCCTTTTTGTTTTCCCTTCAAATAAATTTTGAGATTCTTATCAATAATACCAAAATGCATGATGCCAGACATTTCAAAATCATCCGTTATCAGGACTTCATAGCTTTATAAATGCCATTTTATATATATTTGCGCCGCATCTGAAACGGTATAAAGTTTTATACATCGATAAATTGATTCCAAGTATATGCACATAAAAACATTATACATATGTTTAAATCATGTCTCTGTAATATTGCATGCGTTACTACGTATTTCTTCATATGTTTTGAAGGAATTCATCTAAAAGATTTTTTTGTCCTCTATTTTTTTTTACATATGAAATGGAAAAGTAATTGTAAGCTTTGACCTTATATTGAAAGTGTATAGCAGTAGAAAAAAAATAATACCAAGCTATTCTAATTTTATCTTATTTGGTTTTTATATTTACATTTGCAAATGTAAGAACATGTTCTGCCATCTGCAGAATATTTTTTTTACAAGGTGTATGGAATATTAACTATATTTATTATTACTACAAATATTATGTACTTAATTTGAAACCAATATTTTACTACATTTTAAAATTATAAAAGGAAAATCTGGATTCAAATTTAAGATTAATGGAGAGCTCACTTATATATTAATAATAAATATGCACACACCAAAGAAAGAGAAAACTCTAAAAATGATGAATTGTGACAAAAACAAGGCATTTTGTTAAAAGTCACTAAAAGACTATTAATTAAAGAAGTCTAATACAAGAGAAAATATGGATGAATTAAATTTATGTTGTATGTAAATATATATTTATTTAGTACAAAATAAAACCCCATTTATAAAAAAAAACCATCAGAAAAATAATTTAGAGCTGTATGTTCACAATGTTTGGTGCCATGTACATAGAAAAATTAATATCTTTGATAATTTCTATCTCGAATCAGAAGTAAAGAATAATTTTCAGTAAAACATTTTAATTGATGTCAAGTGCAGATGCATTTTTATTACAATTATATACGTTTTTTTTTTCTTTACTCGAAATTTCAATTGATATTTAAGTTTGAAAGTAAAATTCAATATTATCCCTGTATATTAGGTTCAATATAGTTTGTAAATGAAATACTTTTAATTTCATCATTTGAGTTGTGGAAGTTGTTTGAGAATACCCAATACACACAATTATCAACAAAATTTCAAATAGAATTAATTAAATTTTGGGACTATGAATTACATCACATACACAACACATATAAATAAAATAATATGAATTGCTAAGTAACAACACGACTTTCCTTTCCAGTGGTTCTTCCTTTCAGCGGGAAATCGAGTGCAGGGTAGGTATGCCGTCGCGAGGGTAGGGTTTGAGAAAATCCGCTGAGGTCGGTTACGCGTCGCGCGCGATACGCGGTACCTTGATTGTTTTGCCTTTTTATTAGCGTAGCTTTCGTCGGGTTGAGTTAACGTAGTATACTTTTCGGTACCGCGTCGGAAATTCGGGAACGCGAAGTAAAAATTAGATTTTGTTCTTTGACTGATTGATGAAGAAATACGGAGTAACGTAAAATAGGTTTCCGCTCCGTATGGTTTTGTTTTGTGACGCGTTTGAAAACGGGTATGTATTGGTGGCTGAAGATTGTAGATGAGCGTAATCCATTCGGAGACCCGCGACCGAAATCCTCTCCGATCTAGCTGGCCGACAAGCAGCCACCGCGTGAATGGATTACGGTGCACGGATTGGTTGACCGGTTGGTACCATCCGTTGGCACTACTCAGACTTAACGACTAGAACAGATGAGAGGTCGGTTCCTCGTTCGGACGTAGACTTAAAACCATTCCAATTCCTCCCCACACTAGTCATTGGATTCAGCCATTAGGTTCCGCTTTCATTTAAAATGAACTACTATTCTGCTTGCTCAAAGTACATGACCAATAACCCTTCAAGAAAGATTACTCGGCTGCAGTTTGGTCTGCTTCTTAGCTTAGCTTGGAGTAAGTCAGCAAATACAGCTAATGGAATAAATGGTTTGAGATTTTGTGGATTCATTCTTTGTGAAAATAAATCCTACTTCCTCTTTTTTTGAGCAAATTGATTTTCAAATTTATGTATCATTTTTCACGTAGATTATAACTCTGCACTAGCCACTTTTATAGCAATCTTTAACTTTAAAGTTTGGAATAAACAGTCTTTATACCTTTTATAACCTGTATTTCTTGTGTTATATCCTGATTAAACCAACTTCAAATAGAGGTCCATCAATCTTTATGAGGTGGCCCATCTTACCCGAGTATGCATGAGATAGATGGACCATTGAGTGAAAAAAAGAAAAAATCATATCTCCCGGTGGGATTGGCGTAACACCTTCAAAGATACTTACAATTAATAAGAGATATATGTACATATTATAAAAGTATAAACCTTATGCTAGACATCGCAAACTTACGGAAAAAATCGCTTTAAAAAACATAATCCAACTACGTCCAACTTACTCTGTATGGTTCATATTTATTTTAATTTGCCGCCATTCTATTTTTTAATAGTTTTGATGTGATTGTTTCAGTAGTCAGGACAACATATCAATGCTACATAAAGTTTCTAAAAATTTCACAAAATTCTTACATACCTGTAGTACTAGAGGTCCGCCGCATACATTTATGTCTCCAATATCACATGTAACTGTTATTGCGATCGTTAAATATTCAATCGGCTTTAACTTAGCTGTTAATAGCTCGATTTTTTGTAAAATTTTAGTGCACGTACGATTGCTACTAAAAAATCTAAAAACACGTTTTTTTGTAAGTCTTTAGATTTTATAGGCCAAAAAATAAAATTCGTAAAACGTACTTGCATTAAAAAAGTTGATCGTATTTATCTTCGGAGGTATTTTTTTTAAGCATTGTACGTATTTTTTTTTTTTTTTTTTTTTGTGGTAGGGAGGTGAAGGCATTTATGCCCGCCGAGTCTGGCAGTGTGGGACTCCCATGGAGGATACCTTTGGACTACCCACTAAACACCTCCCCTGTCAATCTGAGAACCTAGCCTGGAACCGTTTGACACATTACTTCGGGCCAGGTCTCGTTTTGTTACGCCGTGGGGCGCCTTCAAGCTGGGGAGTCCCTTTCCTAGCGGGAGGGGAGGGGGGAAGAGGAATTGCCAGAAGAGCGATCCCCCAGCCCCAGCGCCTCCGGCTGCTGTGAGTCCCTTTTATATTTTAGGACTGCCCGAGCATAATGTGCCACCTGGTTCCATTTGTCAACCGATTCGAGCATCACCGCAACTATATTGTACGTATTAAGGCCTACTTCCACGACTTTTCCCCAATTATCTGAATCAAAGGTGTCTAATCTCAAGAGAGGGGCACAAATCTTTTCTTACATTTCCCCTTGTCTTGCACATCTTGTAGCAAAAAGTGTTAGTTTAAGACTTGTTTTAAAAAGTCCTCATTTAGACTTATAATTTGATTCCCATATTGGCTACGTTTGGCAAAATTTTTTTTTTAAGTTCAACCCCCATATGGAGACGCCTTTTGGGTTTTTTACGAGACTTTCAAGAAGGTGCCACTTAACACCTTTTTACAAAATTTCATGTTTCTAGCTCTTGCGAAATAATTTATTATGATGCTTGGACGTATGGAAGGATAGAAAATGGACAGATGGATCGTGATTTCGGTAAAGTTTTGTAAAGTTATTTTACAAAGCTCTAAAAAATCATCATCTTTATTCCTGTTAGAATAACACCGTGCAGTAATACAAATCAGTCAACAAATACTCTACAGACATAAATCAAGTGCATACCATACTGTATTAAACGACATAAGTCTGTCATTCCAGGGCTTTATAAAAGATCTAATGGATTTTCCAATGAGGCGTGTTATTTTAAAAAGCCCACTTTTTCGGTAGATGTCACTTTTGAAGCTGCCATTTTTTGACGTTTGTTAATGCAGTGAAATTATTAAAATTCACTATAGAAATCGTCACAATTTGACAGAGACGGTTCGTAAAACTCGAACCTTTTTGGGTCGTCGTGAAGCACCTTGTCGGACCACAATACAGAAATTGGTGGAAAAATTTGAGTTGTTGGGACAACTTGGTAATGTGAAGAATAAAACCCGTGCACGTCACTCAAGAACAGCCAAGAATATTGCTGCTGTAGCCGAAAGTGTTGAAAAAAACCCAGGTTTGTCCATTTCTCGTCGTAATTTGGAATTAGGCATTCTACAAACGTCATTACACCGTATTTTGCATAAAGATTTGGGTCTTAAGGCCTTAAAACTTCAGTTAACACAAGAATTCAAGCCTGTCGATTATCAAAAACGTCGTATCTTTGCTGACTGGGTCCTTGAAATGCATGAAAATGATCCGGAGTTCCATTGAAAAATCATTTTGAATGATAAGGCCCATTTCCACCTCTGTGGCTTCATCAACAAGCAATATTGTCGCATCTGGGGCTCGGAAAATCCAAGTTATTGTTGGAAAGCTTCTTTACCCTCCACGTGTGACCGTTTGGTGCGGTTTATGGTCCAGCGGAGTATTGGTCCTTATTTTTTCGAAAATGAGGCTGGAACAACAGTTACGGTGAATGGATTGCGCTATCTATAGATGATTAATGATTTTTTATGGTTGGAATCGGATGGTATTGATCTGGACAGCGTTTACTTTCAACAAGATGGCGCTACGTGCCATACAAGCAACGAAACCATTGATCTTTTACGGGAAAAGTTTCCGGAACGTGTTATCTCGAAGAGGTAATCACAATTGGCTACCGATATCTTGTGATTTAACATTTTGCGACTTCTTTCTTTGCGGCCACGTGTAAGAAAAGGTCTACACAAACTACCCAGCGTCAATTCAATACCTCGAAGATGGAATTTATGAGGCTATCGAGGACATAGGGCTGCCATTTTGCGATTTGGTTATGGAAAATTTCATGAATAGAATATGATCCTGTAAGCGTGGTCGTGGTGGTCATTTGCCTGATGTTATTTCCACTATTAACGGCAAAACCTTCCTCTTTACTACCATCGTTTATCATTGATTATCATTGTTTATCATTTATATCAAAAAATTTAATTTTTCTTATAATATCAAAATAACAAATGGGACTTGTCTGTCTGAGCATCCGTAGGTCCGTTTGAAGGCAGCTGCAAGTGTTCTCGGAAACAATTGAAGTGAAAGTCATCAAACCAAAGAAAATTAAGAAAAAATAAATTATTTTGTTAATTTGATATCCGCAAGCCAATTTTCTTTTTTCTTGAAAAGCCGTCGGGCCTTGCTTTGTTGTGTGAGTAGACGCTATTTGTCTTTTTTGAGTCGTCATCAGTGTTTAAAGGATGTGTGGAAGGGAATGGTTTTATGTAGTTGAAGGATTGGTTACGTAGATAAGTACTAAATTAAGTCAGGTCGAGGGATATTACCAAAACCACGCTCTGTCGTGATGACAGTGGCAATATCATCGCTGATAAAATCAAGATTAAGCAAAGATGGGTATCATATTTCAAGAACCTCCTTAATCCTCCGCACAGCTCCAGAACATCGGAGCCTATAGATGGTTGTGGGAGCTTCCATTGGCCCCATCAACTCTGGATGAAGTTTTTTCCATCATCAAAGCCCAAAAGAATAATAAAGCGCCGGGCATTGATGAGATTCCATTTGAGCTCCACAAATATGGTGGCAGTACATTTGGCAACAAGAACATATGTCAAAAGAGTGGAGTCAAACAATTATATTCCCTATCCACAAAAAAGGTGACAAGCTACAGTGCGAAAATTATTGTGGCATATCACTGCTTTGTGTGGCGTGCAAAATATTTTCTAAAATCTTAGAAAATAAAATTGGATCATACGCCAACAGTATTATTGGGGAGTATCAATTTGGTTTTAGGGCAGGTAGATCAACAATAGACCAATTGTTTACAGTCAAGCAAGTACTTGAAAAATACTGGGAGTTCAACATAGATGTTCTTCAAATTTTCGTTGACTTCAAGCAAGCATACGACAGTATTGATCGTAACGTACTGTACCAAATAACGCCTGGTTTTGGCATCCCAGCCAAATTAGTCCGTCTTACTAAAATGACAATGATGTGGACAACCTCCAAAGCCCACATCAATAACCAACTCACCGATGCCTTTGACACAAATATCAGACTAAGGCAGGGAGTTGGGCTGGCCCCATTGCTATTCAATTTGGCTCTGGAGTACGTCATACGGAAGCTACCTGTTGATATGCGAGATACATTACTATACAACTTGAGCCAAGTAGCGGCCTATGCGGATGACATCAACATTCTGTCACGGTCATTAACAACTGGCAAAGAACTCTTCCTGAAACTCGACAGCGAACAAAACTAGTAGGGCTACAAATCAACGAACATAAAGCAAAGTTCATGTTGCAGTCAAGGAGAAATACCTCAAAAGCCCAAAATATCACACTTGTCGAATACAGTATCAAAAATGCTTACAAATTTGTGTATTTAGGTGCCAAAATAACGAAGACGGGCGATGAAAGAGACAAAATACGTCGAAGAATACAGCTCGCAAATAAAATATTCTATTCAGTATTGATGATCTTGAAGACCAGCTGCATACACAGGAAAACAAAGCTCCAAGTATACAAATCTGTGATGAGACCTGTGTTATGCTGTGGGTGTGAGACATGGACCCTAACCCAAGCATCCGCAAATATTTTGAATGCGATTGAGTGACGGATCCTGAGGCGAATAATTGGAGCGAAGCTAGACGGGGACCAATGGCGAATTTGATACAACCATGAGTTGAATGTACGACTGCTGAAGCTGCAATGGGCTGGACACATGAATGGTATGGACGAACAACGGATACCCAAGAAGGTATTCGTTGGGAGAACTGACGGCCAGTCGGAAAACGGAGGAAACGCTGTTCTGACTCGGTCGACGAAGACAGTTCATCGCTGCTCGAATTTCGGAATTGGAAGACGTGGTCAACGGACCGAGACAGTTGGAGGCGCTGTTTGCAGGAAACGAAGGCCCGAAAGGGGCTGTAGTGTTAAGAAGAAGAGGGATATTATGTTTTTGTTTTTTGGACTGTTGGGTTTTGGCTTGTTCCGTTACATCTCGTTTCCATTTTTGCCGGAGAGTGTGGTCGAATACTGAGAAATTTTGTAAAGGAATTTGTCATAAGCTTTCGTTGATAATGTTACCGTCGGTTTTTCTATGTTTATATATTTCCAGCCTTTCTAGGTGCCTAGTCTCGTTCTTTTGCTTTGTTTGTGTAGCAATGTCATACAGTTTGTTACAGCGTCAGGCTCATGTATGTAATTTTGTAGGTGCATCTCATAATTGGAGTCTTTCTTGTTGCGTAAGTAAAATCGTAAGTGCTCTTTTTATCTTGTCGTTAGTTTTCTTTTGTATTTCCTAGGTATACCATGTTGCAGTCCTTGCATGCCATTTTATATAGGCCACTATTCTCGTATATTGATGTGGCATACAGTTTTGGCTTCAGTTTGTTTCCAATGTTATTGTAAGTTTTGAATGTAGTTTCCAGTTTGTATTTTCTAAAGAAGTTTGATAGTTTGTAAACCTCGTTGCCAGTGTAGGTTAAGGAAATCGACTGTCGGTCGTTCATATGCATTTTACTCAGAGTTAGCATTCCTGTTTTTCTTTTACTGTCTATTAAGTTGGTCATAGTCACGTTGGTTGTATCGTTACTACCCGCTATTAATTATAAGGCAGGACGGACGCAATTATCGCGCTTTTAAGCTGCTCTCAAGATTTGATGAATCTAGACTCTCTAGCTCGTGAAAAAACTCGCTGTGATACACTAAAAAATCGATAAGTAAGTAGACAAGTACCAATTTTAATATAACGTTGTAAAAACTTTATTTTCCACCACAGCCAAATACCACGCATAGTTTTGCAATTAAAACGTTCGGCCAGAAACTAATGACACTTGACCTTAGGCTTTGTAGCCCTTTTCTTTGGAGTTTTGTGGTTGCAAATGTAAGACAGCAAATAATCGGAGCAGGTTTTTTCGTACATTTTGACCTGTTCGTAGATTTACGCTGAAAGAAGTTGAGTAAAAGCAAAACCAAATTAGCTGTTAGTACTAAATTCACCAATAAATTCAATACTACTATTACTACAACTTAAGGAACCTTAGACTACTCAATCTGTTGAAGAAATGAGCCACTTTAACTGTTCCATCTGATACCAGGATAGTTAATGTTCATGGTATTTTCTACCATATTTTAACGAAAGACGCTCCAGTTGTATAAAGGGCAAGATTCCTAACGCATGAGAAGCTTAGAGTAGCAAACAAAGACTTCAAATTTATGCTGCAAGAAAAAATTTGTCAGCGATTAAGCAGTTAGTGGACCAAAAACCGGCCAATAGGGACCATGTGGTGATTAGCGGCGTTTAAAAGCGATCACCATCCCGAATAAACATCTTCTCGCTCATCTCAGGGAGTTTGCTCACATATTGAGTCGATGCACCATATTTTTGACGTTTGACTTTAAGCGGGCATACCATCGAATTTTGGTGGCTCCAACTGACAACAAGAGTAAGCCATTCAGATTATTCAAATTTAAATTGATGACGTTTGGTTTGGTCTATTTCGATGGAAAATAAATGTAAAGTTCTGGAAATGATGTAAAATTTGAGTACAGCAAGGTAGTGATTTATTGTGACGTTTAAACCAACTTATGTTCCAAAAGCCTTGCGGTGATTATTTTTTACTTTTTTCATCAATCGTCTCACCCCAGCAACCAAGCTACGAAGAAGTTTTTATTTAAGAAGGATTTGTGGCCAAGTATGTCGAAAGGTATCCTCAAGTGGGCTAGGATATGCCTCGCATATCAATAAAATTGAATGACATGCCAAGCCTGCATAAGGTCAAATTAACATGCCTAATGCAAGGTTTCGTCATATACATATTGACATCATTAGAGCACTAAATCAGTTAAAAAGATATTCGTCTGTTTTGACGACAATCAATCGATTTACAAGATTTTTTGAGGCAATTCCCATCAAAACCAACTCAGGTTATGAAATTTACCGCGTTTTATGCCAATTGGATTGCACACTTTGTAGCTCCGAGCATTTTTACACCAAACCAATGATCTCTGTTTGTATCCGTCCTGTTTCAATTACTAAAATACTTAATAGGCTGCGGAGAAAGTTTAACCACTGCATATCATCATATGGCAAGCAGGATTATTGAACGTTCACACTGATCTTTGAAGCCCGCAATTATTCATCACAACAATCGTGATTGGATTGAACTCCTACGAATAATTCTACAATACTTGGACTAAGTACGAGCATCAAAGATGATATTGGAAAAACAGCTGTAGAACTTGTGTAAAAGGGTACGCTACGCATTCCCGGTGAATTTTCCTTTGACCAACACATGCCGGCAGACCCCAGATGATTTGTTCAAAAGTTTCGCAAATATATGAAAAGTGTACGAACCACCCCAACATCACTTCATGATATGTGCGAAGTCTTTGTATTATATACATAATAATTAAGTATCTTGCGACTTACACGTTTTTCTCCATATCGACCAAGTGATAAAGCCATTGAAGCCTCCGTATGAAGAATCATACAAAGCTGTGTAGTGGATATCTGAAAATGTATTTAAATTGGAAATAGGCAGAAAACAAATTAAGATTAGCACCGGTTTAGTCAAGCTAGCATACTTTGAATTCTCTTTGGATCCAACATCGTGTCTAGTAGCTTATCCCAACTGCGATCAGCAAGTAAGAACAACCGCTGTCAGTTTTCAGACGACCAACCATTTAGCAGGGAGTGGCGACAATTCATCTCGTACAAAATAAAGTAAGAGCGCTCACCACCACAGCACTGAAAGTGGACAACATTTTAATTTTTTTCCTACTACAGTTATCATTGTTATACTGTAACTTAATTTTCTCAATAATTTATATATTTTTGTTTATAATAAATTATTAATAAATTTAAAAATAGCTAGTTTTGTATTCACCTGAGGAACTAAGTGCCCACATACACACCATGTAGGAAAGTCTCGGGGAAAATAGACCTATGATTTGTGCCACTTATTTGGTGATAGTGACATAATAAGAAGGACTGAAGGTATTAAAATCTTAAACGCAGTTCAGCTTAACTGCTTGCACCGTAGGAAAAATTGATATAGCTATCGACATTTTGCTTTACCGTCAACGCAGTGTTGATAAGATTTTAATGGAAATAGATTAAAGTTAATTATTTTATTCGTTTTATATCCGCAGATCAATTCTCCTTTATCTGAAATGCCATAGGGCTTTGCTTATTTTACTTGTAGGAAGCAGGTATGTATTGACCTTCTTGCAAGCGAGTCAAAATGTATTTTTTTTTTTATTTATTTATTGGAGAAAACAACAGTTACAGTTTCAGTTAATAATTCAAAAGAACATATTCAGGGAAAAAGTAGAAAACAGTAACCTTAAAAAATTTTCTCACTGAGAGATTTAATATAGAAATTGAATAAATCTGCTTGCCAAAGTAAGCAAGAGTCGACGAATTTTCCACATAAAAAGGAACAGATTAATTCCAATTTTTGAATTTAAAATTGGAGATTAATCTGTTCCAATTTAGATTTTACCAAGATGGTGCTTGAGTAAGGTGTGCTTATATTCGTAATACTACATTCATTCAAAGAAGATCCAATTTGTCTTCATTTTTCTGACGAACTTGGAACCGACCTCTCATCGGTTCTAGAAGTGAAGTCTTTGGACGTGACAACGGACTGCACCTTACAGATCAACAAATTCGGACATACTTAGTCTACTCCGAAGTGGCTGCTGGCTGGTTAGCTAGTTCAGAGAGGAATTCGGTCGCAGGTCTTACGCGAGCAGACTAAGTCCAAAATACAACAACTCAGCCACCGGTTCACATGCCCGTTTTCAAACGTGTCAAAAATACAAAAAAAACGGAAAAGAAACCTACTTTACTTTATTATTTCGTCTTTTCATCCAGCCAACAACAAAAAAACTAGATACAATTTCACGTTCCTGAATTTCACCGACGCGGTACCGAAAAATGTTCAACTCTAACTCGGAATTGGAACAACTGGCTCTAATAAAAACGCAAAACAAACGATGGTACCAAGTACCGCACGCGACACAAAACCAGCCATCCGCGGATTCCTAGAAGCCTACTTTTTCAACGGCATAGTCACCGTTCGCTACCATTCCTGCTGGAAGAGTAGGGCATGCTGGAAAGAAAGTCGTGGTTATATTAGCAATTCAGGGTTTTATTTTTCTAGACAATTCATATATCACTTGGAAAAAAAGCCATAATTTTAATCGAATTTCATCCCGAAACAAAAATTAACATGTTAAACATTATATTTTAGTGATTGACGTTTCAATATAATTTTAAATCTTCTACGGTAGGTAATACACTATATTTTAAAAGTTACAATAATTTAAAGTATGCCTTTTAATTTGTTTCAATTCATTCAATACTATTCCAATAATTTCTTAGGTTATTTTAATTTTCTCTTATATCAAACTAACTTAACAACAATTACCAGGATAAAGTGTCAGCACATGATTTTTTTGCGAAATATTTTAGGTTATGGAGAAAAAGAAGCTAGATGTGCTGATTGCTATTGGTAATAATTGGCATAACATTTTATTCTTTCACTAATTTCTGCTGTTTAAATATTTGAACGTAAAACTTAACTGATAATCGTAAAGTAGTTGTTTTCTTGAATGGTAAAAAAAATTTTAGGGTATAGTGGGATAGAAACAAAAGTGAATCGTACGAGTATGGTGAAATTAATATTTTCATATAAAATAACTACTACTGAATGAAATTAAAGCTACATCTGTATATTGTGTACGAGGTGATTGTGATGAATTACTGAGCTTAATTTGATTTATGACTATTCTACTTAAACATTCATAGTTGCCCAACGTATCACGTGAACGCATTCTACTTTCATTACGCTCTAAGAAGCTGCATATGCAATAATAATATCACTTGCATTTTACTTTGAACTACCTCTGTTATATCGCTTGAAAATTTTTAGACAACTCTCTTTAAATTGACATTATTCTTCAAAAGTTAACACAACATATTTCAGACTCTTAGAAGGCATTATAAAAAAACCATCATGAAGCCTTCCATAAGTGTTTTAACTGATTTTTAATTTTTTTCTTTTGGGGATTTACTTATTTAAAAAAAATTTTTTTTTTTTTAGACTCATTCTACACGAATTTCAATAAAAGTTTCTATTTAACTCTTCACTAGTTATTCTTTCGTAATTCATGTGATTATTTCTGTTGCGAATCTTTCCTCTTTCATATGTCGTTCAATGTCGAAGGTGAGTAAACAAAAATGCGATTTTTAAAGTGCACTTTAAATTTTAGTTTTTATTTTGTTTTTTTTTTTTGCTTCTTGTTTTCTCTTTAGTTGTAAAGACAAAGAGTCATCTTGGTGTCATTCATTTTTGTAACAGTTTATATGTTTTGGATTTGTTTCACTTATTCATTCATTCAGAATATAATAGCACGAAATTTTTAGTTCGCGTGCCCTATTTCAAAACAGACAATTGATTCAAGCCTTCCGTTGTGAACAGTTATTATGAGTCCAAGAAATTTTGCGGGAATTTTAAGGACGCCGAAATTTTTTTTTCAAACCAATTGTGTAGCTTATGAGAAAATCATAAATGATTTTACAAAAAAAAAAAAGAGAATTAAATGAGAAGGCGTAGTAAACACCAACAACGCAATACTTTCAGAAGCGCCGAATAGAGGAATCATAAGCCAAAATACCTGGAGGTTGTATATCAAGCGAACAAAGCCTCAACACTAACTATGCACTACGGTCAAGATAATGATTTAGAACTAAAAAATTAAGAAAACAACCATTTCAAATTATGGACTTTAACAAAAATTAATTGATTTTACTGTTTTGTAAAATTTAAAAAAAAAATCATTGAAATTTATGCAACTTAGTTAAACTAGTAGAACCAACACATATTCTCTCCCGTAGCGTTTTAAATAGTCCTAACCAATTATATAGGTCGATAAGAATTGTTTTTATAAATGCGACGGAAAGACCTCTATTCACTTTAAAAAATAGGTATGATTTCATAAGATCTTACTCAAGTTAATTGGCTTGCGATATTATATGGCTAAAAGATTTAGAAACTAAATGTTTAAGCTATAACATACAACCAATGATTTAATAATCATTCTTCCAATATAGACGCTATGATTCTGTTCGTTTAACAGAAGCCAAGCCGCTATGAACCTTTTTAAAATGTGTCATCATATTACCCCTACGATTACAACTCCTCGAACATTCAAGGCACTTAGAGCTAGAATGGACACGTTTTGGATGTTTGTACGAACTTCCCACACTTTTATATTTGACATTACATATTTTACATAAATGTCCCTCTTTAAAACGGTATTTACACCACCACTCGCGATTTGTGATGTTCCATCTCTTCGAATAGCTATCAACTACTCTAACTTTTGGAAACACTATCCAAAACTAGCATTAATTTGTTGCGAGAAATTCATGGCAAGATTGTGTGCAAGTTATATCTTGCTCCGACGCTTATTCCGTTATATTAATGATGTGGGCACTGCCGATATTTCACAATAACACTAACTTGCTCTGAATCGATCGTGATGAAACAGAATCTCCTCCGTTAGTTCTTTTGTCTATCAAATGGCGTTTTGACTTCAACAATATTGGCAGATGAAAAAACACTGAAAGCAAATCCTCTTGATCGACCAGTCGTGGTATCACTATCGCTATACTGCGCAAACTGTTCTTCGTATAAATGCTTTTCGTCTTCCTTGTCATCTTGTGAAAAGTAAGCATAAATTTCTACTAGAACAGCAGTTATAATGCTAATATGATTAGATAGGGTTGCACTTACGGTACATGCGGCTAATCTGGGAAAAGACCTCGCCACTGAAGCTGATAACTGTCGACGAAAGGTGGTGGACTCCTACTTGAGCAGCAATTACCCCTATGACGTGCACACTTCCTAGAATAAATTTTCACTTATTAGGGAAAAACGAAGTACCGCACTGACCCAGACGACGTTACTGCCGCCGTAACGATTTCGTCGACTTTCTCAGCTCGACTGCCCGTTTGACATTCCCAGACAAAACTGACGTAGAGTGGGAAGTCGTCAAAACTGACGTTAGATAGGAAGCCATATGGTAGCAATTCGCATATGTATTAGTCGGCAGTGGTGTAGGGCCGAGTCATTGCAAGCTATTATTTTTCGTCATCCAGCTCATAAAAGCTTTCAAAGTAGTCGCAATTTAAGTGAACAACACATTCTCGTCGGTATTTCCACATCTGGAACTTAAGTTCCAGGATAGCCTTTAACACACTCATTTTATTAGGCTGAACCAGAGCCCTTTGAATGAAGTTCTCATTTTCGGAAAAGTCAACCCAAGTAAAAGTAAGAAGAAACAATTTCCAGTTTGTCCTGAACGATTTTGTGGCGAAAATGTTTCTGCTCTGCTTGGAACAAATGTGATGAACGCAAAAATACGCTAAATTTATCAAATTTTCTCTCGTGCAAACGAAACTGTCTCATCAGTAACTGTAGCATCTAGAGTTTTTGAGAAATTATGCTTATACTCTACGAGACTAGACGAATGCTTTTTATTGGGAATTTGAATGCAGGTCAGATACATTTTGAAGACGAAGTTCATTTGGAGGAAAGGTTACAAACAGGGCATTTGCTACTAACTACTATGACAATAACACCACTTATTGTATTCAATCAACATATCTCCGTTACTATAAATAAATTCTTTCGAATTATAATCTACAATTCACGCTATTTTTGTGATACGGCTTACCTACAATAATATCTTTTACGAAGGCGTCTCATTCTACGAATATAAAGGATCAATAATCAAAATGCTACCGATGACGAATCGTAATAATCAAACTTAATTCTCTTATAACTTTATTCAGCAGTTCAATAATTGAGCAATCTATTTTGAAAGCAGCATAAGTCATTTTTTCAAAAAAATTAAGTGAATGATGATATTTTTTGTGATTTTGCAATTTGGCTGTACGAAATTTTTTGTGCTGTAAGAAAAGCATTAGTTTCATTTAGTTTTTGAAAGTTAAGGTTAATATTTTCAAATAATTTTAAGCTCAAACACTAAAATATCTTGATTTTAAAAACTAAGTGAGACATGCCGCGAGTATTTTCAAAATAAACGGCTCAATTATGTCTCCTAAATCTAGTTCCTATCAGATACAATGTCACAAATTCAACGCATTAACTTAGAATTCTTAAATATCAAGCTTTCCTTACGTACACTGATTTTCAAGACCCGTCAGTATTCTCATTCGCTATACCAAATCTAATTGTAAAGCATTTTCTGAGCAGCTGAGAGCCAGCATTTTATTGGATATACTGCAAGTAACAATGCAGGTTTGTTCCCATGTCGATTTTGCTCTTCATCATTAACTGCAAATTTGGTCCGCAGCCACTGTGGTATCTTTCCACTGTCTGGATAGAATTGAAGTTCGGTCTAGCTTGTTGGTATCCACTTGAATGTCCACACCCTGATCTCCTGCACGTTGCTTTGATTCTCTTTGCCATTAGGTCAAGTGTATCTCAAGATTTCATCTTGTTAGTGATATCGTTGTTATCTTTGCGAGAAGGAAGAAAGAAACTTTCATCGTCGTATATAATAACGAACACATGAATGGTTGCAGAGCCAAGACTGCTGGAGTTAAGTGTTCCAAATTGTAGGACGTATACACATACTTAACAGATACAACGAGATTTCAGAGGAGCATAACGAGCATGTTGTGCATAGCGTATAGTCCGTGCATGGAGTAGTTCACAAGGACGTTGACTCACATGCTCATGCATTGCATCATCTTACAGCCGAGACCAAGAAGTGGAAACCAAGCGATAGCATCTTGGCTTCTGAACAATATTCTTGTTTGGAAATAACCGCAAATTGTTAGGACTATACACGAATAACGGCACTGTTGACGGCCATGTGATAACACGGTATTGTTGTGACGACGACGGGTGAAGAGTACTTGGAATTTCGCAATATTCTAAACTGAAATATAATCAGAACACAAGATGCTTTAAGTTCTTGAACATGCTATACAAACATCTTGCCATCAAGTGTTCGAATTTATCATGGTTTTACTCCACATCTTTTATTGAAAATTTCCGCAGGACTTAAGATAAGCTTTATTGTTGGAATTTTACTTCATGCACTTATCTAAACAAAATGGAAAATTTAAGAATTATATAGAACTCTATTAAATTATGAAAATAACTCCGAGTTTACAGATGACTTTTCTTAGGGATTTTTAAACAAAATTTTTTACAATACCCTATCAAAATCGGTACCTGTCCGTCCGTCAGTGCATCAAAGAAAACTTTCTCAGGACCTACAGTCATCAGTCAGCTCACTAATTTCTGGTTAATGAAAGTTCCACAGACGAAAAAAAAATCAAAGGCTTTTAAGGGTGGTCTCTCCATATAAAGATGTGAGGCCTTAAAAAATGTTTTCATCAAAGGCAGTACACTATGGAAGGCCTTGATGGTGTCCCTTAATATCCGTTATTAAAGTTGCAATGAAGATGATGGAGTAGCAGGGGAAGCGGAAGAACATGAAAAAATGGTGTCCGCCCCCTCTCGCGGATGGGAACCTGTGGACTGAAAAATCTAAAAAAATCATTAAAGTAGCTCTCTACTATGAGTATATCTGAGAAGTTGAAATTTGGGAAACATTGCTAGTAATGTTAGTAATGATATATAAATTTTACATTTTCTTGTATAAAATCGTAAGGGTACCTTTAAATCCAATGAATTTTTTTTCTTATATGTCTACTTATAAAGCTAATCAACGGTGCACATTTCAGAAGAGTCGGATTGTAATTGATGAAGTTATGGTGTTTTACATTTTTGGTATTACAACAACAACAATACATGGCTATTGAGCAACATATGCCTTCAATCTACTCAGAAACTATGGATTTGTTTGGATTTATATGACCATTTTTGAAAGTATGTATATATCATTTGAGAATACGTTCAACGAGTGGTATTAGTAATCGCAAAGTAAAATGGCTATTAACTCTTAACGAAAATACACATTTCATAGGGGATAAAATCATAGTTGGAGGTTTTCATAAGTGCAATAGTAACAACAACTTTAGAAGCTGCAGTTCATTAAACTTTGTTAATCACAGTAGAATTTTTGAACATATCATTTTTCCCAGTGAATTCATATGGGTGCCCTAAAATTTAAATTTAAGTAGGTCAAGGAAAGATTCTTATAATCTGTTCGTTCAAATAAAGTTAAATCGCAATCACAGAAGCAATGGCCATTTGAGTAAAACATAATGTTCGATTTTTCCACCATTTGGGATTTACATCGAACCAGACAGTATACGAGTACTTTCAGTTTGATCTTTTAATTTGCAGATAATATGATTAACAAGTTAGGCACACAGTACAACGCTTATGTCAGAAGGGCAGATTAGTAAGAGTGGTTTAATTCAAGAGTAACTTTTATGACATGCACACCTCATATATTTTTGCTTTAAAAGAACTCTATTTGTCAACTTTATATGCTTTAAAAGAACTCCAATTGATACCTATATTGTTAAATCATTAACTGACCTGAATCTTAAATGTACTACTTTCATCTTATCTGAAAATTTATAGAATATCCAATCAAGAGAATCTTGTTCAATTGAAAGCCCATGTAGTAGCGAAATCGTATATGATTGTTGTAATAGGAGGAAATTCAAATGGCTATAACATCTGTAAATTTTATTGAAACGTATAGAATATAAGGATCTTTTAAAGAACTGATTAAATGGCTGATTTCATTCAATTTAATGATACTTATACAGTTTTACTGACAAAAATCTTAAATCATACTATTATTAGCAAAGTTCAACGCATTTTAGCCTCTAAATTATTGGCTACTGGATGCAGCTCCATGATTTTTAAGGCTTTGTGAAAGAAATATCATAAAAACATATTAGTTTTGGGTACTTCCTGTCTGCCTATCCGTCCGTCTATCCGCCCTTCCGTGCGTCACAAGAAATTTCTTCAGAAACTATAGAAGCCACAAAGCTCACACTTTGTGGAAATGTCAGAAGTCATTGTCTTATCAAATATTTCAAAAGTTTTTAAGGGTTTCAGAACGAAGCTATCCTGAAACATTTTTTTCATCAAATGCAGTCGAGTAGGGTATCAAATGAAAGGTCTCAGCACATTCAGAATCTGAAACAAGTTGGGTAGAAAGAACTACGCTCTTATCAGGAGGGTTTTGTACTTAACTTTATCATTAAAGTTTTTCGTGAGTTAGATCGTTCTATATGGAGGCATATCGTCCTCCATATAGAACGATCTAACTCACGAAAAACTTTAATGATATGCAAACAAAAATATCTACTTTTAAAGAAAACCCAGTGTTACTCCATTATAACCGGCTAAACTTTGGTTGCAATATTGTTAAAATCATTAAATAAGCCAAATATATATATATATATATATATATATATATATATATATATATATATATATACGAATATATATATATATATGTATATATATATATATATATATATATATACATATATATATATATATATATATATATATATATATATATATATATATATATATATTTAGCTTATTCAATTATTTTAACAATATTGCAACAAAAGTTTAGCCGGTATATATATATATATATATATATATATATATATATATATATATATATATCATCACCATCATCTGCAGCTTGTTCAACCATATATACCTATGTGTATTATGGCACTTACGTATTGATTCCTCATTTCTTTCCAGTCGTCTCTATTTTGTGGTATCCTTGTCCAGGTAACAGCTGCTAGTTTCCTGATGTCATGATCCCACCGTAGTTTTGGCCTTCCTGGTTGTCTTTTCATCCCTCTTGGGTACTATTGTGTGATCTTGGCAGTCCATCTGTTGTCAGTTAGCCTTGCTATGTGTGACTAAATAGTTTAGCGAATCAGCATCTGGAAAATAATGTTTAGTACAATTATAGTAAAGAAAAACAAAATAAACTAGCTCCATAAGAACGGCAGTTTCCCAACACAAATGTTAAGTAAGCATGAATTGCACTGATATAATCTAACTGTGAAAACTATGATATAATAAAATTTTAGTTATTTTATCCCAATACAACGTATGTTAACTCAATGCCAACAAATTTACCCCAAAACTAATTATCCCTCTCAAGTTCCGCTCTTTTTCACTCTCCACTGACCACATACAGGGTGCGCACGGTATTTGAGAACATGCATAAATGTGACTATGACTTCGCAATTTTTTTTTTTATTTTTTGCCCTTTTCAGATAAGAAATGGCAGGAAACAACATCACTCAAGAAATGAAGAGACATGCTGTCACCGTCGTTTTATGTGCGAACAATACAGATTTAGAGATATCTAATTTTCATAATTGCGCCCGTTTATTCGTGCATAAGGTTTGCCGTGAATTGGGAGCATCAGGAAGTGATACAGAATTGGTAGCAAAACGCAAAAAGCACGAACAACATTCTGACACTGTCCGATCTGTAGAATTTTTAGAGCAAGTGCAAGCGATCATAGACGAGGACCCTTCAAAATCAATGAGGGTCCTTGCAAGTGAGCTTCATGTTTCTGAGCGCCTTATTCGTAGAGTTTTTCATGAAGACATTCGGTATAAGTCAGGACAGCTCATGTCGAAACGAAGACGGGAGCAGAGAGTTCTCCGATCAAAACGTCTTTTAAACAAAATCAAACAGCCTGAGGCGCCCAAAATGTTATGGTTTTTTCCCGACGAAAAACATTTTGACCTAGATCAAAAGACCAATCACAGAAATGACAGATGGCTATGTTCAAATCGTATGGAGGCTCCTGTTGTTAGGCACACAAAATTCCCAGCCACTGTTATGGTTTTAAGTGCTGTCAGCAACGAAGGACATGTTATGCCAAACACACTTTTTTTAACTCAAGGACTTCGAGTGAACTCTGCTGCATATATCGAGGTTTTGGAGACAGTAGTGAAACCCTGGATAGACAATGTAACCAAGGCAGACCATACATTTTTCAACAAGACTCTGCTCCTTCACATAAAGCGATAGCGACACAAGATTGGATGGCCGAACTTTTCATGACCACATAACACCGAGCCTATGGCCATCTAGCTCCCCACACCTTAATCCTTTGGATTATTACGTATGGGGCGCAGTTGAGTGTGAGACCAATAAGCGTCCTCATACTACCACTTCTTCGCTGAAGACTGCTATTAATGCCGTTATGGTCAATATGAACAAGGAGCATTTGACTCGGGCATCTAATCGTTTGCGTACCCGGATCGAAGAGGTTATTGCTGCTAATGGTGATTTTATTGAATACCTTTATAGCCATAGATTAATTTAACGTTGTCTAAAAAATTCCTGAAATTTCATTGAATTTTGTTAAAAATAAAAGCTAATTAATTTTACTCTCAAGTTGTCCACAAATACCGTACGTACCATATATATATATATATATATATATATATATATATATATATATATATATATATATATATATATATATATATATATATATATATATATATATATATATATATGTATACGAGTATATATATATATATATATATATATATATATATATATATAATATATATATATATATATATATATATATATATATATATATATATATATATATATATATATATACCCTGGCTGGCTCAAGGGGTGGAGCGAGGGGCTCACACTGGGAGGTACCGAGTTCAAATCCCATGCAAGGCTTTTTCCTCAATAAAAAGGCTGTCCAATGGACACTTACCAACCCGCAATGAGACAGCGTGGTATTTATGGAATGTCGAAAAAGGTACCAGCCCTCATTCTCCATAGGCCTGAGTGGACCGAGGATAGGTAGCTCCCAGGAACCATCCACAAAGGCACATGGGGTTAAAAATCCGCGGAGGCTAGGCCGCTATCAAAAACAACTAACAAAGATAAAAATAAAGACATAAAATCGCCGATCACTATCCAGCCGGACAAGACTAACCGAGTTAGAAGCAGAAGCAGCTACGATTAGGTGGGACATCATTGGGTTGAGTGAAACTAGGCGCAATGACAAAAACCTGCTGACACTCACTTCAGGCAATATCCTTTACCATCAGGGAACCCAATCGGGCAGAACTAACGGAGTAGAATTCTTGATTAACAAGAAATGGAAAGACAAAATAATTAGTACCGCAAGCACGTCAGATCGAGTGGTCAGCTTGGCTCTCAAGCTGTCACAAAGATACACAATGTAAATAATCCAAGTTTATGCACCAACATCTAGTCACTTAGACGGCGAACTTTAAGATTTCTGCAATGAGATAACTCAAGTTTGTGACAACAATAATAGCCATTTCAAATTCCTCATCGGAGACTTCAATGCCATAGTAAGAAATAGAGAAGAACAGGAGGCACTGGTGGGAAAATTCGGATTAGGCTAGAGAAACGAGAGAGGAGAGAGACTGGTGCAATTCGCCCACCAATACAACCTGTACAAAGCGAACTCACTTTTCAAGAAACAACAAAGCAGGAAATGGACTTGGCAAGCCCCCGATGGGGTTACAAGGAACGAGATCGACCTGGTCCTAACGAATAACATAAGAGCGATCAAAGACTTAACTTAGCAAATTCAGGACGGGCAGTGACCACCGCCTCATCAGAGCGCAACTAACCTTAGATCTAAAATCCACATGAGCAAAACTAGTTAGGAAGCCAATACGACCAGGCTTCAACAACGAAAATATCAAGAATAACATTGGCCAATATCAGTCAATGATAGAGGAGGAAATGAAAAACAGAGACGCATCGCACCTTACAAATGCCATCTTGAAATGCATTAAGGAAATAGGCAAACCAAGAGCAGCAACTAGACACCACAAACTATCTAGCAAAACTAAGGCGCTTCTAAAAATCATCTTCAAAAAACGTTCAGAGAATCGAGTACACGGAAGTTCATAAAACAATTAGGAAGAAGATAACAGAAGACATCACCAAGTACTACGAAAAATTAGTAAAAAATGCCCTTGAGAACAACCAAAGCATAAGCAAGCTGGGTAAACAGACCTACGGTCATGTCAGAAGGGTTTTGTACCCAACCTCTCCGAACTACGGTCACCAGCAACAAATAAAGTCAAGAAACATGTCAAAGAGATGTGCACATTTACAAGAAGTTTCATTGTTTCTCCATTTCCAACGATCCGCATTTTGTTCCAAACCAACAACAATCACTTAACTCATGAATTCCAAAAAAATTGTATTGTTATAAATCTTATCTGGAAATTTTAAGAAGATGAAATCAAAATTGCAGTGTCTGAACCGATGGGAAATCCATAAAATACCAAAACCGTATGTTATTGTTGTTGTAATTGCAGAACTTTCAAATGGCTATAACTTCTGTGAATATCATTCGATTTTCATCAAACTTGCAGGGTAGTAGGTCCTTATATGCAACTACTAGAATATCGAATTTTGTTGAGTTTAAGGATACCAGTACGATTTAATTGGGGAAAAAGTGAAATTCGAAAATCATACTATTATTAACAAAGTTGAGTGAATTTCGACTTCTAAGGTATTTTTCGTTGTTATACCCATAAATATCTACCTGTATGATTTTTTTCAGATTTTTTGGATCACAGGTGTCCAATCGCGAGGGGGGCACAAATATTTCGTGTATTTCTCCTTCGTGTGCGCCCCCTGAAGCAAAAAATGCCAGTTTAAGACCTGTTTTGATAAGTTCTCATTTAGACCTTTTGTATCATACCCATATTGATTACCTTTGATTAAATTTTTTCTCGGGGGCCACTCCCCTATATGGGGAGACCCCTATTAAATACCTCATAATTTTTTTTTTTGCTGAACTTTCAAGAGAGCATCACTTTATACCTGTGTGTAAAATTTGGTGTTTCTAACTTAAGTACTTTGCGAGAAAAACTGCTGTGACACATGGACGGACAAACGGATAGACGGACAGACAGGTCGCGATTTTAGTAGGGTTTTGTAAAATAATTTAAGAAAACCCTAAAAAGGCAAAAGAAGCACTTATAATTGGCAAAAAACAGTTGATAGCACTTAAACAAGGAAACACCAGGGTGACAGATAGGATAGGAATAATAAAAATCGTAATTGCCTTCTACAGTGACTTATACAAGTCCCCAAAAGTAGCTCCCAACTGTATAACAACAACACGTGAGATAGTAGACAAACCTTTCCCTGAAGTCAACCCAGATGAAGTGGAATATGCCATCAATTCAATGAAAACAGGCCAAACAGCAGAAAATGACAGCATAACCGCGGAACTGTTGAAATATGCTGGTAAAGGAATCTGGAAAACACTAGCCAAAATATACACCAATTGTCTCAAAACCAGACACATACGAAGTGTGTTCAAAAAGTATCGATTTCGATTTTTTTGTAGCGTTATGTTGGTACTCATGTCTGTCACTTATGCCAACAAGCTCGGCCATTTTGAATGTTCACTTAATTGGTGATAGCTGCTTTACTTGCACGTGTTTTCAATTGTTTTCGATTTTTACTTATTCAAAAAAATGGATCAAAGAACGTGTACCAAATTTTGTATGAAAAACGAAATTAAGTGCGCGGGTGCATTCCGAATGTTGACTGTGGCATACGGAGAAGCTACCTTGGACCAAAGCAACGTTTATCGGTGGTACAAAATGTTTTTAGAAGGCCGAGAAGATGTGAACGACGAAGAGCGTGCCGGACGCCCGAGCACTTCAGCAACAGACGAAAAAATTAATGAAGTGGAGAAAATGGTATTGGCCAATCGTCGAATCACCGTTAGAGAAGTTGCTGAGGACCTAAACATATCGATTGGCTCGTGCCATTCGATTTTGATCCACGATTTGGGTATGAGACGGGTCGCCGCGAAATTCGTACCAAAATTGCTCAATTGCGACCAAAAACAGGAACGCATGAACATTGCTAATGAGATGTTAAACTCTGTCCGTGACGAACCAAATTTGCTCCAGAGGGTCATAACTGGCGACGAATCGTGGGTTTATGGTTATGACGTGGAAACCAAAGCTCAATCATCTTAATGGAAGCTGCCGCATGAACCAAGACCGAAAAAAAGCGCGCCAAGTTCGGTCGAATGTGAAAATTTTGCTGACAGTTTTCTTCGATTGCAAGGGCGTGGTGCATCATGAGTTCTTGCCACAGGGAAGAACGGTCAATAAGGAATATTACCTGCAAGTTATGCGTAATTTGCGCGAAGCAATCTGCCAGAAACGCCCGGATTTGTGGGAGAACAAAAATTGGCTTTTGCACCACGATAACGCCCCTGCTCACACATCGTTGCTTGTGCGCGACTTTTTGGCCAAAAACAACACACTAATGATGCCGCAGCCACCGTATTCCCCAGATCTGGCCCCCTGTGACTTTTTCTTGTTTCCTCAACTGAAGAGGCCCATGAAAGGACGACGTTACGCTATGCTTGACGAGATAAAGACGGCATCGAAGGAGGAGCTGAACAAGATTTAAAAAAATGATTTTTTGAAGTGCTTCGAAGATTGGAAAAACCGTTGGCACAAGTGTATAATATCTCATGGGGATTACTTTGAAGGGGACAAAATAGATATTCATGAATAAATAAATAATTTTTGAAAAAAAACAAAATTCGCGATATCACACACCTCGTACTTGAAGACAGAAACAACGCAAACATTGTAATAATCCACAAAAAGGGCGATAAAGAAGATATTAAAAATTACAGGTCAATAAGTCTGCTACCTGTCTTCTATAAGGTATTCGCCAAAATAATTAGCTATCAAATACAAGCAGCCCTTGACGCTGAACAGCCACGGGAACAAGCTGGATTTAGAGGTGGATTCAGTACACTAGACCACATACACACTTTGAGATACATCATGAATAGGGCTAAAGAGTACAAACTAGACTTTGAGGCAATTATAAGAACACTAAACAATCAATGTATAGATAAAACATACGTGGAAACGCTCTCAAACATCTACAGGAGCGCTAAAGTAAAGTTCAAAGTGTTTGATGACACGACAGAATTCTCCACACAAAAAGGTGTTAGACAAGGGGACACAATCTGGAAAACATCTTTCGAGAACTAAGGTGGGAAGGAAAGGGCCTACAAATGAACGGAGAATGCATCAATCACTTAAGATTTGCCGACAATATGGTCATGAGCTTAGCGAAGCCAGCGAAATAGTCGGCCTGAGAATTAACCTAAGTAAAACTAAGTTACGCCCAATAAACATCTAGGAGGTCAGGACAAAATAGCACTGAACAACACCAGGCTAGAAACAGTAGAAGAATATATCTACCTAGCCCAGCTAGTACATGAATTCGGAGTCATAACACCTGAAATTAAAAGGCAAATCAAGCTAGCATGGAGTGCATTCGGGGAAAACTCCATCATATTCAAAGCTAAAATGAAACTCCACTTAAAAAAGAAAACGTTCGACCAATGTATCCTACCTGTCATGACATACGGCTGTGAGACATGGGCGTTAACAACAGGAGTCACACGGAAATTACAAGTGGCACAAAGAGCAATGGAAAGGTGCATGCTAGGCATCACAAAAAGAGACCATAAGACATTCACTTGGATCAGAGGAATAACCAAAGTGACAGATGTAGTCCATAGAATTAGGTCACTAAAATGGTAATGGGCCGCACACATAGCAAGGCTAACTGACAACAGATGGACTGCCAAGATCACACAATAGTACCCAAGAGGGATGAAAAGACAACCAGGAAGGCCAAAACTACGGTGGGATCATGACATCAGGAAACTAGCAGCTGTTACCTGGACAAGGATACCACAAAATAGAGACGACTGGAAAGAAATGAGGAATCAATACGTAAGTGCCATAATACACATAGGTATATATGGTTGAACAAGCTGCAGATGATGGTGATGATATATATATATATATATATATATATATATATATATATATATATATATATATATATATATATATATATATATATATATATATATATATATATATATATATATATATATATATATATATATATATCATCACCATCATCTGCAGCTTGTTCAACCATATATACCTATGTGTATTATGGCACTTACGTATTGATTCCTCATTTCTTTCCAGTCGTCTCTATTTTGTGGTATCCTTGTCCAGGTAACAGCTGCTAGTTTCCTGATGTCATGATCCCACCGTAGTTTTGGCCTTCCTGGTTGTCTTTTCATCCCTCTTGGGTACTATTGTGTGATCTTGGCAGTCCATCTGTTGTCAGTTAGCCTTGCTATGTGTGCGGCCCATTACCATTTTAGTGACCTAATTCTATGGACTACATCTGTCACTTTGGTTATTCCTCTGATCCAAGTGAATGTCTTATGGTCTCTTTTTGTGATGCCTAGCATGCACCTTTCCATTGCTCTTTGTGCCACTTGTAATTTCCGTGTGACTCCTGTTGTTAACGCCCATGTCTCACAGCCGTATGTCATGACAGGTAGGATACATTGGTCGAACGTTTTCTTTTTTAAGTGGAGTTTCATTTTAGCTTTGAATATGATGGAGTTTTTCCCGAATGCACTCCATGCTAGCTTGATTTGCCTTTTAACTCCTGTTGTTAACGCCCATGTCTCACAGCCGTATGTCATGACAGGTAGGATACATTGGTCGAACGTTTTCTTTTTTAAGTGGAGTTTCATTTTAGCTTTGAATATGATGGAGTTTTTCCCGAATGCACTCCATGCTAGCTTGATTTGCCTTTTAATTTCAGGTGTTATGACTCCGAATTCATGTACTAGCTGGGCTAGGTAGATATATTCTTCTACTGTTTCTAGCCTGGTGTTGTTCAGTGCTATTTTGTCCTGACCTCCTAGATGTTTATTGGGCGTAACTTAGTTTTACTTAGGTTAATTCTCAGGCCGACTATTTCGCTGGCTTCGCTAAGCTCATGACCATATTGTCGGCAAATCTTAAGTGATTGATGCATTCTCCGTTCATTTGTAGGCCCTTTCCTTCCCACCTTAGTTCTCGAAAGATGTTTTCCAGATTGTGTCCCCTTGTCTAACACCTTTTTGTGTGGAGAATTCTGTCGTGTCATCAAACACTTTGAACTTTACTTTAGCGCTCCTGTAGATGTTTGAGAGCGTTTCCACGTATGTTTTATCTATACATTGATTGTTTAGTGTTCTTATAATTGCCTCAAAGTCTAGTTTGTACTCTTTAGCCCTATTCATGATGTATCTCAAAGTGTGTATGTGGTCTAGTGTACTGAATCCACCTCTAAATCCAGCTTGTTCCCGTGGCTGTTCAGCGTCAAGGGCTGCTTGTATTTGATAGCTAATTATTTTGGCGAATACCTTATAGAAGACAGGTAGCAGACTTATTGACCTGTAATTTTTAATATCTTCTTTATCGCCCTTTTTGTGGATTATTACAATGTTTGCGTTGTTTCTGTCTTCAAGTACGAGGTGTGTGATATCGCGAATTTTGTTTTTTTTCAAAAATTATTTATTTATTCATGAATATCTATTTTGTCCCCTTCAAAGTAATCCCCATGAGATATTATACACTTGTGCCAACGGTTTTTCCAATCTTCGAAGCACTTCAAAAAATCATTTTTTTAAATCTTGTTCAGCTCCTCCTTCGATGCCGTCTTTATCTCGTCAAGCATAGCGTAACGTCGTCCTTTCATGGGCCTCTTCAGTTGAGGAAACAAGAAAAAGTCACAGGGGGCCAGATCTGGGGAATACGGTGGCTGCGGCATCATTAGTGTGTTGTTTTTGGCCAAAAAGTCGCGCACAAGCAACGATGTGTGAGCAGGGGCGTTATCGTGGTGCAAAAGCCAATTTTTGTTCTCCCACAAATCCGGGCGTTTCTGGCAGATTGCTTCGCGCAAATTACGCATAACTTGCAGGTAATATTCCTTATTGACCGTTCTTCCCTGTGGCAAGAACTCATGATGCACCACGCCCTTGCAATCGAAGAAAACTGTCAGCAAAATTTTCACATTCGACCGAACTTGGCGCGCTTTTTTTCGGTCTTGGTTCATGCGGCAGCTTCCATTAAGATGATTGAGCTTTGGTTTCCACGTCATAACCATAAACCCACGATTCGTCGCCAGTTATGACCCTCTGGAGCAAATTTGGTTCGTCACGGACAGAGTTTAACATCTCATTAGCAATGTTCATGCGTTCCTGTTTTTGGTCGCAATTGAGCAATTTTGGTACGAATTTCGCGGCGACCCGTCTCATACCCAAATCGTGGATCAAAATCGAATGGCACGAGCCAATCGATATGTTTAGGTCCTCAGCAACTTCTCTAACGGTGATTCGACGATTGGCCAATACCATTTTCTCCACTTCATTAATTTTTTCGTCTGTTGCTGAAGTGCTCGGGCGTCCGGCACGCTCTTCGTCGTTCACATCTTCTCGGCCTTCTAAAAACATTTTGTACCACCGATAAACGTTGCTTTGGTCCAAGGTAGCTTCTCCGTATGCCACAGTCAACATTCGGAATGCACCCGCGCACTTAATTTCGTTTTTCATACAAAATTTGGTACACGTTCTTTGATCCATTTTTTTGAATAAGTAAAAATCGAAAACAATTGAAAACACGTGCAAGTAAAGCAGCTATCACCAATTAAGTGAACATTCAAAATGGCCGAGCTTGTTGGCATAAGTGACAGACATGAGTACCAACATAACGCTACAAAAAAATCGAAATCGATACTTTTTGAACACACTTCGTATGTGTCTGGTTTTGAGACAATTGGTGTATATTTTGGCTAGTGTTTTCCAGATTCCTTTACCAGCATATTTCAACAGTTCCGCGGTTATGCTGTCATTTTCTGCTGTTTGGCCTGTTTTCATTGAATTGATGGCATATTCCACTTCATCTGGGTTGACTTCAGGGAAAGGTTTGTCTACTATCTCACGTGTTGTTGTTATACAGTTGGGAGCTACTTTTGGGGACTTGTATAAGTCACTGTAGAAGGCAATTACGATTTTTATTATTCCTATCCTATCTGTCACCCTGGTGTTTCCTTGTTTAAGTGCTATCAACTGTTTTTTGCCAATTATAAGTGCTTCTTTTGCCTTTTTAGGGTTTTCTTAAATTATTTTACAAAACCCTACTAAAATCGCGACCTGTCTGTCCGTCTATCCGTTTGTCCGTCCATGTGTCACAGCAGTTTTTCTCGCAAAGTACTTAAGTTAGAAACACCAAATTTTACACACAGGTATAAAGTGATGCTCTCTTGAAAGTTCAGCAAAAAAAAAAATTATGAGGTATTTAATAGGGGTCTCCCCATATAGGGGAGTGGCCCCCGAGAAAAAATTTAATCAAAGGTAATCAATATGGGTATGATACAAAAGGTCTAAATGAGAACTTATCAAAACAGGTCTTAAACTGGCATTTTTTGCTTCAGGGGGCGCACACGAAGGAGAAATACACGAAATATTTGTGCCCCCCTCGCGATTGGACACCTGTGATCCAAAAAATCTGAAAAAAATCATACAGGTAGATATTTATGGGTATAACAACGAAAAATACCTTAGAAGTCGAAATTCACTCAACTTTGTTAATAATAGTATGATTTTCGAATTTCACTTTTTCCCCAATTAAATCGTACTGGTATCCTTAAACTCAACAAAATTCGATATTCTAGTAGTTGCATATAAGGACCTACTACCCTGCAAGTTTGATGAAAATCGAATGATATTCACAGAAGTTATAGCCATTTGAAAGTTCTGCAATTACAACAACAATAACATACGGTTTTGGTATTTTATGGATTTCCCATCGGTTCAGACACTGCAATTTTGATTTCATCTTCTTAAAATTTCCAGATAAGATTTATAACAATACAATTTTTTTGGAATTCATGAGTTAAGTGATTGTTGTTGGTTTGGAACAAAATGCGGATCGTTGGAAATGGAGAAACAATGAAACTTCTTGTAAATGTGCACATCTCTTTGACATGTTTCTTGACTTTATTTGTTGCTGGTGACCGTAGTTCGGAGAGGTTGGGTACAAAACCCTTCTGACATGACCGTAGGTCTGTTTACCCAGCTTGCTTATGCTTTGGTTGTTCTCAAGGGCATTTTTTACTAATTTTTCGTAGTACTTGGTGATGTCTTCTGTTATCTTCTTCCTAATTGTTTTATGAACTTCCGTGTACTCGATTCTCTGAACGTTTTTTGAAGATGATTTTTAGAAGCGCCTTAGTTTTGCTAGATAGTTTGTGGTGTCTAGTTGCTGCTCTTGGTTTGCCTATTTCCTTAATGCATTTCAAGATGGCATTTGTAAGGTGCGATGCGTCTCTGTTTTTCATTTCCTCCTCTATCATTGACTGATATTGGCCAATGTTATTCTTGATATTTTCGTTGTTGAAGCCTGGTCGTATTGGCTTCCTAACTAGTTTTGCTCATGTGGATTTTAGATCTAAGGTTAGTTGCGCTCTGATGAGGCGGTGGTCACTGCCCGTCCTGAATTTGCTAAGTTAAGTCTTTGATCGCTCTTATGTTATTCGTTAGGACCAGGTCGATCTCGTTCCTTGTAACCCCATCGGGGGCTTGCCAAGTCCATTTCCTGCTTTGTTGTTTCTTGAAAAGTGAGTTCGCTTTGTACAGGTTGTATTGGTGGGCGAATTGCACCAGTCTCTCTCCTCTCTCGTTTCTCTAGCCTAATCCGAATTTTCCCACCAGTGCCTCCTGTTCTTCTCTATTTCTTACTATGGCATTGAAGTCTCCGATGAGGAATTTGAAATGGCTATTATTGTTGTCACAAACTTGAGTTATCTCATTGCAGAAATCTTAAAGTTCGCCGTCTAAGTGACTAGATGTTGGTGCATAAACTTGGATTATTTACATTGTGTATCTTTGTGACAGCTTGAGAGCCAAGCTGACCACTCGATCTGACGTGCTTGCGGTACTAATTATTTTGTCTTTCCATTTCTTGTTAATCAAGAATTCTACTCCGTTAGTTCTGCCCGATTGGGTTCCCTGATGGTAAAGGATATTGCCTGAAGTGAGTGTCAGCAGGTTTTTGTCATTGCGCCTAGTTTCACTCAACCCAATGATGTCCCACCTAATCGTAGCTGCTTCTGCTTCTAACTCGGTTAGTCTTGTCCGGCTGGATAGTGATCGGCGATTTTATGTCTTTATTTTTATCTTTGTTAGTTGTTTTTGATAGCGGCCTAGCCTCCGCGGATTTTTAACCCCATGTGCCTTTGTGGATGGTTCCTGGGAGCTACCTATCCTCGGTCCACTCAGGCCTATGGAGAATGAGGGCTGGTACCTTTTTCGACATTCCATAAATACCACGCTGTCTCATTGCGGGTTGGTAAGTGTCCATTGGACAGCCTTTTTATTGAGGAAAAAGCCTTGCATGGGATTTGAACTCGGTACCTCCCAGTGTGAGCCCCTCGCTCCACCCCTTGAGCCAGCCAGGGTATATATATATATATATATATATATATATATATATATATATATATATATATATATATTTATATATATATATATATATATATATATATATATATATATACTCGTATACATATATATATATATATATATATATATATATATATATATATATATATATATATATATATATATATATATATATATATATATATATATATATGGTACGTACGGTATTTGTGGACAACTTGAGAGTAAAATTAATTAGCTTTTATTTTTAACAAAATTCAATGAAATTTCAGGAATTTTTTAGACAACGTTAAATTAATCTATGGCTATAAAGGTATTCAATAAAATCACCATTAGCAGCAATAACCTCTTCGATCCGGGTACGCAAACGATTAGATGCCCGAGTCAAATGCTCCTTGTTCATATTGACCATAACGGCATTAATAGCAGTCTTCAGCGAAGAAGTGGTAGTATGAGGACGCTTATTGGTCTCACACTCAACTGCGCCCCATACGTAATAATCCAAAGGATTAAGGTGTGGGGAGCTAGATGGCCATAGGCTCGGTGTTATGTGGTCATGAAAAGTTCGGCCATCCAATCTTGTGTCGCTATCGCTTTATGTGAAGGAGCAGAGTCTTGTTGAAAAATGTATGGTCTGCCTTGGTTACATTGTCTATCCAGGGTTTCACTACTGTCTCCAAAACCTCGATATATGCAGCAGAGTTCACTCGAAGTCCTTGAGTTAAAAAAAGTGTGTTTGGCATAACATGTCCTTCGTTGCTGACAGCACTTAAAACCATAACAGTGGCTGGGAATTTTGTGTGCCTAACAACAGGAGCCTCCACGATTTGAACATAGCCATCTGTCATTTCTGTGATTGGTCTTTTGATCTAGGTCAAAATGTTTTTCGTCGGGAAAAAACCATAACATTTTGGGCGCCTCAGGCTGTTTGATTTTGTTTAAAAGACGTTTTGATCGGAGAACTCTCTGCTCCCGTCTTCGTTTCGACATGAGCTGTCCTGACTTATACCGAATGTCTTCATGAAAAACTCTACGAATAAGGCGCTCAGAAACATGAAGCTCACTTGCAAGGACCCTCATTGATTTTGAAGGGTCCTCGTCTATGATCGCTTGCACTTGCTCTAAAAATTCTACAGATCGGACAGTGTCAGAATGTTGTTCGTGCTTTTTGCGTTTTGCTACCAATTCTGTATCACTTCCTGATGCTCCCAATTCACGGCAAACCTTATGCACGAATAAACGGGCGCAATTATGAAAATTAGATATCTCTAAATCTGTATTGTTCGCACATAAAACGACGGTGACAGCATGTCTCTTCATTTCTTGAGTGATGTTGTTTCCTGCCATTTCTTATCTGAAAAGGGCAAAAAATAAAAAAAAAAATTGCGAAGTCATAGTCACATTTATGCATGTTCTCAAATACCGTGCGCACCCTGTATGTGGTCAGTGGAGAGTGAAAAAGAGCGGAACTTGAGAGGGATAATTAGTTTTGGGGTAAATTTGTTGGCATTGAGTTAACATACGTTGTATTGGGATAAAATAACTAAAATTTTATTATATCATAGTTTTCACAGTTAGATTATATCAGTGCAATTCATGCTTACTTAACATTTGTGTTGGGAAACTGCCGTTCTTATGGAGCTAGTTTATTTTGTTTTTCTTTACTATAATTGTACTAAACATTATTTTCCAGATGCTGATTCGCTAAACTATTTAGTCAAGTATATATTTTCGTTTGGTTTTTTTATTGTATTGGACTATACCTACTATCTGTGACATACTTATCTCATTTTCTCTAGTAAGAATGTTACTTAATTAATTTGTGAAAACTAAGTGTGTAGTGGCTTAAGCTTGTACTGATCACTTGATATCACTAAATGTACTTAGAATAGCTTTGAGAACACTGCTGCTACTATATTTGATGAGCTCAAATGGAATCTCATCGATGCCTGGCGTTTTATTATTCTTTTGGGCTTTGATGATGGAAAAAACTTCATCCAGAGTTGGTGAGGCCAATAGAAGCTCTCCGCAGACATCTATATGCTCAATGTTTTGAAGCTGTGTGGAGGATTCAGGAGGTTCTTGAAATATGATGCACATCTTTCCTTAATCTTGGTTTCTATTGCCCACGTCATCACGACAGAGCGTGGCGTTGGGCTGATAACAACGTTTCAGACTTTTCAGTCCATTGTATGCTTGTCTTCTGTTGTTGCTCGCTAAACTTACATATATACTTCTCAATCGGTCGTCGTAGTATTTTTTTTTTTTGAGTTCTAATTATGTTATTCGCTATTCTTCTGAGATTTTCATAATGTTTTCTCTTCGTCCTGGTTTTCCCACCTACTTGTACGTGATCTTTGTACGCCTGATTCTTATTGTCTAACGCATTTTGGCACTCGTCGTCGAAATAATCATTTCTTTTGCACCGGGCTTGATTTTCAATTGTCTGTTCTGCCACAATCTTAAAAGTCGCTTCCACTTCCATATGGAGCTCGTTGCTTGTCTTTAGCGATGCGTCTGATAAGATTTGAGCCAGCTGGTTGTTGAGGGTCTCCATTGAAATTGTTTGCCGCTGACGCCGTTTGGAGCCTTTCGATATCAAATGTTTTTAGCGGGCTGGTCTTGGTCGCATATGCTTTTGCACACGACATTGATAGGTTAATTTGATCAAGTCAGCCCCTCGGTATGTACGGACATCAAGTATGCTCAAGGTCCAACGTTGTTCGATCAGAACATGATTGATCTGGTTTTGAGTGTTACTATCCAGAGTTACCAAAGTCATTTTATGAATGCGTCAATGTGGGAAGCAAGTCGAGCATATGACTAGATTTTTGCTACTTGCAAAGTCAATCAGGCGCTTGTGGCTGTCATTTGTTTCATCGTGGAGACTATATCCTCCAGTCGTTCTCCGATGTGGTAACTCATTTTCAAATCATCCAGAATAATTTTTTTGTCATTTGTAGGCAATGAGTTGACAAGTCTTTCCAGGTGATTGTTAAACGTTTCCCTCGTTTCTTCGTCTTTTTTTCGGTCAGGGCGGGAACATGCATCGCTGTTTTAAGGATCGTAAACAACCGTTCGTTGACTGCCTTAAAGTCAAAAACGTGCAATTTGAGCTCCTTATCTACAATGAAGGCCACTCTGAGTTCTCAGTCTAGAATATTCCTCCCACTTTCGAATATTGTGCGATCCCATGTCTAGAATATTATTTCTAATCCAGATCGTTTCCCGGATTGTCAGTATTTTTAATTTATATTAGCTGGCCTGTCATTAAAAAGTCTTTAACAGCACTTGAGTAATTGAGTGATCTGACATTCCAGAATCCAATGCCATAGCCCTTTTTTGGTTTGCGAGGCCATTTGCCACTCCATGGCCCTTCTGCAGGTTTCAAAACATTTTAATGTTTTCCAGGGACGGAGAGCTAGCCCGGCCCCCAATATACAATATATACCTATTCATATATATGGAGCATATGATATATATATATATATATATATATATATATATATATATATATATATATATATATATATATATGTATATATATATATATATATATATATATATAAATATATATATATATATATATATATATATATATATATATATATATAAATATATATATATATATATATATACATATATATATATATATATATATATATATATATATATATATATATATATATATGTGTGTGTACATATATATATATATATATATATATATATATATATATATATATATATATATATATATATATATATATATATATATATATATATATATATATATCATACACCGGGCGGGCAACATAGTAGTTATTTTCAAATTATATGGTATTCTGCCACTGACAGCTGCTTTCTGCTCAAAATTATGTTGATGAGTCAGTATTAACCTTTCACAGAACGAAGTGAATCGATTTATGCTTGAACAACGTTGGGAAATATTGAAATCGAACTGGGTGCCGATTTTCCTAAAAAAATCATATTTCTGATGAGACACATATTCATCTCGGCGGCTATGTGAACAAACAAAATTGCTAACGGGAAGGTTTGTTCTTGTGAGTAAAGCCAAAATATAAGAAAAAAATTTGATTTTGATTCATTTTATTGAATTTTATAAAGAAACTTGTATCAGGCCGAACCTATATATATATATATATATATATATATATATATATATATATATATATATATATATATATATATATATATATGTATATATATATATATATATATATATATATATAAGTATATATACAATATATATATATATATATATATATATATATATATATATATATATATATATATATATATATATATATATAGATATATATATATATATATATGTATATATATATATTTATATATATATATATATATTATAAATTACACGTAAAAATGGTTAAAATTTTCTTCCATTCCCAAACTTTAGTGTTCAAAGTGACTTTTCTCTTTGAAAATCCAAGATTTTTACTCAAGCCCCAACAACTCATTACTACAAAACGAAAACCGAGAATAGCTTATTACAGCTTGGTGGTCCAAAACACTCTGTAATCGGTTATCACAGGAAACGTTCTTTGAAGTTTCCCTTTACGCTTGCATACAAACATTCAAACAGGTAGACGTGCTTAAGAGGGAAGTTCATCGCTCTTTAGATTTATATTGACGCAGTTGTTTTGCCTTCTTATAACGCTTTGAACTTCTGCTTAGCACTTAAGAAAGAAAAGTTATTTTTCTGAAAAGTACCACACGAAAACAATATTGTGGAGTAAAAGCAAACAAAATACCAACACCATCCCTCTGATTTTCTGAAATGGCTTAAACTTCTTCAAAGCTTGGTAGTACTGGCAATTTCAGTATTTATATTCTCAGAATTTATTTTCAGTACTAATTTCAAGTGTTGGATAAATACATTTTTCATCATGAATTAAGTACGAATGTCGTTGACTGAGGTGATTTTTTTCATTAGCCAAGTTAATCTCCGGCCATGTACAGTAGAAAAACTTTCCAAAGTTGCTTCTTCCTACTTTCAGAGTTTATTTTGAAGAGATAGTTGTTAGCAACCTCTCTGCTTGGAAAAATATCGTTTTAATGCAGTGGAAAATATTGTACTTAGTGCAATAGCAAGCATAATTATAATTAAATACATTGTTGAGCAATTACGAAATAAATTTGAATGCTGGTGCATCCAGTTAACACTTTCCTTGATGGTTTTGTGATGGCAAGTCTCCGCAATGTATGTGTTTTGCGTAAAAGTATGAACCTGAAGCAGAATCTAAGCCTTAAGGTCAAAGCTTGTTCCTTTCAAGTTAAGGAAAGATTAAGTTTGAGTGATTTAAATTTTCGTAAAGGGCTTCAACAACCTTAACGCGCTGCTCAATTGTGTGCCTCTCCATGGTTGAATTTGTCAAACACTGAAACAAAGAAATGTCAAATTAAGTTGGGCGAAAAACTTGACGCTAAGGTGTGACTCACAATTAATATCGTACATTATGGTTGGAAGATCCTTTCCATTGAGATTTGTAGAATCTAAGCTAAATTTGAATTTTAAGTTGTAACCGTCAGATTATACAACGTAATGCGAACATGGAAAAACTTTTATTAATTTTTGGTTTTTGGAGATGTGCAAAATTATATTGAGATTTTGCCATCAACGTCACTCATCAGATGCTAACTCTGGCTTCGATGGATTAGCATGATCTCTGTTAGGTGTTCTGTTATGCTCATAAGTTTTTCATTTTAATTTAAGTCAATTGCATTTATGTTGTATGAAAATTAATAATAAGCGCTTGATGGTTATAATATAAAACAAGTTGAGTAAGCAGGAGAGTGCTCCTACCAGAAGGTCTTTGTAAACATCCTAGAATTAGAAACAAGTTTTCTAATAGCGTGAATCGATAGCTTAAATTCATCCAATACTTTGGTATGTAATCGTTCAAATTTATGCAAAAGTTGCACAGTTTCTTTCATGAGCATAGCGCAGCTGCCATTTTGATCGAGCTTAAACGATTTTTCTGAATGCTCGGCTGATTGAACCTATTCCAGTTGAAAACTTTTCCCTAAATTTTCACGAAAATTGAAAGCAAATTAAAGTGCCTAGGTCAATTTTAAATATGTATCAAACATAAACACGTAGTATTGTCGTTGTGATTCCATACAATTAAAAAAACTGTATAAATTTATGGTGTTTTGCAAAAGTTGAAACGCGAGGTTGGTGGTTGAAAGCCAAAAAAATCTCAATTTTTCACGTGTCAACCACCCAAAACTTTAAATCGCTTTTTCTCCCCTTAAACGTGCGAATTTCGCGATTTTACGTTTTAATTTAAAAACTAAGGTTTTGGTGGTCGGAACATGTTTTAGGCAAAATATCTCGAAATGGCTGTTTCTAGAACACGTGCAGTTTTTGTTCAGATTTTCAGCTTTGATTGCTTACTGTGCCCGTAATTTTAATCCGATTGTTGAAATTTTGGTCTTATCTTATAGTTGCGTTTGTTCAGTTTGCGTCAAGTGCAAATACGTAGTAATTCGCATGAAAATACTAATTTTCATGACGCTTAGGAGGCATAAGCATGTATTTGTCTAAAATACGTCAATTTCCTTGTCTGACCTCTGGCTTGAATCGTTCACTGTAGCCACAATTTCTATTGGATTATCAGAATTTTAGTTTCGTTTTTTAGCTGCTAGTCTGTTGTTTACGGCAAATATGAATTTGTAGTACTTTTCATAAGAATACTAATTTTTATAAGGTTCCTTATATATTTGTGGGGGCAGGTTATGGAAACTTTTTCCCTTTATGGCATTGCTGTGGCTTGATTTTTCAACCGATATGCTATATTTTGGTGTCAGTGAATAAATTAGCGTCTGAATTTTCCAAAAGGTGTAAATTTCTGAAATTTCGCAAAAGTTTAAGGGTGGGCTTGGTGGTTGAAAGCCAAAAAAATCCCAATTTTTCACGTGTCAACCACCCAAAACTTTAAATTGCTTTTTCATCCCTTAAACGTGCGAATTTCGCGCTTTCACGTTTTAATTTAAAAGCTTAACCCAAACTAAGGTTTTGGTGGTCGGAACATGTTTTAGGCAAAATATCTAGAAATGGCGGTTTCTAGAACAAATGCATTTATTGTTCAGATTTTCAGCTTTGATTGCTTACTGTGCCCGTAATTTTAATCCGATTGTTGAAGTTTTGGTCTTATCTTATAGTTGCGTTTGTTCAGTTTGCGTCAAGTGCAAATACGGAGTAATTTGCGTGAAAATACTAATTTTATGACGCTTAGGAGGCATAGACATGTATTTGTCTAAAATACGTCAATTTCCTTGTCAGACCTCTGACTTGAATCGTTCACTGAGGGGGCAGGTTATGGAAACTAGTTCCCTTTATGGTATTGCTGTGGCTTGATTTTTCAACCGATGTGCTATATTTTGGTGTTAATGAATAGATCAGCGTCTGAATTTTACCAACAAGTAAAAATTTGTGGTGTTTCGCAAAAGTTTAAGAGCGGGTTTGGTGTGTGAAAGCCAAAAAAATCCCAATTTTTCACGTGTCAACCACCCAAAACTTTAAATCGTATTTTTCCCCCTTAAACGCGCGAGTTTCGCGTTTTTACGTTTTAATTTAAAAGCTCAGCCCAAACTAAGGTTTTGATGGTCGGAACATGTTTTAGGCTAAATATCTAGAAATGGCTGTTTCTAGAACACGTGCAGTTTTTGTTCAGATTTTCAGCTTTGATTGCTTACTGTGGCCGTAATTTTAATCCGATTGTTGAAATTTTGGTCTTATCTTATAGTTGCGTTTGTTCAGTTTGCGTTAAGTGCAAATATGTTGTAATTTGCATGAAAATACTAATTTTTATGACGCTTAGGAGGCATAGACATGTATTTGTCTAAAATACGTCAATTTCCTTGTCAGACCTCTGGCTTGAATCGCTCACTGTAGCCACAATTTCTATTCGATTATCAAAATGTTGGTCTCATTTTGTAGCTGCCAGGCTGTTGTTTACGGCAAATACAAATTTGTAGTACTTTTCATAAGAATACTAGTTTTTATAAGGTTCCTTATATTTGTGGGGGCAGGTTATGGAAACTAGTTCCCTTTATGGTATTGCTGTGGTTTGATTTTTCAACCGATGTGCTATATTTTGGTATTAATGAATAGATCAGCGTCTGAATTTTACTAAAAATTATAAATTTGTGGTGTTTCGCAAAAGTTTAAGGGCGGGTTTGGTGGTTGAAAGCCAAAAAAATCCCAATTTTTCACGTGTCAACCACCCAAAACTTTAAATCGTATTTTCTCCCCTTAAACGTGCGAATTTCGCGTTTTTACGTTTTAATTTAAAAGCTCAGCCCAAACTAAGGTTTTGGTGGTCAGAACATGTTTTAGGCAAAATATCTAGAAATGGCTGTTTCTAGAACACGTGCAGTTTTTGTTCAGATTTTCAGGTTTGATTGCTTACAGTGCCCGTAATTTTAATCCGATTGTTGAAACTTTGGTCTTATCTTATAGTTGCGTTTGTTCAGTTTGCGTCAAGTGCAAATACGTAGTAATTTGCATGAAAATACTAATTTTTATGACGCTTAGGAGGCATAGGCATGTATTTGTCTAAAATACGTCAATTTCCTTGTCAGACCTCTGACTTGAATCGTTCACTGTAGGCACAATTATTATTCGATTATCAAAATGTTGGTCTCATTTTGTAGCTGCCAGTCTTTTGTTTACGGCAAATATAAATTTGTCGTACTTTTCGTAAGAATACTAGTTTTTATAAGGTTCCTTATATTTGTGGGGGCAGGTTATGGAAACTTATTCCCTTTATGGCATTGCTGTGGCTTGATTTTTCAACCGATGTGCTATATTTTCGTGTTAATGAATAGATGTTAATGAAAAGATATAATAACCATTTTATATTTGGTTTGGAGTCCCTAGTACTAAAAGAACACAATTGGTACGTTTTTGAACGTTACTGACTACCAGTATATTGTGCTCGAAATCCATAAAAGTGCCCCTTAGTTTACATATGTATGCCCACTTTCCAACTATAGGGTGGGATGAAAAATGATAGATTAATGATTTTTTGCTGGTAGTTTTGAAGGAATGAGAAAATTCGGCAGCTGTAGACGTAGTGAATTCATTTATGAGGATCTTTACTTCTGCTAACAAGTCAAATATGTTTTGTCAAATACATTGACTCAACAAGCTTCTGGTGTGCTGAGGATTTAAAACCACTGAATGGTGAAGTGGGTTTCGCAGGCCTCAAGTTGAAAAATTAGGGTGAAGCAACCACCAGGCTAGCAGTATGTACAAGTACTTATGGAAAAAATCAACCAGAACATAGTTCGTAGTTACAAAGACATATTGATTTCCCATAAGTAGGAAAATTAATAATAATTCTCTCACCTCGAAACATGGGGGCCACCATCACCGGTGGGTTTCTAATAAGAGTGAAATCACCTTCTTCTTGCATTTATCTTCTCTTATAATTTTTCAGAAAAATTATTAAAAAGGCAACCGAAGTATGTAGCAGTATGTAATTCAGCCACAGACTAATTAGTAACAGCAAGACCTGCAACTGGCAAGATCCCATTGACGACATGAACAGGAACCCATGGAGCCTGAACTGTTGATATGAAATGTTGGTGTCCTATAGACATCCTGTTTACATTAAGCAGAAAATGTGTGCGTAAAAGTGCGTGCACTTTACCTATCATACCTCATATTTTTGGATGCTATCTACGAGTATAAGGAAATCCCAGTTGATGGCAAACTATTCCCGCAAATTGACTGGAAGAGGAAGTTTTATCCATGAGGGCAGACAAGGCATCAGCCCCAAATGGTGCCTCAACTTAGGTGTTTCAGCTTGTCTACCATCATTATTCTGAATTACGTACTTAGTACGTTCAATGCTACCCTACGTGAAGGGGTCTTCCTAAAGTATTGGAAAGGAGTGGCATCATGCTGGCTAACAAGGGCAAGAAAAATCCCAAGTTGCCGTCTTCTATTATATATGCTACGCACTGCTGAGAACATGCACGAGAAACTTATTGAGAAAAGACTCATTAAAGTGGTCTATTCTGCTGGGAATGTACCACCTCTTGAGTATAACTTAAGAGCAGGGGTCTCCAATTTTGATGTGATTGCGGAGATAATGAATGCAATCTAGTAAATATAGGCTCACATTTGGTCTACCTGATAGGTTGTATTGCCTCGCGTGACTTGATATCGGAAATGCCTTAGATTCCGTTAGATGAGCACTGAAAAAGCCTTTTAAACTTCCAAAATACCTGATGTGGATTCTTGGAGCTTGCTCTATGAAACAAAAAAAGTACTGGAGTACTGGAAGTAACATCAAGTGCTAAGTAAATCTCTACCCTTGGCGTAAACATATTGAGTACTACACACAATGTGCTATTGATACAAAGTACTGGATAATTTGCGCTTGGAGCTAAGCGGATGTATTTTTGACACTAGTCACTGGAAAGTGCATCTCAGACTATGTTTTCTAATTCGCTGCGTGAAAAATTTAATGACAACTTGCCATTTTAACCTAGCACTGAAGAATTTCTTGGCAAAAAAAGATAATCACTAGACTAACGGCGATCAGTTTCGAGAAAACATTGGCTGAATCAAACTTAGCTGTGAAGCACCTCGGCTTAGTGATGGACCCGATGATGGGAGCTACAGTGAGTGTATTGGCCATCAAAGGATTAACAGTTAGCAAAAGGACGACTTTACATAAGCACCGCTCAGTCAGTGCTGCTATATGGCTTGGAAATATGGAGTAATGTATCAGCAAGAAGCTGTGCCGAAAATGCCTGCAACATGTATAAAGGCGAGAAACACAAACCAATACAACTATATATCAGAGCATGGCTGGTCATTTTAGGCAATATACCTATCTCTATCTTTGCTAGAAAGATTTGTGGGATCGATGAGGATAAAGGGCACATAACTTCCATGCAGAGGCGATACTCATTCAACAATTGGTAACAATTTAGCAGACGTGAAAAGAAGATAGGCCATATGGCTTATCCCTGATAGGAGCCTGTGACTCAGTTGAAGGCATGGTGAGAAAAACTTCTATCCGACCTATCTCTTGAGTGAGAATGAACATTTTCACTCTTACGTGCACAAGACTATTGAGTCTTGGTCCTTTGATTGTGTGTTCTACAATGGAAAGGTGAAAGCCACATGTCACATTATAAAGCAAGCATTTCTCAGATCAGTTGAAAATAGAACCATTTGGCACATTGAGGATGCAGAAATTTCATTTCTAGTATTCGTTCTCTCTTCCTTGGGATCCGTTGAAGAAGGGTGGTTGAGCTATACAGCATCTTCAGCAGAAAAAGGCTTAATATTTGCACCGCCCACCTAAGCCACTTTGGTGCCAGCATTCTACCTCCTGTGGGATGGGATGTCCACTTTAGATTTCCTGAAAAAGTCATCATTTTTTTGGTACTTGCTTCTTTTTAATGACTTAGCTCTCGTACTTGATTTAGCTACACCCGAAATTCTAATGGTCGTATCGTAGAACTCTTCATCTTTCTCCCTCCGGCGTACAGCTATTCTTTTTCTCCTGCTATGTATCCTTATTTACCACTAGATTTATATCATCCGCCTGTGGCTCTGGACTTACTCATTTATACTATCAAATCTTAGAGAAATGACACTGTTTTTCAATTCAATTTTTTTTAATTAATAACGAGGCAATAAAATCTATGATAGACGCAGTCGATTGAAGCGTCTTTTTTTCTAGTTATGACCGTGACAATGTCTTGTGCAAATTTTATGAATACTTCAAGATCGTAATAGCCCCACAAACCACATAAAAAAAATCTGTGCAGTGTGGAAATGAAGCCTTGGCTGACTTAACGAGCACTTAATACCATTAAAGGTAAAGATAATTGGCTCCTCCGTTGTAAGTTGACAAGAACTGATGAAACCAAATCCGATTTTTATAGACTGTGTAAAATTGCTGAAACTAGAATAGAACTGCCATGAGAAATTTCTGCACTTGCTAAGAAAGTTCCCTATTTTCAAATAATATCAAATCCTTTTGGTCGTACAAGAAATTTCCCAAATCTTCTTCTGCTGTCCCCCGTATTGTAAAATGATATAGCAATGTAGCCACTTCCTCACAGGGTATTTAAACCTATTTGCCCAATATTTTATCACTACAATGTGTTCTTCGGACAAATTGACAGGCAGCAGCCGAATTACAATTGAATCCTACTTTACTAACACTTCAGACGTCGAGCTCCTAAAAAATTCCTTTGAATCTATTGTTGGTTCTGGTCCTGGTGGGTTATTGAATATATTTTTGAAGACCCTCTCTTCCTCTTTGTGTTTTCCTTATCCCTAATTTTCAACCTCAGCCTGAGTATTGGCACCTTTTCATCTTATTGGAAAAATACTAATGTCGTCGCTTTATTCAAAAGTGGTAATCCATCTGATATATTACTATCACCACTTGCTCTCCTCTTTCCCTAAGGTGCTTGAACACTTTGCGTACAACAAAACTCCAAAGTTTCTGAAGTCAGTTATTGTACTACTGCAGCGCAGATTCTTGTGAGGCTACTACACTCCTTAAAACTTAGTTGAGGCTACAAACTTTATTGTAAGTGCATTGTATAAACAACTTTAAGTTCTTGTAATTTTCACAAATTTTACGTAAACTTCTGATTCTGTAGGCCACTAGCTTCTTTGTTAGAAGTTTGAGACTCTTGGTATCTCTGGCTACCTACACTCCTGGCTCTCATCCTACCTTTCAAGCACAATTTCCCGGGTTACATTTCATAGATCAACTATGACATCCCTAAGGCTCTATTCTTGGTTGTTTGTTACCCCCACTTTTTATTCCACGAGAGCCACTATGGCCCTCGGGGAAATTGGGGTGCTCCGGCGGGGCTTATGGACCCGGTTTAGCTCGTCCGGAGACGAGCGTGGGGTGCCAGTCGCTTGCCGGAATAATCACCGTCGCGATTCGGCCGAACCCTAACTATCGAGCACACACGGACTATCACTCAAACCCTACACCTGCACAACCGTACCCCTATACTCCTTCTTAACACTAACCCTCGCCGGGACCACTACACCAACCCCGAACACTTTGATTCTAAATATCACTAAATTCACTCTGTTATATTGCACTTTTACAACGACTTGCCACTCAAGCCGCACCCGTCACAAACTGCAATCTGAAAAAAAGTCTTTACCTTTCTTGCTCTAAAAGCGTAAATTTCCTCTAAAAGCGTAAATTTTTTCTTCAATGAAATATGACTGGGTAAAGTTTCCAAAATATGTAATACGATTCGCAAACTCTATATAATTAAACATTTGATTCAGGGTAAAACTAAGAAGAACTTACTTCTACTGAGTACCTACAAGGGGCCCCTTTGATGGTTGCATCCGTTGGTGCACTTTGTTATTATTTCTCCCACGTCTGGGCTTTGCTTGTCGCTTCGACTTTAATCTTGCTTCCCTTCCGCAACTGCTGCTTCTCGTCACTTCGCGCTTCGAATTTCCTCCGCACTTCAAATTTACTCCGCACTTGTTGCTACTTCTAAACTTCTGGTTTGCCGCACATGATAAGAAAGGAAAAAGAGGAGGCGGTTCATTCTTCGCGCGCTTTTATAGCCTCCTCCTAACGGCTAATGTTCCGCTCTTCGGTCATCCACCTCTTCAGCGTGGTAATTGCTTACTGCCGCCACTTGGTTTCCGCTCCCCTCTGGTGGTGAGCACTCCAAGTGCGGCTGAATTAGCTGAACATAATTCACTGACAGATTGGCCTGTCAGTGGTGCTTGTTTACTTTCTAAATTTAAAACTTATCATTCTTTAAATAAAATCTCGTCGTAAGTTGTATATAATATTTAAAATGGAAACAATATATCTGTAACCATTTAATTTGCTTTGTCCAATATTACCGCTCGTTTTAAAATTCACCTGATTTTTCATCTTTTGGCTATATTGAGACTAATAAATTGAAATATTCAAAATAAAGTGCTTTTAATTATTGTCCTCGTGGTTATGCGGTGTTTTGTTAAACTTGATAGAATCATCCGAACGAGTGATACAACGTGCGTTGCATCCTGACCGGCTGCAAATCCAATTGATTGATGTTTTATATGCAGCTACTTTCGAAAAGTCATTCCACCACACATAAGATTTTCACGACCTCTTTTGTTTCGTAATACAGAATATGTAACATTATTTAACCAAACCCCGGGCTGTAGTAGCAGTGTTTCATCCCCTTGAGCTTCCGATGTTTGTTGTTGTGGTTCACCTGTATCCCTAGCATATGAATCCGAGAATGATGCCGATTGTTTTACTACCACCGACGACGTTGTTGCTCCTCCGTCCGCCCCGCCAGCATCATCGTTTTCCGGAAAATAGCTCTCATCATATTTCGTTTCCCCGTACGAATCATCTTCAACCTATGTAGCTTCTTGTTCGGCCCCTTCCACCTCCGCTGCCTCTTCCGCATAGTCCGGTTCCGATTTTGTTGGCAAATCGATGGGTAGATCAATGTATTCCGGTTCACCTGTGGCCGATTTCAAGTCCGTTACCGCTTGGACTGTAATTTGTGTTGTCATTGTTGCGTCCGTCCCTTCCAAAGGATCATTATTTTTTTATACGTTTCACCGTCGGCGCCGTGTGCGGTGTAATACTACGTTGCGCAGGACGCTTTTGTGTTTGTTGTACTAATGTGGGTTGTTGGTGCTGTTATGTTTGTGTTTGTACGACTAATTGATTGGTGGGTTTTGATTCGTCTCCACTGTCTTCCGATTCTAGCTTATATCTACTTCTTTGATTTAAGGTTCGTGTACGTGGCGATGTTGTTGTTGTGGCTGTCGTTAATGCGGATGCAGTGGTTATTTGTGGTTGAGGTTGAGGGGCGGGCGTTGATAGTTTGGCTGGTGATTGAGAGGATGCTGGTTCACTATCGGTCAAGCCTTTGATTTGTAACGCCTCCGCCGTGCTTATGAATGCGGGCAGTGCGTCTTGTTTCACAGCATCACTTTTCTTTTCCTTCACTTGATACAAAGCGCATTTTCTTCGTTTATCTAGAGCCTTATTGTCCAATGTATTTCCTTTCACTTCAATATTCGCATCCCAATAAGCAGGGTCAATGAATGTGGGACTACCCCATGAAGGACCAAACGTGCTTCCGTGACCTGTATGTCAGAATGAGTCATGCACTGGGCGACTAATATCATTGTTAGGTTTTGATTTTTCCGAAATATTTCTAGGGAGCATTTCAATTTCAAACATGCGTTGATTCTGACCTTCACTCAATGACAATTATGTTTGCTTAGAACTACAAATAATCGTATTTAAGCTACTATTATGAATACAATTTGGAGTGGCAAACAAACCCTAGTCGAGTGCGGCTTAGCTTTCTGACTATACCGAGTCACGCGAATGCTACGATAGTGTTCGGGGTGAGGTAATACTGGTGCCCTTCTGATTTATCCGTAACATGTTTCCCTTTCTTGCTATTTACGAATGATCTTACTTCTGTAATCTCCTATTTCTGCCTCGTATATGCTGACAATTTTAAGATGTTTCGCGATGCCAGATCTATTTAAAATTGTAAGCATCGTCAATATGATTTAATAAACTTATCTTGCTGATACAATTCTGGTTGTCTTCACCTCAATGTTCATAAATATTACAAAATAACCTTTGCCCTAAAGTTTAGTCCTTTATCGTTTAACTACCTTGTCTGATGCTTATTTTTTCGCAGTGAATTCATACATGAGCCTTAATGTGATCTCTGATCTCAAACTTTAATTCGACGTCCATATCCATAATATTGTTACATGTACAAATACTTCTGCTAGCTAATGTCGCAATTGTTTTCACAAGCATTAAAAACATCAACGAAATGAATTTACTCGAAACCACGAGAACCCACCAAGCATGATCAACATTTGAAAAAGAGTCACTGCTCCATTCATTAAGCTGCTCGAATATACCAGATACCTCTCAGCAGAACATTCACCAATGTACGAGAAATGCATTGAACGGCTGGAGACCCTGTATAAAGGCGAGCTGAATGAATGGGGGGATCATTCATTCAACCGCGATAGTAAAAACTGCGATGGTGTGTAGAGTGCGAATTGAAAAGCAATCAAGTAATAGTGAAGTGATTTCAGAAGACGATTGCGATAGAAATGGAAGTGGAAGTTAGACTTTTAATAGTGAAAATTAAAATTGTGAAATAATTAAATAAGTGATTGTGCATTTTTAAGTAATTAAATAAATTCTTTTAATTTAATTTAAAGGACATTGCGTTTTCACTTTCCCGAAACATCAAAATTATTGGCCGCGAACCATAACACGCGACAATATTATAACTAAAGCATCGAAAGCCTCTGGCTTCATTTTGTGGCTCACACATAAGTTTTCTCACATTACCACATCTGTTGGCTTATTTATTAGTCTTGTCGATCCTCTTCTTGAGTACTATTCATAGTGTAGGCTCCTCGGCGTCCATATCTAACCTTCCACCTAGAAGCTGTACAACGTAATTTGACGTATGAATCTTATGAGGATCGTTTGTCTGTACTTCTTTTGCATTCATTTTCAAATTGTACACTATTCTGAGATCAATGATTCCTGTTTAAGATGTTCCTTCATTTTGTTCCTTCAAATCAAAGAGACCGCTTGCACTTCAGGCAGGGCGTGTGTCTTACTTGGCCCTACAGTATATACGAGTATTTTCACTCCCCACTGCTGCCAATTATTAGAAAACATAATGACCGCGATGCTGTTTCTTTTAATAATTTGTACCATATCTAAAAAAATAGATTGTACCGATTGGTATCTAACAATCCTGCATAGTTTTCTACAATTTGTTTCAAAATTTTCAAATTTGCCTTATATTTCACATGGTTTCTTTCTTATTATCTTCTGCTAGCTTTGGTTTTTATATTTATTACAATTTTGCAGTTGGAAAAATTATCTGTTAATTGAAATGAAACAAACAATAAATCAAATATGGTGAACCAGATCAATTTTGGCTCTTCCAGTGCCTAGTGGGAGTACATCTCAATGGAACTTACAGCATCAAGTCAACGGTGCAGATTTTATTCATACTCTGAAGACAGCCAAATTTTAATCGCAACAAAGACGTTATGAAAATAAAATTAAATCTGTTTGCACTTGAATGCTACTGTAACGTAAATTCTATCCCACTATATGTACAGGGTCGCCGTCAAAGCGTCTGCTAACCGGTATTTGGTGCTGTAGTGGTGGTGGGGGTCTAGGTAAAGGGAACTGGGCTGCAGCAGTTGCCTCCAAGCGCTTGGAGAGATAGCATTGAGCGAGAGCGGAGTGTGTGCTCAGTAACGTCGTCGGAGTGAAAATGGAGCGTATGATCGAGCAACGTGTTAGCATCAAATTTTGTGTCAAACTCAAGAAAATGGCAACGAAAACTCTTCAAATGATTCAAGAGGCTTACGGTGAGGATGCTTTGTCCAGAACTCAAGTGTTTCAGTGGCACAAAAATTTCCGGGAGGGCCGCGATGACGTCTATGACAAACAGCGCGTCGGTCCTCTATCAACGAGTCAAACGGACACAAATGTGCAAAAAGTGCGTGATGTGTTGAACAGTGATCGTCGTTTGAGCATTCGGGCTATCGCAGATGAGGTTGGAATGGATAAGATGACCGTTGACAACATTATTAAGAACGATCTGGGCATGAGGAAGATCTGCGCGAAGCTGGTACCCAAACACCTAACTGATGAGCAAAAGGAGCGTCGTGTTGCTGTCGCTCCGGAAATCCTTGATCGACTGCAAACCGAACCAGAGTTCTTACAGCCCGGATATGGCACCAGCGGACTTCTTTCTGTTCCCCAAGATCAAGAGAGACCTTAATGGGACGCGGTTTGGGACTCTGGAAAACGTTCAACGTGCTACGACGAGGGCTCTAGACAGCATCGAGGTTGCCGACTTCCAGGGAGCGCTCCGGGATTGTAAAATCCGTTATCAGCATATTTTCCACCCCAATTGGGACTACTTTGAAGATTTCTAAAGATAAACTGTACATATTTTGCCAATAAAAAATTTCCTGAGGTCAGTCCGGTTGCTTATTATTCAGACCCTGTATATTAGTTGTAGTTGAAGTGTGGCCTTCTACTCTAAGCCAAGAGTATTTGGCTATCTACTAGTTGTTGTAAACACCAGAGGAGTACAAATACCAAACCAGAGAAAAGGAAAGACTTGGGCAGTACTTTTCAAAAAACGTTATAGTTCGTACCAATTGTTCTTATAGCTAACAAAGTGTGATAAACAGTATTTTTGATAGAACAGGTGTTAGTAACGGCGTAGTGGTCTCTGGAGTCGATTCACTTTGTTGGCGTTAGCACGACGGTACACCTGGCAGAAAAGCGTACGCTGGCGGTGGATGGCTCGTTTTTTCTCTCGCTGGAGGACCCTCGCCCGGCATTCTTCAATAGAGATAGGTCGGGGTGCTGCTCGCAAGTTGACCGTAACGCCTCCTACAAAGGAGGATTCTCCTGTTGTATTGATTGAACCGGACCGCGGTCGTCAGGTCGTGGTGCAGTGGCGTAAGGGGCCTCTGAGTGCTCATGTTGTTGATGGAGTAGATGCAACTATTGGAGCCTGTGAAAGAAACGGTTAGTAGACACGGGACAAAGGCTCCCAGAGCCGTGTTCAAATGAGGCTGTAACAACGCTTACTTTTAACCAGGCTGGGGTGCTAAAAAATCAAATGGTAGAAGTGATCCGCTCGACAAACACAAAGGCTAAGACTGAAGAAGTGTTTGGTTGGAAATTGGTAGAACGCCCAGTCTGAGGCTGAAGTAGCGTTTTGGCTGGATTCTGGTGAAACGTCCAGGCGAACGCCCAAGTAGCGTTTTGGCTGGATACTGGTGGAACGCCCAGGCTAAGCCGAAAGCAGCGTTTCGACTGGATACTGGTGGAACACTCTGGCTAAGGCGTTTTTTGGAAGTGTACGCGTTGAACAGCAGCATGAAAAGGTAGCTTTCCCAAAACCCGTCTTGGCTTTTATTGTTTATTTTCCATCCAGGAAATTTCTGATGTGGTCTCTGGTTCAAGTTTCGTTGACGTCAACGAGATTTAGTTTGAGTAGTTCTTTGGTCGGATTATAAGCCCGTTCAGTTATGATACGTGCTGGCTCAAAAATCAGAACGTATTGCAGCTGGGTGGACGGACACACAGCCAAAGCGTGATAATGATCATATCACCTTGTGGAGTGCCGATACATTTGATCATGATAATGAGATACTGTAGGGCTACAAAGAAGAAGAAGAAGGAATTAATTCTAGTGTACTAGTGAATTGTTTGGCTAGATTATTTCATTATATTGGATATTTGGCTAGATAGGAATCTATTATATTTGATATTTGGCTAGTTAGGTATACATTCTAGTGTTGGCTTATGTTGCTTGAAAAAGTGCTAGATATGTTTTTTCTTTCTTTCTTCTGAACTAACTATCTGCCGTATCGATGATCAGATTATCAGCAAACACTACCAATGATCGCGTTTGCGAGACGTTAAAATCAGAGCCGTTCAATAGCTTGCGAATGAATATTGAGAAGAACAGAGGCGCAGTAACTGTTCCCTGCTGTAGACCATTCAAGACCTTGAATTCGCAAATTGTTGTCAGAGTTCCATCTTTTATAACGAATAATTTCCCGTATAACATACGAGTATTGCACATCATGGCGACAAGGTTTCTGGGGAACTTGTCCTGAAGGAGTTTAAAAACTAGTCCATCGAACCACACTGCATCGAAGGCTTTCTCCATATCAATGAGACACGCTCCAACACATTCTCTGTTGTTTAGTTTCCAACAGATGCATGAGGCTATTTTCATTATTGCATGTGTCGTCGAACGCCTGGCACGAAAACCAAATTGGCAATCTCGCATCAACTCATATTGCTCAATGTGGGCGTTTAATGCTCTGTTGAGTATCACTTCAAACACCTTGCTGATGTTAGGCAGCAAGCTGATGGGGCAATAGCTTTAAGGGTATGAACAATTTTTTCCTTTCTTCAAGATCGGGAATATCTTAACCTTTTTCCGCACATTTGGGAAATATGAATTGCTCAACATGTTGTTGAACAATATTCAATAGTTCCTAATAGCAAACTCAGGCAAATGTCGGAGAACTACATTTAGAATACCATCAGTACCACACGATTTCTTGTTGTTTGTCCTGCAAAACATGAAACACAAGTCTTCATAGCTGACAAAATAATCAATAAGATTCAAGCTCGTTATGAGGTCAGATGCTAATGTTTCATTGAAATGAAGAATTGATTGGCCGTTCAGGCTTGATTTGAAGTCGGAAACTTTTACTTCAACGATCTCTGAAACTATTTCATTTCTCCGGTTTGGCAGATGAACAAATTCAAAATGTGTTCCAATCAGAGCAAGTTTATGCAATCCCTCACTTATAATCCTGTTTCCATTTCTATCCGGAGTCGTACAATCAGTTTCGATGCCAGCCCTATCGAAAAGATTTATCTCATCACCAGTGGCTTCAAAATTCGATACCTTTTCTCGAGACTTCTTACGGAATATGCTATTTACTATGATCTAATACCCCTCAATTTTTCCACCCATTGATTGCTAACCTCACTCCTGAAGTATTAACGGATTAAGTTCCGGACATTCTTCAGGTATAATTTCAACAAAGCCAACGAGCGATGGTTGTAGTCCAAAAATCACCGATAAATATTGTTAACGCGTATGAGAAGAAAGCTTTTCAATCATTTTAACCTTGCAATGGTTGGTGTTTCATATCCTTCCATATTTTTTCGATAATATTGGGAACGACTTTCTCAACCGTTTTCAACTTCTACAAATAGAGACTTATTTCATCCTTAGTTAGATTCCTGTCATTAGTAACCATTGAGCAAGAGCTGCGATCATCAGAAGGAAGACATTGTTCCTGGTACTCTCGATTAAACTTTTTTTGAAACTTTCGCCAGTCAGTTTTTAGGGTATTGTAAAATTATTTTACAATACCCTATTAGTATCGCGTCCTGTCTGTCCGTCTGTCTGTCCGTCCGTCCGTCCGTCCGTCCGTGTGTCACACCACTTTTTCTCGCAAACTACATAAGCTACAAACATAAAATTTTGTAGGTAGGTGCAAAGTGACGCCCTCTTCAAAGTTTCACTACGAAAAAAAATTTATAAGGTCTTTAAGGGGGGTCTCCCCATATAGGGGAGTTGCCCCTGAAAAAAAAGTTTTCATCGCATGTAGGCAATATGGGTATCAAATGAAAGGTCTTGATGAGAACTTTTCAAAACAGGTCTTAAAATGACAAATTTTGCTTCGAGGGGTGCAGGGGAAGGGGAAATGTACGAAAATTTTGTGTCCCCCCCCCCGCGATTGACCCGACAAATCTGAAAAAAATCATGAGTATAGGCCTTTATGAGTACAACAACAACAACAAATACATGAGAAGTCGAAATTCACTCAACTTTGTTAGTAATAGTATGATTTATCGATTTTATGTTTTCTTGAATAAAATCTTAACCGGTCCCTTGAACTTAATAAAATTCAGTGCACAGATGACTATCAATAAGATTAATCTGTCCTGAAAGTTTCATAAAGATGGAATGGTATTTAATGAAGTTATAGCGATTTGAATTTTCCTGTATTACTATGGAACAATATGCGCTGTATTACTATGGAAACATATGGCTATGCAACAATATGCGCTTTTTACTGACTCAGATACTACAGCTTTGCTAGGATTTGCATGAAAGTTTCAGGAATGATAGGTATCATGAATTCCTTTGAGAATTGGCTCAGCTAGCGGTATTAGTAATCGTAAAACAAAATAGTGGCTGTTTTAAATGCGAAGATTGAATAATTTTGAGTTATTTTGCCCCAACTACAACGTTTAAAGCGCATGCTTTTAACACTTGATTCAATTTAATGAATGGCTGAAGATGAGTACCTACAATTAATATTCATACGTGAAACAAGTCGAGGAAGCAGGAGAGAGCTCCTAGCAAAAGGGCTTTGTAACCATTCTAGGATGCGAAAAAATAGGCCATGAATCGATGATTACAGTACAGGGGAGTGGCCGCTGAAAAAAATTTCATCAAAGGTAGCCAATATGAATATCAAATGAAAGTTCTTTACTAGAGCTTTTCAAAACAGTGCTTGAACTGTCAATTTTTCCTTCACAAGGGCAACAAATACCTTAGAAGTCGAAATTCAATCAACTTTGTTAATAATAGTACATTCTATAAATTTTGCTTTTTTGTCTATAAAATCAAGATGTGACCCTTAGATTTCCCAAAATCTATAATTTAAATTTTCTGAAAGTGATTGTATATGGTTCGAAAATTTCACAATAATTGAACAATAAGCAGCTAAGTTACAGCCGATTGAATCTTTAACAATTACAACAACATTAACACGTGATACTAGGAAGATACACGCTTGCAGCGGACCGAGACACTACAAATATGTAGGAATTTTGATAAAAATTTTAGAAATTTTTAGTAATATCCGTGTGTTATCGTGACTAATCAAGCGACGAGGTCAAACCACTTGAAACAAAATGGTGGCAAGTTTAAAATTATAATAACCATAATAATTTTTCGAACTCAATTTATGGAATCTATATATCAGTCAAGTTTTGATATGCAGAATATATTGTTTGATTTACTAATTGTTTTACAATACCCTTCTGGCAGGAGCATCCTCTTGCTACTTTAACTTGTTTTTTTTAAATTCAACCGACAGTTTTCATGTTGAGCTGAAATGAGGGAAAAATCATCCGTTTGATGATTGATTTCCATTTCGATTGCGTTATGGTCACTATCATAATGAAGCACCTGCAGTTTCCGTTGAGCACTATTAAAGCTGAATTCAAGTCTGGCGTCAGCAATGCAAAGGTCCAAATATGAATTTGTCCTGCGGTACGTTGGAAATTCCGACCCATATAGATTGCATCTCTATTCAATATGGTTCTCTCTGGTAGTTACGATTTCAGGAATACACCTCTTGGATTATTGGTGGCGTTCAGCCATGATGTATGCTTGGCGTTCAGGTCACCAGCAAGAATATAAAAGTTATGCAGCCTGTTCAATTTGAGTATTTCAAACAAGAAATTGAGCCTCTCCTTGAGCTTGAGAATAGTTCCACCAGGTGCATAGGCAGAGATAACGAAAAGGTTATCCCCGGCTGGCAGTGAGATTTTGATTACGGACACTTCCAGAGATTAAAAACTTTTGAATTCGACTTTTTTAATATTTTGGAAACAATAGGGTCTTTGAACGAATATCCCGGTGCCACCTCTCCATCACCTATTACCCTATCGTTTCTTACGAATTCAAAATCCTTGAATGTCATGGAGTGCCATGAATTGAGGTGGGTTTCAGTGAGAAGCATGATGTCAGGCTTTTGCTTAACAATCAATTCAAGGAGATAATCATGCCGATGTATAGTAACGATGGGTTTGACGTTAATCGAGATGAGACGAATCCTATCCATGGGAATGTGATTGGATGACAAACTTTTTTGAAGCATGTTGGCCTAAACGTTGAAAAATGAAATTGATTTTTTGGTCTTGTTTATTGATTCAATCTGAAAGGGATTCAAGCTGTTGGTAAATTTTGAGAAGCAGCTCATTATTGCCACTTATATTATTTGTTTTGTTTACTTTGTTGTCTGCTGGTCCTCTAGCAGCAAGCGCAAACAATACTTTGGGTTTGGGGAAGTTGGGAGGTAACAAGTTGTGATGTACTTTGGTTTGATTTAGGGAAAATTTAACTCTTGCATCTTGACACCGAGGGCATCCTCAATATCATGCTGGATGACCAAACATACCACAGTTAACACAATATAATTTTTCTTTTGGCTCCATCTGAGCCAATTTCCATTCACCGGGGCGTGAATATCATTGCATTTAACACAGCAATAGTGCGTGGTACAATTGGCAGCCGAAAGACCGAATCTTCGGCAGCTGTAACACTGGTTGACCTCAGTTTTTTGGAGGCGTTCCCACCTCACAACTTTAAAGTTTAAGTACCTTACCTGTTGGAGGGCATGCGGACTCCTGTCGTTAGAAATTTGGACCAAATAAAATGTTAATATTTTGCCTTCAACAGTTGATCTCCTTGTAGCAAAATTTTTCATACTGATGAACTAAACAGCTGATGCTGCTTTCTGTAACATTTCAAGGAGATCAACTGTATTTCCCCCATAGTCCAAGCCCTTCAACAGGAAGTTCTGATTTTTTCCGCCTTTGGCGCATATGTGAAATGGGGAGCTTTTACACTATTTAGAGCATCTTTTGCTAGCTTGAAATCAGCCAATGTTTTTGTCTCAACAGTGAGTTTATCAGCGGTCACTCTCTTAGCATCGAAATTATCGATTTTATGTTTGGCTGCCAATAACCGAACCATATCCCCTCCACGCTGCCCAAAAAAATTAATTGGAGGAACTTTCTCATTTATCTTATTTTTTTTAATAGAAGAACCAGCAAACACACCGGTTGGCTTCTTCTTCTCTTCTTATTTTTTGATTTTAAACATTCAATGAAATTATTACTACAATCATTAATGTTACCTATGCTATCTCGGCACTCCATCTCAATGTCCATTTCGTCATTCATCGCAGACAGTACGGCATAGTAATTGGCTCTGTCATTTTGCTCTTCCTGCGCTTAGTATGTTTTCAGCATCATGAATTGATGTCTTGCTCGTATCATGTAATTTTGCTTTATATGTTTGAGTCTTTTGCGTTGCTACTGTTTTTTCGTTGGTCTTGTTTGTTATTGCTTCCTTTTTCTCATTCTTCTTATTTGTTGTCGCTTCTACTTTTCCGGACGTATTTTGTGGCTTCATCACTTTTGTTTTGTTTACATTTGTTAATGTCCGGAACATCTCCTCGAAACTTTGTATTCGGAGTTTCATCTCATCGTTTTGTTTATTAACCTTTGCGTTTTCTCTGGTTACTCTTTCGTATTCTTCACTTGAAAGCGTAATACGCTTGCCATGCTCACAGCTATCTAGATCGTTTTTCCTTTTCATAATTATTTCATTCGTCGTATTAGAAATGCCTGGCTCTGGATCCCCCAGTGATGGGAGGCCGTCGGGCACCTCCATCATCTCAGTCAAAAGAACTTTTCTTTTTTTCTGTCTTTTTTTAATTTTCTCGCAGGTAAAATGCAAATACTCGATAAATTGTTCGAATAGTTGGACGATGTAATAATTTTTTTTCTAAAATTACTTTCTAATTGACGTTTTAAAAATTGGTTTAAATTTTTAAAAATTCTTGAGAGGAGCGAATTGTAGGGTCATAGTCTAAACCATTAAATGTCATCTAAGATATACCACAAGGAGCTGGCTTAGATCCCTATATGTTACTTTAGGAAGTACAACCGGATGGCTTCACAGCGTGTTGATTGTTGACTGCATTCCTGAAGTGAAAAGATAATTCAACGTTTTTACAAAGTTAAGTCCAGATTGTTGTAGCACTGAAATCACTAATAAAGATTATTGACTCACAGAAATATATAGTTTTTCATGTTTTTTAACTCTTTGATGGCTGGTGCTTTACTTCTTCTTCTTCTTAGCACTACAGCTCCTTTCGGGACTTCACCTCCTGCAAACAGCGCCTCGAACTGTCTCGGTCCGTTGACCGCGTTTTCCAATTCCGAACCCCGAGCAGCGATGAACTGTCTTCGTCGACCGAGTCAGATCAGCGTTTCCTCGGTTTTCCCACTGGCCCCTGGCCTTCAGTTCTCCCAACGAATGCCTTCTTACGTATCCGTTGTTCGTCCATAAGATTCATGTGCCCAGCCCATTGCAGCTTCCGCAGTCTTACAACCCTTGAGACCTCCGGTTCGTCAAAAATTTCATGCAGCTCTTGGTTGTATCGAATTCGCCATTGGTCCCCGTCAAGCTTCGCTCATATTATTCGCCTCAGGACCCGTCGCTCAAAGGCGTTCAATATATTTGCGGATGCTTGGGTTCGTGTCCATATTTCACACCCATAGCATAACTCAGGTCTTATCACAGATTTGTATACTTGGAGCTTTGTTTTCCTGTGTATGCAGCTGGTCTTCAAGATCGTCTATACTGAATAGAATATTTTATTTGCGAGCTGTATTCTTCGGCGTATTTCGTCTCTTTCGTTGCCCGTTATTTTGGTACCTTAGTATACAAATTTGCTAATATATTCAACACTGTATTTGCCAAGTGCGATATTTTGGGCGTTTGAGGTATTTTTCCTCGACGGCGTCATGAACTTTGTTTTATTTTCGTTGATTTGTAGCTCTACTAGTTTTGCTTCGGTGTCGAGTTTCAGGAAAGTTCTTTGGCAGTTGCTAATGGCCGTGACAGAATGTTGATGTCATCCGCATAGGCCACTCGACTTATGTAGTAATGTACCTCGCGTATCGACAGGTAGCTTCCGTATGACGTACTCCTGAGCCAAATTGAATAGCAATGGGGCCAGCTTATCTCCCTGCTTTCGTCCGATATTTGTGTCAAAGGCATCGCTGAGTTGGTTATTGATGCGAATTTGGGAGGTTGTCGACGTCATTGTCATTTTGGTAAGACGAACTAATTTGGCTGGGATGCCAAAGCAAAGCATTATTTGGTACAGTACGTTACGATTAATACTGTCGTATGCTTGCTTGAAGCCAACGAAAATTTGGTGAACGTCTATGTTGAAATTCCAGCATTTTTCAAGTACCTGCTTGACTGTGAATTAATGGTGTGTTGTTGTTCTACCTACCCTTAAACCACCTTGATACTCCCCAATAGTACTGTTCACGTATGATCCGATTTTATTTCCTAAGATTTTAGAAAATATTTTGTACGCCGTACAAAGTAGTGATATGCCTCTATAATTTTCGTGCTGCAGCTTGTCACCTTTTTTGTGGATAGGGAATATAATTGATTGGCTCCACTCTTTCGGCATATCTTCTTGTTGCCAAATGTCCTGGATGACTTTGTGAATAGCTTGATGAACACTACTGCCACCATATTTGATGAGCTCCACTGGAATCTCATCAATGCCCGGCGCTTTATTATTCTTTTGGGCTGGTGCTTTACGCCCTTACCTATTATTTCTGTGCTCAATTTCCGGTAAGGTGTTAGGCTTTTAACTACAATAAAATGAATACCTTTCTGATTGTTGTCAGATTCTAGACATTGAGTATTATGGAGCGGAAATTTCCGTCATCAGTATGCAAACACGTTTATATATTGTATTGGAATTTTTAGCGCAGTTGTCAACTGAGTTTCCTCATTCTCGGTATTTAAAGCACTGGCCGACTTCTTCTTCATAAAGTCGCTTAGACTAATGTTCTGTCCGTTTTTATCGGAAAAGTTGGCAGAAATCTGTTTCCAAAAATTATCTCTTTGACAAGAATCTGTTCACCTTGATACATTCAACTTCATTTGATTTTTCTTGTGAGCTGCTCATCCAGTCGCTTTTTAGAATCCAAACTCTTCAGCAAAAAAGTGTGTCCTTTGTAGATTTGAGGATGTATATGAAACATGATGCCTTCACCAATTGAAGTACATCTATTGCTATTGTGCAGTCATCCACAAATTTCTTCTGTATGTCACAGAACTTTTTCTCCGAAACTGTAGCAGCTACAGCCATAAAACTTTGTGGGAGGGTCAGAAGTGGCAACTTCTTAAAACTTTTGGGGTGGAAAAATTATTCAAAGGGGTTTAAGGGTGGTCTCCCCATATAGGGAGTTGCCCCTCAAACAAATTTTTTAACCGTTGGTAGTCGACTAGGGTATCGTTGAAAATCTTTTCAAATCAAGTCTTAAAACTCCCGTATCAGTACCATGGGGAGCAGGGGAAGGGGAAATGTACGAACTTTTCACGTACCCCCTTGCGATTGGACACCTCTGAAAAAAATCACGAAGGTTGGCCTTTACGAGTACAATAACAACAAATACGTAAGAAGCCGAAATTCACTCAACTTTGTTAGTCATAGTATGATTTATCGATTTTATATTTTCTTGAATAAAATCTTAACGGTAGGGGAAGTACGGACAAAATGACATGTATGGACAAAATGACATAGTCACCTTATTAAAAACTTGACGGGTTTCAGTAACGTCTCCACGAATGTATCACGTCACGGCAGCCATATTCACAATCCAGTCTGATGTTGAGCGTCATTGTCACAGTTGCGTCGCAGTAACCAGTCCAAACGTGTTTCACGCCTTCAAAAGTTTATTTTATAGATGTTTTCTTCTGTTTTCTCGTGAGTTATTTGTTAATATTTGTAATTATTTCTATTAAAATCAATGAAATCATGCCAGTACCCAGTGATTTCGATTGATTTTATTGCAATTATCAAGTGCTTGATGGAATTTTGATTTGTTATTCATTTTTGTTCAAATTTGGACAAATGACATACATATACAATGGACAAAACGACATGGTATGTCATTTTATCCGTAGAGTTTATGCTAATTAACATTTATTATTTTGTTTAGGTGATATGCCGCGAAAATACGAAAGGAAAACTAATCGGCAGTCTTTGAGCCAAGAGTCCATAAAAAAGGCTATTGAAGCATGGAAGCAAAAAAAATCGGATAGCAATTGGCCGCAAAAATATTCGGTGTTTCTCAGGCAACGCTTAGAAGACATGTACGCAATATGAACAAAACCTTGAATTTTAACTGAAAAGGATCAGGGAGATTCAAGAAAACATTTTCAACTGAAATTGAGCAGGAATTAGTAGAACATATAAAGTTTTTTGAAATACGACTTTTCGGTCTCACGCGTACATCACTCCGAAAGCTTGCCTTTGAACTAGCCAAAAAAATGGACAAGAAACGTGCTGGACAAGGATAGCTTGATGGTTTCCTGAGAAGAAATAGGCACATTTCTCTACACACCCCAGAACCAACTTCTGCTGCAAGAGCGCAAGCGTTTAATAAACCACAGGTAGCTAAATTTTTCCGTATTTATGAAGAATTTTTGAAGACTCACAGCTTGAGACCTCACCAAATCTTCGACATGGATGAAACCGAGCTCACTACAGTCCAGAAACCACAAAAAATTCTGGCCACCGAAGGCCACTGCTGAGAGAGGTTTGAATGTGACAGTAGTGTGTTGTGCGAATGCCATCGGTTAATTTATTCCACCATGTATGATATTTCCTAGGAAGAACATGAAAAATGAACTAATTGATGAGGCTCTCACCGACACTCGTCGACTAGCACAAGAATGAGAATGGATGAACAAAGAGGTGTTTGAAAAGTGGTTAAAACATTTTCAGGCACATACAAAATCTAGCAAAGACGATCCAGTTCTACTTATTTGTGATGGTCACTCAAGTCATAAAAGCATTGAATGTTTGAGTTATGCCAAAGAAAACAGTATTCATATGTTGTGTTTACCGCAACACTGCACCCATAAAATGCAGCCTTTGGAAGTTTGTATCTATGGACCACTAAAAACTTATTTCAATCAAGAAATTTCTAAGTGGTTAAAAAATTATCCAGGGCGCGTTGTTACCCATTTACAAATCGGTTATTTATTTAATGAAGCGTATGGAAAAGCCGCAACTGTTCAGAATGCAAGTAATGGCTTTAAAAAGACAGGCATGTGGCTTTGTTACATAACCAGTATACCCTATGTATACTGGTAAGAACTAGGAGCTCAACTTGATGCGTATCCTATATACAACATCAAGGCTCCCGGGGAAAGAACTCACTGTAACACCACTTACCTGCTACTCTGTCCATTTTCACTAAATCAACCAAGGCAAAAAGTTTATTTTATTAATTATTTTATTTTCTCTGTTCCTATTTTTATCTAACATTACATTTTACAAATTACATTATTGGAGACTTATATCAATATTGAGCCTGTAGAGAATCAAATGGACGTGTTAATGGTTCGGGGTGGCCATACAGCGTGGAACGCAAAAAGGCCGATTGAGGATCGCGGCGCAAGCCAACACCTCACCCCTCACCACTTCGTTGAACACTGGACGATATCTTCGGCTGAACTTTAAATCGCGAATACTTTAACCGTCTAACTGATAACTGGGTAGCAGCACGCTCCCTTTTGGATTTGAATACAAACTCACTGGTATAAGACTGCCCAAGAACATTAAATACCATTCTTTCGTGAGCTTTCAACCTAAATTCTCTTTAAATGTGCTGAGTAGCCGAACACGTGCGCTCTCGTTCCACGAAAGTTTTTCCTACCCGCTTCGTCTCGCTTGCTCGGCTGGTGAATATGCGAAACTGGGGAAATTGAGCGAAAGAGTGTTTTTCGCTTAAGCTTTCGACTTCGAAAGAGTGCTTTCAGTTTAAGCTTTCGGTTTTCCCAAGATCTCTTGTGGTAAAACAGCGAAACTGGGGACATTGAGCGAAAGAGTGTTTATTCCGGAACTTTCGGTTTTCCTTTCCGCTTACCTCTCTTCGAAGCACCCCGTTCGTTCACGATGTGAATATCGTTGCGGGTTGAACTTTCTCGTTCACTTATCTGCTCGCTTATTTACTTGCGCATGTGTTTCCATGGCTAATTTTCATTGGCGAAGTGCGAGTACATAGGTGTTGTTTGCTCGCTACTATTGCAGTTATGAAGCGGAAATATATCCGAGTATGTTTATGTGTTCACTCGCAACATTCCTCCGGCAGTTGAAAAAAGGGTTTAGTGTACTTGGAGAGTACAATAAATCGTCGCTCTACTCCTGTGATCTGGATTACTTAATGTTGCCCAATAGATTACGCTCACTCTTGGTTTTTAGCAATTTTCGTTGTTGGTAGAGTCTCGCTACATTCCCTTTTGTGTAAATCATTCGTACTTATATCTCGCGCTGGTATTGTCCACTGTACTTCTCGCAACTTATTATTAACCGTTGTTTTGCTGCTGATTTATGTGTAATTTACTAGATGCTAACGCGCCAATGTTATAATTCTATCCAATTGACGTTACTTAATATGTTGTTACAAGCCAACGTTAGAATTGTAAATTTCCACATTTATGAATTAATGAGTTAATATTTGGTTTGATACTATACAATGTTTTGTTTGATTCAATCATAAATTAATATAATAATATTTAGTTTGGTACCATAAGTTGATGCTTATTAATATGTATTACCTATCCATGTTGCTTTAATGAACTACTACAAATATGAATCAATAATTTGAAGTTTGATTTCATACAATGTTTTGTTTGATTCTGTTGTAAATGACAGGATTATGAACTATTTCGTTTTACTATAATATTGAAAAACATACTGAACATATTTTCCGTTCTTAAATAGTTTTTTCTTGACAATAAACTATTATATATTTTTTTACAATTGAAAAATAGCGGTGTACAATTTATTCTTTTAATTGGTTTTACTTAATAATATGGTTACAATTTCTTTTAAGATCCATATTCAATGCTGATTTTTTTTTTTTGTATTTGGAAGTTAATGGTTTTCTCTTATTTTTAACATTACTTATCATCTTGGAATTTTTATTCTACTCGTATATTTTTTGGCTTTTAATTTCCTCATTTCTTTCAAATAATATTAAAGTTTTCTTGCATATATTCAAATATTTTAATTACTAATTAATTCGATGTTGCTTTTGGTTAGTGGTTATTACTCGTATTAGGGTGTTACTATTTGTTTAGTACAGGTTTTAGTAAATTATAACAGTTAGCGTTAGTGAGGATTTAATGTAGACGGCTTTCAAAATAGTTTAAATTTGCAAAGAAATTCGTTTTTTATTCTATTCATGGTTCATTAATATTCTATTAAATTACTTTCTTCAATGCTATAACAAAAGTTCTTTATGTAAAATTATATATTGTGCGAATAGGTTAGTAGGGAAGTTTCAATAGGAAATATTGTTAAAGCTTTAGCGGTTATTTATTGCGAATGAGTTAATATGTAAGCGGGGAATGAATATTTCACACGATCGTTACGTTCGGGAATTGATTCGCTTCGGAAGAAGTTTTGCCGAGAGAATAGCTTTCCATTGATGTAGCTTAGGAGTCGTTGTTGTTGTATTCCCACGACTTTAGTATAAGCTATCTTGGCTTTATAGGGTGCGAGTGAGTGTGATAAATAAACTTTCCCCTTAATATGCATGGTTAATGTTGTTAATGGGAATGGGAGTCATGGATTGAAGGTTTATGTGATTGTTTTTGCTCGCCGCTAACGAGCTTTGAAGATATGATTAGCATTGCTTCTGCAAAGATGCATGAGAAAATTGAATGAAGCGATGTATTGTAGCTTTTACATGCGCTGATTGCTAGGAAGTATGTGAAGTATATGATATGTATGTACTAATTCGTGGTTGGCTGCTAATTGCCTTGAAGAGCATTTGTTTTTAATTAAGTCGGCTTAATGCATTTCGTAGTGGGCAGGGCTTTTAATTCATCTATGCTATGCGATTATGTAGGAGGAAGAGCTTTTGAGGTATATGCATTTAATTGCCGTTTAATTGGCTTAAGTTGTATATTACATACTTTTTTCCCATTTGTAGTTGTAAAAAGGGAGGGTTATTAGAAATGTATTCAGCAGTATGTGTAAATAGTTGTGGATTATTTATAAATCGGAATTATAATGTACGTTTTTTATTAAGTATAGAAATGTTTAATGAGTTAATATGAATGAATTCGATCTTTTTCTCAAACTGAAATTAGAAGGAGCAATTCTGAACTCTGGTGTATGCTTTTATTGATTTTAGTGAATTGTTAAATAGATATACTGCATTAAAAATATCTTGCGAGAAATTATTGTAAAAGATGATCGAAGCGACACAATCACTATATGGGCTTGGGAACATATAGTTTCGGTCTTCATTCAAGACCGTATATGTGTTCCGTCTAATTTTTCCCTAGTGTGTGTCTACTAAGTTTGGCATAATGCTGTCCTGGACCTTACTAGAAGACAGTACAGTGCCGTGCGAGGTCACTTCATTAGCCGTTAATAAATTTCTGATCTCGATCTTGAAAAAACGATTGTTCAAAGCATCTTGAAGTATATATTATAGCATTCTAAGACGCTATTTGGTATTTTCGCCATATATGAAGTGAAAGGGTGGGAAATGGGTGGGTTTTTGAATTGTCTTGCGCTTTCTACAGGGATTTTATTTGTGACTTTTTTCTAATAGTTAGCAGTTATATAATGCATTCATTGTGCAAGGAAACGTAGTGGCTTGTTTAAAGGGTACTTGATTAATAGCGTATTTGCAAACCATTTTGGATCAACAGCTCAGAGGCTATGAGTGGATGGTAAAGCGATGTCTGTTTTGCATATAGGTAACTTAATACTAAATGTAGCGTGTCTGCCGAAAGTCTAAGTCGGGCAGCTCAGAGGCTAGTATTTGTTTCTTTCAGGACTTATAGCTAAAATTAGCATGTCCGCCAACAGCTTACGTTGACGGCTCAGAGGCTGTTGTGTAATCAACTGGTTTTCATTCCAGTGATCGTGCAATTTAGACATCGAAATAGCGTGTCTGCTGATAGTTTTGCCGAGGTTTTACCGACTTGACTGCCACTTTTCCCGTTTCCTTAATATTATGAATTTGGTGATTTGAGAGTGAATTGCAGTGGAACTTGAAAGAGATAGTTGGTTTTGCGGTGAAACCGTTTGCATTGTTGTATTGTTCTAATAACTAAAATTCTGTTGGTTCAAAGTTCCCATTCTTAAATTGTTTCAGTGTAACTGGAAATTAAATTAATTTCATGTTTTTTTTTGCATTTGGAAATTGCCGTTCACATGTAAATTATTTTTTTATATTTATTTAGCGCCGTTAATTTAATTCATTAGCTCTTCCGTGTTATTGCATTTAAAAATTATTGCCCAGGTGTCTATTTATTCAATTTGTGCTTAAATGTTTGTTTTTCTTTGCTCTTTAAATTGCATCTTAGGGAATTCGTATGCTCACTTCATTCAAAAGATAAGACTTTAATTTGCATGTATGTTAGGTACGCGTTATTGTTATTATTATTGTTTAAGTGGTAGGAGTGATAAATGGTATCATATTCCGATAACAATGAGCACGCGTTTGTTTCCTCGCTATTAAGTTTTCGGTTTGCTTATTTGTGTTTAATATTTACTCGTAATGTTTTGTGTTTTGTATGTTAGTTGATTGAAACTTTATATCTTTATAAATTCTACGTTGGGTTTGAACGAGTTAGGAGTTAGTTCGAATGAACTTCAGATAAGAAAGATGAGATTTAAGATATATGACTGACGGAGTAAATGAATGAAGAATTGAATGTTCAATATGACTATTTGATTTTAGGACTGATATTATTTAATGAATAGTATGAGTAGGATTAGTATTATATTTGAATATTGTTATTATATTTTGGCTATTAGGATGATCAATATAAGTATTTGGGTTTATTTTAAAGGCAGACTGATTTAGTTTGATCACTAATATTCATACTTTCTTTTTGTTGTTTAATTGATTGAGATAATTATTTGTTTTGTTTTAAGAAGTTTGATTTAGTTTTATGCACTGTATGAGTAGCATTATTATGATGTGGGGATATTGATACTATATTTTTGTTTTTTAAATGATTAAAATTATTATTTGATTTTTTTTTTAAGAAAGTTGATCCAGCTTGATGGACAGTATGAGTAGCAATGGTGTCTTACAGGAGTTGAATGGTTTGAGATATCGGCTGGGTGAATAGATTTTTCAGCCCATTTAAATTTGCTACACAGCGCACTACACTGTGGTCTCTGCAAAACCGATATCCTACCGGCTGCGCCAATTTTGTTACAAACCAGTATATCCTGTGTATACTGGTATGAACTAGGAGCTCAACTTGATGCGTATCCTATATACAACATCAAGGCTCCCGGGGAAAGAACTCACTGTAACACCACTTACCTGCTACTCTGTCCATTTTCACTAAATCAACCAAGGCAAAAAGTTTATTTTATTAATTATTTTATTTTCTCTGTTCCTATTTTTATCTAACATTACATTTTACAAATTACATTATTGGAGACTTATATCAATATTGAGCCTGTAGAGAATCAAATGGACGTGTTAATGGTTCGGGGTGGCCATACAGCGTGGAACGCAAAAAGGCCGATTGAGGATCGCGGCGCAAGCCAACACCTCACCCCTCATCACTTCGTTGAACACTGGACGATATCTTCGGCTGAACTTTAAATCGCGAATACTTTAACCGTCTAACTGATAACTGGGTAGCAGCACGCTCCCTTTTGGATTTGAATACAAACTCACTGGTATAAGACTGCCCAAGAACATTAAATACCATTCTTTCGTGAGCTTTCAACCTAAATTCTCTTTAAATGTGCTGAGTAGCCGAACACGTGCGCTCTCGTTCCACGAAAGTTTTTCCTACCCGCTTCGTCTCGCTTGCTCGGCTGGTGAATATGCGAAACTGGGGAAATTGAGCGAAAGAGTGTTTTTTGCTTAAGCTTTCGACTTCGAAAGAGTGCTTTCAGTTTAAGCTTTCGGTTTTCCCAAGATCTCTTGTGGTAAAACAGCGAAACTGGGGACATTGAGCGAAAGAGTGTTTATTCCGGAACTTTCGGTTTTTCTTTCCGCTTACCTCTCTTCGAAGCACCCCGTTCGTTCACGATGTGAATATCGTTGCGGGTTGAACTTTCTCGTTCACTTATCTGCTCGCTTATTTACTTGCGCATGTGTTTCCATGGCTAATTTTCATTGGCGAAGTGCGAGTACATAGGTGTTGTTTGCTCGCTACTATTGCAGTTATGAAGCGGAAATATATCCGAGTATGTTTATGTGTTCACTCGCAACAGCTTGTTAATCCTGATATTTTTCCAGACTACATGTTTGAACCGGCAGCGACCACAAATATTCCATTGAATCAGGAGAATATTGCAGACAGTGCACCTAAACTTCCTAGCTCACATTTACCATCAACTAAATGTATCAACACCTCTTCAATCCAAGAAGATCCGAGTAACGATGTTGCATCTATTTTAAATCCATCAGCAACAAATTACGATGAAGTAGATTCACAACACAACCCAAGCCACCACCAATAATGATAATGGAGTTGTTGTTTCTGATGTGATGACCTGAGTTTGGAAACATGTGAAGAGGAGTCTAATACAGTTGAGATAGCTGGAGCAGCGTACGATAACGGTGTGAGACTTGGGCCGTCAAAACAATTACTGACATATCCAGTTGCAACTATTTCACCAGCATCACAGGGGCAGTTCATTCGAGGCCCAGGAAAAAGAAAATTGAAACTTGTCAAAGGTGATTGGCTTTTAACTTCTTCTCCAAATATACAAGAAATTATTTCTAAAAACAGACCAATGGATCCCCTGGTAAAAAAGGAAGAAGTAGGTTAAAAGAAAATTTTTTGATGAGGATGAAATAAATATTCCTGCTTCCAAAAACGCTATACCATCAGAGAAGAGATTGAGAGCATTGAGGTAGCGTGCAACTGCTCTGATATATGATAGCTCAGAGAGCGAAGATTTCTTATGCGAAACAGAAGATGACGATAGTGACTGCGCTTGCATTTATTGCAAAAACCTCTCCTCCTGTTCTAAGCCCGGCGAAGGTTGGTTACGATATACGACTTGTTCCCTTTGGGCTCATGCGTCATGTGCTAATGTCCCGAAGAAGACAAACCAATTTATTTGTGAACTGTATTCTTAAAAATTAGTGTGTCATTATGTCCTTACTTTATATGTCATTTTATCCGTACTATATGGACAAAATGGTTTTTGTAATTAGTCACATTTTTTTTTAATATATATTTTATTATAGTGCCCACTAAATTAAAAGACTGTACTACTGATAGTCAATGAACTTAAGATGAGTAAAAACTATTGAGACTGATGATAATACCATTAAATAAAGAAATATTATTCAAAAACAAAACACCCTGTCATTTTGTCCGTACTTCCCCTACCCTTACATTCAACCAAATTTGGTATACAAATGATTATTTACAAAATTGGCCTGTCCTGCAAGTTTTATAAAGATCGAATGTTATTTAACAAAGTTATAGCGGTTTGAATTTTCTATATTACTATGGAGCAATATGCGCTGTGTTACTGTGGAAACATACGGCTATGGAACAGTATGCGCTTTTTAACCGACTCAAACACTACAGGTTTGCTAGAATTTGCATGAAATTTTCAGGAATATATATAGGTATCATAAATACCTTTGAAAATTGGTTCAGCTAGTGGTATCAGTAATCGCAAAACAAAAACGTGGCTGTTTTAAATGCAAAGATTGAATAATTTTAAGTTATTTTTCCCCAACTTCAACGTTTAAGGTTCATGCTTTTAACACTTCGTTCAATTTAATGAATGACTGAAGATGAGTACCTACAATTAATACTCATAGATGAAACAAGTAGAGAAGGCAGGGGAGAGCTTCTAACAGAAGGGCTTTGTGACCACTATAGGGTACGAAAAAAAATTCTGATGACATGAATCGATGATTACAGTACAGGGGAGTGGCCCCTGAAAAAAAATTTCATCAAAGGTAGCCGATATGAGTATTAAATGAAAAGTCTTTATAAGAGCTTTTCAAAACAGTTCTTAAAATGACAATTTGTGCTTCATTGGGGACACAAAAAATGTATTTCCTCCCTCGCGATTGGACACCTGTGATCTAAAAAATCTGAAAAAAATTATCAAGGGAGATATTTATGAGTACATCAAAAACAAATACCTCAGAAGTCAAAATTCGTTCAACTTTGTTAACAATAGGATGATCTTCAAATTTCACATTTTTCTTTAATAAAATCGTATGGATGCCTTTAAACCCTACCTTACACAACGTCCTCATACTCTGTAAGTGTGATGAAATTCATATCATATTCACGGAAGTTATATCCATTTGAAATTTCTCCAATCACCACAACAATAACACACTATTTGGGTATTTTATGGACTTTCCATCGAACCCGACACTGCAGTTTTGATTTGATCTTCTTAAAATTTTCAGATAAGATCGATGACATACCTGCTTTTGGGATTTCATGATTTGCGTGATTTTTGTTTGTTCAAAATGGAGAAACAATAGATTTTCTTTTCAACGAGCAAATCTCTTTGACATGTTTCTTGATATTACTCGTTGCTGGTGATTGCATTTTGTAAGTTGAGTACAAAACCCTTCTGACATGAGCGTAGGTCTGTCTACCCAACTTGTTTATTTTGTTAAATCTTTATGTTGAAGCTCGGCATACAGCAGGTTTATTGTATAACTGCTACTTTTGACATGGAAGTCCAGATCGTTCATTACAAAAAATATGGTCTGACTCACAGTTTGAAGAATGAAAGTGACATAAAACTACTTAGATTCAATAGTCCCAAGTAGCTTTTATATTTATTCTTCGATGCCCATGAAAAATTATCGCTCCGATTACACTCTTCATATTCTATATCCTAGTTCCGTAGAGGGAATAAAAGAAATGTGTAGCTCATCGCATCATTCACGTTCATGATAGAATTCCGTCACGAGGATGAAAGTGAACATTATTGCTCCCATTGATAGTTGAATGTCTGGAACGCTTAGCTACTGTGCAAATCACCATGAGCCCATGCATGTATTCATCCATCCATCCACCATTCTAACGTTTATTTTTCTCTCATTTCCGTACGTAATCGTCACATTCAACTCAGACGTATTCCATCTTTTGAACACTGTCCACCAGATGGTGAAAGGACGAGTGTGAGGATAATACATACATAAATCGAGAGGAAGAAGATGAAGTAAAAAGATAGTTTCCCCGGGAAATCTTTCGTCTCATCTTTATTCATGGAACACAAACGAAATTCTAATTTTTCACTGCAGTGACTCTGAATGGACCGGGGGCCATCGCATCATCCAGTTGAATGGAAGGACACATACCACCAGACTTATGTCTATATTCAACGTGTGCCCGCGTCCTATGTGCCATTCATCTGTGCAGCAAACTGTGTGCGCTTTGCCTGGTTCGCAGGAGCCAACGTCGTGAGCTTGCCCTTATGCGACTGGCAGCACTGCTCCCCAAGGTGTATGATTATTACTATAAATTACAGGGACGAGTCCGTTGCAAGAATAACGGCCCTGCAGATAATATGTTTGCACGGCTGATACTTTTGACTAGCACAAATAAATAGACGGACACTTCCTCTGGCCCGGAACTGACATAACGATAAATCTTCTATGGGGATTTGGCCAATTGTTCTCATACAGTTTTGGTTTATGGACGCTCTGGCCCCAATCGTGGTCTAGTTTCTGGCTCTTGTAAACGCTCGTCAGAGTGCATAGGGTAGCCATATTGCGTAGTTATTTTTCAAATACTAAACACAGTACTCGTAAAATTTATATTAGAATACAAACATAATACAATGCCCACCTTTTGGAAAACCACTTCAAAGTTCATGCGGAATATAGTAGTAGACGTTAACTGTAAAATGAAACCTTAAATATTTTTGAACGATTCTCAGGTTTATGTAAGGATTCTACAATCGGCAACCCCATTTTATTTTACTTTTGATCTGAACATGTGCATTCCTGCACCCACCATTTGATCCCATTGCCAATCTAATGCTATGCTATTTGTTCGGTAACCGGAATTTTCGCAAGTTTGGACTGAGCGGAACCTTTATCCTGTCAACGATAAATTGATTCCACATTCAAGACGGTTAATAAAGCGGAAATTTGTTAAAGATTTAACAGGTGTCTAACAAGTGTAGGAAGCTTTTCATTTTTCTGCACATGATTTTGTTTGGAATATTTTTCAGTAATGTTTTTCCGTTTTGTAGAGTTTTATTTATACCGAAATGTTACATTCCTTTGTCTATAGATATAAAACGGATATAAATGTGGAAATTCTCTGATCGTTAACAATATTTTGGAATTATTTCTAGGAACTAAAATTATTTTGAAATTTTTTCTGAGAATTGAGATTACATTTTACCAAGGGATGCGAATCAGCGTTACATGAACTTTAGAAACCATCCGATGTTTTGTGACCTCGTAACTGAATGAGAAAGAATAGTAAGCATTTCAAATGTTTTCCGAAAGTTTTTAATATTGACATATTTAAATAATTTAAAGTAGTAGGAAAGTGTTCCGGCAAGAACGGTTTTGTGAACCAATTAAGAAGTAATACAACGTCTTGTGAATGTTGAGCGTCTGCTCATTCAAACAAGTTGTCAAAAGGGGTTGTGCTTAATCTACTATATGTGGATGAATAGAATGATTCAATTCAAAAAAAACTTTTATGACAGGCACAACAAATATATTCTTGCTTTAAAAGAACTCCATTTTAACCAGCCAACATTTTGTTCCAATATTGCTAAAATCATTGCCTGATCAGAATCTTAAATGTATTTTTTTTATTCATCTTATTTGAAAATTTGGAGAACATTCAATCAAAAGTGTAGTGTCTGGTTCGATGGAAGGCCCATGTAGTAGAGAAATCGTATATGATTGGTGTAATCGAAGGAAATTTAAATGGCTACAACGTTGTTAAATTTTATTGAAACTTATAGAATAAAATGATATTTTGAAGAACTACTTAAATGGTTGATTTCACATAATTTAATGATACTGATACAGTTTTACTGACAAAAATTTAAATGCTACTACTATTAGCAAAGTTCAACAAATTTCAGCCTCTGAGTGATTTGTTATTGGCTCTATCTCCACGATTTTTAGGGCTTTCTGAAAGAAATTTTGCAAAAACCTACTAGTTTCCCATCCTATGTGTCCATATGTCCCCCCATCCGTCTATCTATTCATCTCTCCGTTCGTCCGTCCGTCTGTCCGTCTATCAGTGCGTCATAAGAAATTTCTTCCAAAACTATGGAAGCTACAGAACACAAACTTTGTGAAAAGGTCAAAATGGTGGTCTCTCAAAAGGCCTTATCAAATATATCAAATTTTATAAGGCAGTCTCTCCTTATAACGAAGTGGCCCATAAAATTTTTTTTCATTAAATGTAGTCGATCAAATGAAAGGTCTTAGCACTGTCAAAAACTGAAAAATAAGTCATTGTTTGCATTAGGAGTCTAGGGGAAGGCAAAATGCACGAACAATATTTGTGTCCACTCCCTACACGTTTGGACATTTTTGAACCAAAAATCCGAAAAAAATCACAAAAGTCCGCCTTTGTGAGTCCAAGGGCAACAAATGCCTCAGAAATAAAAATACACTCAAATCTGTTAATAATGGTATGATTTGTAAATTTTACATTTTTCCTCAATAATCGAAACGGTGCGCTTAAGCTTCTTAAGGTTTTACATTTATGTAGGTTGATATAAGAACCTTATGCCTACGAAATTTCATGGAAATCAAATCATAACCAAGTGAGTTATCGCCATTTCAATTGTATGGAATTACAAAAACAATAACACATGTTGATAATGAATATATAGTATATTTGAAACCGACCAAGGGACTCTTATTTTCTTCGGATTTTAATGAAAATTTAAGGAATAGTGGTTTACTTGAATATGTTCAATGAGCCGAGCATTCAAAAAAATTATTCAACATGGAACAAAATCGCGGCTGTTATGTGCTTAGGAATGAAACTTTGCGTGTTTTGGATGAATTTGAACGATTTTTGAAACAAGTATTGGTTGAATAAATCAAATCATCGGTTCATGGCATCATATTTTTTTTTTCGAGCCCTAGAATGGTTACAAAGCCCTTCTGTTAGGGTCTCGCTCCTGCCTACTTGACTATGAGTATGTATGGTACTCATCTTTATTCATTGATTCAATCAAATCAAGTGAGAAAAGCACCTTAAACGTTGAAGTTGGGGAAAGATTACTTAAAATTAAAACAGCCACTATTTTGTTCTACGATTACTGATACCAATAGCTGAACCAATTCTTAATAATATTCATGATACCTATCACTTCTAAAACTTTCATGCGAATCCTAGCAAACCTGTAGTGTCTGAGTCAGGAAAAAGCGCATATTGTTCCATAGCCATATGTTTCCGTAGTAATACAGCGCATATTGTTCCATAGTAATACAGAAAAATTCAAACCGCTATAACTTCGTTAAAAACCATTTGATCTTTGTGAAGCTCAATCTTACGAATAGTCATATGGGTACTGAATTTCATTGAATTTAAAGGTACCGTTAAGATTTTATTCAAAAAAATGCAAAATCGATAAATCATACTATTACTACCAAAGTTGAGTGAATTTCGACTTCTCACGTATTTTTTGTTGTTGTTGTACTCATAAAGGCCTACATTCACGATTTTTTTCAGATTTTTCAGGTGAAAGGTGTCCAATCGCGAGGAGAGTACGGGAAAAGTTCGTACATTTCCCCTTCCCCTCCCCCCACGGTACTGATCAGGAGATTTTAAGATTAATTTTGAAAATACCTTATTGAGACCTTTTCAACGATACCCTACTCGACTAGCGATGGGGAAATTTTTTTTTTTAAGGGTCACTTCCCTATATGGGAACATCCCCCTTAAACCTATTTAAAAAATGTTTCCACCACAAAACTTTCAAGAAGTCACCACTTCTGACCTTTCGACAAAGTTTCATGGCTTTAACTTCTATAGTTTCGGAGGAAAACTGCTGTGACATACAGAAGGACGAATGGACAGACGGACACCGTTCATGATTGCAATAGGATTATGTATTTTAGTACAAAATCCTATAAAGCAACACCTGGCAGGTTTTCAAGACGAAAGAGAACCGGCCTGTGGATTTAAAATAAACGATATACTGAGTTTGAAATAATCTGGCTAGGTATTTCACCTCACCACCATTTTGTTTTTAGTAAGTTGACCTCATTGTTAGAGCTGTCATGACACCATATTAAAATTATTATTTTTTTAGTTGCCTTAATCCGTCTCCTGCTATACCCCGTAGAAAGTTTTGGGGAAATTCAACAGTTTGTAATACAGATACAGTTCTACGCTTATTTTCTAGCTTCTTTCTATCTACGTACGCATTTATAAATAGCTTTCACCCTACATATATGTTACACATACTGCCTTCTAAAGTTAAAACAATAATCAACAGTATAAGAAGTAGTGTTGGTCCAGATCCTGACGGAATTCCTAGTTCGTTTATTAAATGTCTTTCTTCAGAGTTATCTGCTCTCCTGGCCATTTTGTTTAATATCAGCTTGAGTAGTGGTATCTTCCCTAAATTGTGATAAGCAGGGTTTATAATGCCTATATTAAAGTCTGAAACTCCTCTGATATAACCAAATATGGTCCAATATCTATTCTTTTGCCGCTCTAAAAATACTTAAAAGAATTTTGAACTCAAATCTTTGCAAAAGAAATTTACATAATATTTATTCTTTAAGTTCAAAATACCTGTCTGTTAAGTCAGAATGTGTCCAGCATAGCTTGCGATCGGTAAGTGATATCGACTTTAAATTTTGTTTTTGGTAGAGAAAAGCTCTGTCTTTTGTGCTTTGAAAAAAAATTTTAGTCAAAGTCAATCTTCCATCGGGAAAACACTAAAATCACGATGAGTACCGTGTTCCTTGAGAGCGTGTTCCTTTGCACACGCCCTAAAGGACCAACAATGAACTATGTAGTGGCAGCTAAATGCATTAAGAAGTCTGCGCCGTTTGTCAAAAAGTGGGTTCAACGATTTAGAGAGTCAAAAACCGTCGATGGTTTGTCCTTACGTCAAGAACAAGCAAAATTGAAGCAAAAAGGTCTCGAGTTATCACACATCGCTATTCGGGAACATACGTGCGCAAACAATGTAAAATGGCGGAGTACCATTAAAAACCACTCTTGTCTGAACGTCACGTGGCCAAACGGCTCACCTGGGTTCAGGAAAACATAGATCGCGATCGGGGTAATGTAATTTTTTCTGACGAAACTTCTTTTTGGGGTTTCGCAAACATATAAAGTATCTGGTGTTCCACATCAAATCAGTTTGTCCATCGAACTTTTAAATATCTAATCAAGGTTCATCTTTGGGACTGCTTCTCAAAGAGGGGTTTGGCGTTTTGCACGTGTTCATTTAGAACCTCAATGCTTCCAAGATGGTTGAAATCTATTAGAAAGCTCTATTACCGACTGTCAAACAACATTTAAGCACAAAAAACGAGACCTGGATCTTACAAGATGATAATGATCCCAAACACCGGAGCCGGCTGTGTACTGAATGAAAACGGAAAAAATACATTGTGACATTTGATTGGCCTTTGCAATCGCCTGATGCAAATCCTATCAAAAACGTCTGGACCTACGTCAAGCAGAAGCTCTGTGAAAAACGTGTTTACACTTTGAAGCAGCTCTCCTGACACATTCAACCCATTTGGAAGGCGCTTCCCAACAAATACGCCGAAAATTTAGAGGAAAGTATACCTTGGAGATGCTAAGCAATAATTGATGCTGGTGGTGATTGGACTGACTATTAAACTCAAAGCGCGTTACCTCAGAGTGTATTGAGTTTATGTATAACTCAAAAACTGTAGTTAAATAAACTAATTCAAAATTATGCTGGACACGCTCTTACATAACAGACTGTGCCTTTGTTGGGTTCATGTCATATGTTCCTAAATAAGTGTTTTCTTTTCAAACTTTCACCGTTAAGTTGATACGGATTCGGTTCATAAAATAAAATGCCGGTGTTCTGTCAGGACTTTACGGATCCCTTAGGAATTAGCCATGCCATTTACATGAACCAAAGTTTATTACCATTCAGCCATAGTTTGATTACCTAGGTTACACAAAAGTCTATAAATTGCTCCAGTTTCCTTGTCATTATCAACGTTAAAGTCCATGCTTCGCGTTAAACTTCTTAGTTAAGTAATAATGTTTCAATTTGCTTGTGTTTTCATTTCTAATTATTTTGAATTTGTCAGTTCTGGTAATTGAGTTTATTGCCTATTAGAGAGGTTAGATAAATAAATTCTATTGGGCTATTCGATAATCAATGTAATGGTCATTTTGTTGGATGAAAATTTAGTCTAGATGTCGATTGTGGGGGGTTCATCTTGCTTGATCCATGATCGTTTTTGGTAGGTAAACAATCTATTTTTCATCACCGGTTATGATTCTTTTTAGAAACGGGTCGTTGTGGTTACGATTCAGCAAAGAGTCGCTTATGTGATTGCCTTTGGTGAGGTGGATTTCCTTTAAATCGTGAGAAACTCAAACATCCAGTTTGTTTACATAACCAAGCGATTGTAAGTGCAAGTAAATGGATGAATTCAATATTTCGAGCTTCTTTGCTATCTTTTGAGCAATCATACACCAGTTATCGTTATCAGTAGTGTTTGGACGACCAGTATCTGATGTTTTGTGATCAATCAAATTTCCAGAACGAAAGCGAGCCAACGCTGAAACTGGAGTTCAGTAAGACAGTCCTTACCTTAAACTTCACACACTTGCTTTGGAGCTTGCATCACATGTTTGCCCTTACGGATGTAAAACAATAAAATATGCCGATAATGCTCGCTTTAATTGACAATTTTCGTGTTTATTGACCCTCAGTTTTTGACTGAAGACAGTTGAATGCCTAATCTTTCAAATATTATTTAATTGCACTGTGTGACAGTGAATTTGAGGGGGTCAACGATTCCACTTCAGGGTGAAAGTGCAAGACCAGTATAGTATAGTATAGTCTCCATCAATATTTTAGAAGGAACTTAGATAACGAATTTCCATCCAGATATAAATACAGGAAAATTAAGTTGGGGGTTTTTAATCAGATGAAATATTGGGAAAACTGCCTGTTTTCTCCAGTTGGTCAAGATTTTCTAGCAATAACTCTTTAAGAACTAGAAATTTCTGTAGTAAAAGGATAAAAAACTCAATTTAAAAGCAAGCCAAAATGTTTTCGCGTCGAAAATTAATGATAACTAAATAAATTTATTTATAAAATTTCTACCTTTTTATTCAACTTGATATAATTCTAAAAAAAATATATCTACAGGTATTTACACAGAATGTTAGTCTTTTTAGGGTTTTGTACTAAAATACAAGACCCTATTGCAATCACGAACTGTGTCCCTCTGTCCGTCCATCTGTCTGTACGTCACAGTACTTTTTCTCCAAAACTATTATCGCTACAGGAATGAAACTTTATGAAAAGGTCAGAAGTGGTGACTTCTTGAAATTTTTGGGGTGGAAAAATTTTTCAAAGGTGTTTAAGAGGGTCTCTCCATATAGGTAGGTGACCTTTAAAATTTTTTTGCACCATTCGTAGTCAAGTAGGGTGTACTCGGAAAGGTCTTAATCAGATCTTTTCAAAACAAAGTCTTAAAATGGCCTTATCGGTATCTTGGGGGGCAGAGGAAGGGAAAACGTACGAACTTTTCGCATACCCCCCTCCCACGCGATTGGTCTTTCAAGGGAAATATTTATGAGTATAACAATGACAAATACTTCAGACGCCAAAATTCATTCAACTTTGTTAATAATAGTATGATCTTCGAATTTCATATTTTCGTCAATAAAATCGCTTTTGACATGTTTTTTTTATTTTATTCGTTCCTGGTGACTGCATTTTGTAAGTTGAGTACAAAACCTTTCTGACATGGGCGTAAGTCTGTCTAACCAACTTGTTTTATGTTGATGTTCGGAATACATCATCACCAATATCATCATCATCATCACTGTCTGAATCTTCTTCTTTGTCAACATGGTTTTTGTCCTCAAAAACATACTTACTCTACGAGCATATATCTGGAAGAATTGCAGCCGGAGAACTTTTCCTCTTTAGCTGTAAGTTTATATTTTAATAAAATATACGGTAAAAAAAGGTCAGAATACTACCTTATTTTAAATGGAATATCAGTTTGGTGATCACGTCTACCTTGTTCATCTGATTCTGTGGCCAATTGTTTGCTGAAATAGTCCAAATGGTGATGCAAGTAATGAATTTTTAAAGACATATGCACTCCAGTTTTAGACGTTGCGGATGGCATTTTGCTGAAAGCTGAAAGCTGATGACGTTTTCCCACTAAACTGCTTAGCTGCTGGAACGATGTTGCCCTTCTAAGCGTCCAATGATTTCCATGATAGCGTACCAAGCCTCTGATTCAACACTTGTTTAAGTTGTGTTTAATGCATCACTTTTCATCAGCTTCCGTATGTCAGGGCCATTAAGTACACCTGAAATGAATAAAATTTAATATTGCTTTGAAATATAATCAGCATGAGCATAAAAATTTTGTATGCCATGTTATAAATTGACTTACCATTTTTTAGTTTTGCATTGCTAAGCTTCGGGAAAATCAAGCTCAGACAAGAGAAAACTTTATATCTTTAGGCAGCAGTTTTGACAAAACTCTTTACAATTCGAAGTTCAATGTAAAGTGGTGAGAGTAGATTCTTTTCTTTTAACACCAAAGGTTGACGAATTATGTGGGCTATTTGAAGTTGACTATGTTCTCTGTTTGTCCAGTTGTAGAGCCAATGTTGGTCTCCAACGTAACGACTTTTTTAATCACACATAAAGCCAGATAAAATTGTTACCACTTTTAGAACACAAAAAATGCGCCACTTATGTTTGGAGTAGTCAACCATATTCAAAATAGTTTCTGGTCCTTCATATGTCTCTTTAGTATTGGTGCTGTATGCAATTGAAACAGATGGTTTGGTATTAGTTTTATGCAGCACACGGCTTTCGAACTACATTTTGAAATGTCAATAAACAATCTCCAATCATTAGCATCATAATCCATCTCCATCACGTTTATCAATCTTTCAACATCATTGCAATAAGCTGCGCTTTTTTCATAATTCACAAGGAAAAGGAACTCAATTTTTGATTGGAGACTATTGTACGCTAAGACTTTTGTACCGGGTGCCAAACCATTTTTCCCTCTCCAAAATGAGGCTAGCTCTTGTGACTTATGTTGTGATAATTCCAATTTGGCCAGAATAGAATTAAGTTGATTATATTCGGTTAAAATTGGCTGGTTTGATGATAATTCAGGTGCATATTGTGGATCATTACCGGTATCACCAGATAAAAAGTCAGGACTGGAAAACTTTGATACTGGAATCTTCAAAGAATGAGGCAACACTGTTTGATCGCTTGAAACAGAAATATATTTAAAGGAAATTCTTCCCCCTTTTCTCAACGCGGAAGTTTTGTTCATACAAGAGAAGCTATTCACTAGATTGCGGTTGCCACCAGGATTGGCCCAAATCATTGGATAGCATGGACTCGCTTCTTCCGCTCCTCCAATCCATCAAACGATTGTAGCAGCTAATACACCCAATATTTGGTACCCAACTGTCGTTCACTATAACACTTTGGTTGAAATATAACTCGTATGTTCGAACAAAATCTCCACTAATATTTCCTTTTTTACGTTTTTCTGCACATATCTACCACAAACATAACAAAAGCTATTCAATGCGGGCTTACAAATGTCCGTAATTGAAAAATTTAGAAAACACCATTTTAAAAACGAAAACTCTATTTTTTAAACAATTAATTAAACTTAAAACAAGTTGGGTAGACAGATCTATGCTCATGTCAGAAGGGTTTTGTACTCAACTTACAAAATGCAGTAACCAGCAACGAATAAAATCAAGAAACATGTCAAAGACGATTTTATTCGAGAAAATGTGAAATTCGAGGATAATACTATTATTAACAAAGTTGAACGAATTTTGACTTCTCAGGTATTTGTTATAGTTATACCCATAAATATCTCCTTTGATATTTTTTCAGATTTTTTAGAGCACTGGTGTCCATTCGCGAGGGAGGAAACAAATTTTGCATGTATTTCCCCCCCTGTGCTCCCACTGAAGCAAAAACTGTCAGTTTAAGAACTGTTTTGAAAAGCTCTCATAGAGAACTTTCATTTGATACTCATATCGGCTACCTTTCATGAAATTTTTTTTCAGGGGCCACTCCTCTGTACTGTAATCATCGATTCATAGCCTATTTTTTCGAATCCTAGAATGGTTACAAAGCCCTTTTGCTAGGAGCTCTCTCCTGCCTCTTCGACTTGTTTCAATTGTATGTACTCATCTTCATGATACCTATCACTCCTGAAATTTTCATGCAAATTCTAGCAAAGCTGTAGTGTCTAAGTCGGTAAAAAGCGCATATGGCTCCATAGCAATATGTTTCCATAGTAATACAGGGCATATTGCTCCATAGTAATACACGAAAATTCAACTCACTATAACTTCGGTAAATACTGTTCGATCTTTATGAAACTTTCCGAAAATATCAATCTTATAAATAGTCATCTCTTTGCTAAATTTTATTGAGTTTAAGGGTACCGTTTAGATTTTATTCAAGAAAACTTAAAATCGATAAATCATACTATTACTAACAAAGTTGAGTGAATTTCGACTTCTCATGTATTTGTTGTTGTTGTACTCATTAAGGCCTACATTCATGATTTTTTCCAGATTTTTCGGATGGAAGGTATCCAATCGCGAGGGGGGGGGGGGGGGGTACGCGAAAAGTTCGTGCTTTTCCCCTTCCCCTGCCCCCTTCGGTACTTATAAGACAATTTTAAGACTTGTTTTGAAAAGATCTCATTGAGACCTTTCCAATGACACCCTACTCGACTACCAATGGTGAAATTTTTTTTTTGAGGGGTCACCCCCTTATATGGGGAGACCCTCCTTAAACGCCTTTGAAAAATTTTTCCACCCTTGAACTTTCAAGAGGTCACCACTTCTGACCTTTCCACAAAGTTTCATGGCTGCAGCCCTTATAGTTTCGGAGAAAAAGTGCTGTGACATACAGACGGACGGACGGACGGACGGACGGACGGACAGACGGACAGACGGACACAGGTCGTGATTGCAATAGGGTTTTGTATTTTAGTACAAAACCCTAAAAACGGTTCCTTTCAATTTCTTGTAGAATATAGTATGATATGATACAGACACCTTCCTAGTGTGAAACTAATAAAAAACTTCTTACCATCCTTCTTTTATATAACACGCTCTTAAGCCTATTTAACTGCAAACTTAAAAGATCACTAATGATCACTAGGGTCATAAACCATCAATCTATCTCCTAATTGCTACACATGAGCTATGCTACAATCCTTTTCACAGCCCATCATAAATATAAAAGATAAGTTTTATGATCGGGAAAGTACCCTGTTACATTTTATAACCGACGGAATTCTTTTCAGGGACCCTTATAAAAATAAATTTTATGGTACAGAAATGTTACTTTTTGTCCGGAAAAGGTACCTTCGAGAAAAATTGAAAAATTCTAGGAACTCTGGAATACCCTTTTTTAGGGTTTTGTAAAATAATTTTACAAAACCCTACTAGTTTCGCGACCAGTCTGTCCGTCTGTCCGTCCGTCCGTCCGTGTGTCACAGCAGTTTTTCTCGGAAACTACTTAAGCTAGAAACATCAAATTTTGTGTGTAGGTGTAAAGTGGTGATCTCTTTAAAGTTCAACTACAAAAAAAATTTTATGAGGTATTTAAGGGGGGTCTCCCCATATAGGAGAGTGACCCCCCGAAAAAAATTTCATTGAAGGTAGCCGATATAGATATCAAATGAAAGGCCTTATTGAGAGCTTTTCAAAACAGGTCTTATTTTAGCAAAATTTGCTTCAAGGGGCGCACAGGGAGGGGAAATACACGAAAAATGTGTGTCCCCCCCTCGCAATTGGACACCTGTGATCCGAAAAATCTGAAAAAAATCAGGAATGTAGGCCTTGGTGAGTACAACAACAACAAATACGTGAGAAGTCGCAATTCACTCAACTTTGTTAGTAATAGTATGATTTATCGATTTTATGTTTTCTTGAATAAAATCTTAACGGTACCCTCAAATTCAAGTAAATTCAGTACATAGATGTCTATTTATAAGGTTAATCTATTCTGCAAGTTTCATAAAGATTGAATCATATTGACCGAAGTTATAGCGGTTTGAATTTTCCTGTATTACTATGGAACAATATGCGCTGCATTATTACTATGGCAACATACTCGTATGGCTATGGAACAACATGCGCTTTTTACCGACTCAGACACTACAGTTTTGCTAGGATTTGCATGAAAATTTCAGGAATGATAGGTGTCATGTATATCTTTAAGAATAGGTTCAGCTAGTGGTATTAGTAATCGTAAAACAAAATAGTGGCTGTTTTAAATGCGAAGATTGAATAATTTTGAGTTATTTTTTCCTAACTTCAACGTTTAAGTTGCATGCTTTGAATACTTGATTCAATTTAATGAATGACTTAAGTTGAGTACCTACAATTAATGCTCATAAGTGAAACAACTCAAGGAGGTGGGAGAGAGCTCCTAGCAAAAGGGTTTGGTAACCATTCTAGGATTCGAAAAAATTGGCCATTAATCGATGATAACAGTACAGGACAGATAGATAAATGGACAGACAGATACTGTCTTTAGTAGAGTCTTATAAATTCATTTTACAAAGTTATAAGAATAGCTTGTAATTTAAAACATAAAACTAGTCTATTCATCGTTCAAACTCAAATTAAAATGCACTTTATTAATTCAATCTTTATAAGTTTTGTTAAGCCTACAGTAAGTTTGAACACATTAAAACACTCATAAACTTAATGTTTTGAATGTGAGATTCTAAGTTTAAACAATATTCAAGCAAAAAATAAGTCAAAGAAATAATTAAATTTTATCAAGTAAAGATTAATAAATACTGTCAATTAATTATGAATAAATACTGTAAATTAATTATGAAAAAGAAGGAAAAATTAACCAACTCTATTAAAAATTGCAAAAAAACCAATGAAGACAACGAAAAAATGTACTTTGAGCTTACAAATAACAACCCAATTCTAGTAAATGTTACCAAAAATACGCAAGCTACTTCCATCCGTAGCCCGCGTACTGTAGTGATTAGAGTGCGTCTGCGTAAGCCGAAGGTCCCTGGTTTGAGTTCTGTTGGTCATAACGAGATTACTTGTGAGTAATTCTTCAGACCGTTTAGATGCGATACGTACTTGCTTAAAATTAGAACGTATCATAACTGGATGAACGGACAGACAGACAAACGGTGATACTGACCATATCATAGTCTAAAAAATTTTTTTCTTTAAAAGCCATCGGATCTTGCTTTGTTGGGTGAGCAAACGCGTTTCAACTCCTTTGAGTCAGCCTCAGTGTCTAAAGGATGTGTTGAAAGGAAAGACTTTATATAATCGTAGGATGGGCTCTGCAGATAGTAATAAATTAGGTCAGGTGGAGGGGTGTTCGGTTTTTGTTTTTTTGATTGTTGCGTGTCCATTTGTTCTGTTTCATCCTGTTTCCTTTTCGTCGGAGAGTGTGGTCTAGCACTGAGAAAAATGCGTCAGAAATTGCAACATGTTGTTCGGTGATAATCCCACCGTCTGTTTTTCTATGTTTATATATTTCAAGCCTTTCTAGGATGTCAAGTCTCAGCCCTTTGCTTTGTTTGTTTAACAATGTCATAGAGTTTGTCATAGCTTTCAGCTCGTGTGCATGATTTTGTAGGCACTTCATATAATTGGAGTCTGCCTTGTTGTGTTAGAAAGATTGCAAGTGCTCTTTGCATCTTGTCGTCAGTTTCCGTGTTATCCTCCTATATATATATATATCTATATATATACCATGTCGCAGTCCTTGCATGTCAGTTTGTATATATCGCTGTTTTGGCTTCAGTTTGTTATCAATGTTGTTGTTATTTTTGAATGCAGTGTACAGTTTGTATTTTTTATGGAAGTTTGTTTGTCTTTTTGACCACGTATGTTAACGGTATGCACTATTGGTCGTTCTTATGAGTTTCAGTCAGTTGGCGTTCCTGTTTTTGTTTGTATTGTGCAATAAGTTTGTTGATGTCACGTTGTTTGTATCCGTTATTACTAGATATTTTATAAATGGTGTTTTTGTTCATTTAAGTAGTTAATAGGAGTTATGGGGATAGGGTGAAATCTCTGCGCCATTGATCTGTACGCTACACTAGTTTATGCTGTATGTATGTGGTTGGCTTTCTGTATATTTTGCAGTCTAATGGTGTTTGTTCGTGTGTCATGATTAGGTCTATAGCTGAGTTGTCCGTTTGTTTCTTTTTCTATAATGAAATTTATATTCGGGTGTATTTCATTCATAATGGTAGGCAGTTAGTATTATTTGTTTTCATGAGTCAATAACGATGAAACAGTCATCCACATATCGTCTGTAAAATATAACATTGAATCTTCTGACAATTTTGTGTACTCGTATAAAGACTTGTTTCAAAGATTATAAGAATATTTATATTATTATTGATGGCTTTGGATGTCCCATACCCAGACCATCCTTGGAAATGTATGTGTTGTTATTGAACTTAAAATATATTTGATTCTGGTTTTTATGAGATTGAGTAGTTGATTTGTGAATTGTCGGCTGTTATTGAATGAAAATTTTCATTTTAACATGGTCAGTGTTTGTTCGCCGAGTATAAACGTATAGAGGTTTGATGCCTAGTGATAAAAGTTGACTAGTGTCAGTCAATGTTGGAGAGGTGGTAGAGTTTGCCAGATTACGGCTGTTCTTTAATGTGTGTTTATTGTCAATGTGCACGACATCAGCCATTATCGTTCCCAAGTACCGTGCTATTTGGTATGCAGGAGCTGGGCAGTAACAACGACAGGCCGGATAGGGATGTTTAGTTTTTGGAGCTTAGGTCATACTTCGAGGAATGTTGTGGATGGGTTTCGATTTATATATTGGTGCTTTGCATTAAGAGGAATGATTAGTGGGAATTGCAGAATATTTTACAAACGATATGTAGAGAACTATTGCATCGTTATTGACTTACAAGAAAATAATCAAGACGAACTACCTGCCTTTATAAATGAAGAACACCCAAATATAAATTTACTATACAAAAAAAAAACAAACGGACAACTCAACTATATGGACCTAACCGTGACATGCAAACAAACACGATTAGACAACAAAATATGCAGAACACCAACCAAAACTGATCATACCATACACGTAGCATCTAGCCATTCCGCATAACCTGAGTTCACAGCGTACAGATTAATGGTGTAGAGACTCCATTGAATTCACATGACTCCTACTAACTACTTCAACAGCATTCACAAAACAGTTAGTAATAACGGATACGAACAACATGACATTGACAAACTTATTATACAGTACAAACAAAAATAGGAACGCTAACTGACTGAAACTCATAAGAACGACCAAAAGTGAATTTCGTGAACATACGTAGGCAAAGAGACATACAAACATCCTTAGAAAATACAAACTACACACTGCATTCAAAACTGACAACAACATTGGTAACAAACTGAACCCAAAACTGAATGACACATCAATATATGAGCACAGCGATATATACAAATTGACATGCAAGGACTGTTACATGGTATACAAAGGAAGGATAATACGGATACTAACAAGATACAAAGAGCTCTTATGATCTTTCTAACACAACAAGGCAGACTCCATTCATGCAACGCACCTACAAAACCTCGTACATGAGCCGAACGCTCTGATAAACTCTATGACATTGCTGAATAAACAAAGCAAAGGACCGAGACTTGACATTCTAGAAAGGCTTAAAATATATGAAATAAAAAAACAGACGGTTACATTATCAATAAACAAATTTTCACAAACTCTGACGCATTTTTCTCAGTACTAGACCATACTATCCAACGAAAAGGAAACGAGATGAAACAGAACAAATGGATATCCAACAATCCAAAACTTAATATCCCTCTACCTTACCGAATGTAGCACCTGACCTAATTTAGTACCAGACCTCATTTATTACCTGACCCAATTTGGTACTACTTGCGTAATAAATCAAACGACTGTATAAAGTCATTCACTTCAACAATTCGTTCAGACACTGAAGATGACTCAGCCAAGCAAAGCCTGACGAAAAAGAGAATTGGCCTACGGATACCAAATGAACAAAATAGTTGACTACTCTAAATATCTCTAAGTGAAGGCCCGTAAGTGGCTGTAGTGCTGAGGCAAAAAAATAGTAACAGTACAATATTGCAAAATTCTTAACCAACATGTAAAACTGCCCGCTTGTCATTTCAAACCGCTACCCAAAACAAATTATAATAACACTTGACGTAGCAATAAAAAGTTGCGATAAAAGCAAATACAGTAAGCCACGAATAAACTTTATTAATCATTAATAATTTATTCATTGTCGTTGAGCTAGCAAAACCAAGACTGCTCCATCTCAGCCCGACCAGCCTCAACATACGTTGAAAATGTGTATCTTCATTTAAATCATTGCTCCCGCGAGCTGCAAAATCCAGGAATTTTCACTCACAGCTATAGACTAACATGATTTTGAACAAGATTCATCGTAAATTCCACAAATGTTATCAACTTGGCAGTTTTGTAAATTTTTCGATGCGATATTAAATATTTCCAATCTGTTTCAGGCGTACTGTATAGATAAGTAAATGTGCGAAAATTCGTAACATTTTCATTGCACTAACACTCTGGTTATACCGAATCGGAGATCTCTATGTCAAAACGGGTCAAACCACCTGTAGTATTTGCAGAGGAGACGTTGACCAGTCAATATCTCCTGCAATTGATTTACAAGTGGAAGTTGGAAGTAAAGACTTAAGAATACTGCATGCAAGAGACGAGAGGAAAGAGATAGAGTATAGGAAGAAAAAGAAGGAAGTAGAAGACAATAGGAGATAAAAGATAGAGTGGGAATGAAGATAGAGTGTGAATATAGTGAGGAAGAAGATCGAGTCATAAAGAAGAAAGAGTGAGGAAGGAGATATAGTGAGTAAGAAGGTAGAGTGCAATAGAAGAAAGAGAGAGATGGAAGACAGAAAGAGATAGAGCATAGAATGATACATAAGATAGAAGATATAGACGGTGAAGAAAACATGGGACTCTGGGTGAGTACTTTGGTATTTTCTTGGTATTACTTATATATTTTCTTGTTTTTCCAAATTTTGACTTTTTTATAATATATTGAATTGAAAATTAGTTATTTAGTAGATATCAAACAAACAGTAGTAGAAAGATAGTTCCCTTTTGGCGGACAAAATGTCAACGGACGCTGACGTGGTTACCATCAAAAAAGAACAAATTGCTTCGCTAGTTGCCCTGCTCGACAATATTACATTGAAGCTAGTTCAAGTGTTTGTAATACTATTGCAAAAACAAGAATCGCTTGTAAAAACGAATGCCAAGCTGGCTGACCAGCGAAACAAAAACGAATTTTTAGCTGCAAAAAATGGTGAAGTAGTTCAGCTGTTGAAAAATAAGGCTAAGAAAAACGGGAAATCTCAGAAAGATGAAAAAACGACAAGTGAGGACGTCTTCACCTACAAATCCAACTACAACATTTACAGACATGGTCATTCCATCAAAACCAACATTGCCAAACACTACTAACATATAACTCGCACCACAAACAAAAGACTCCAAAACAGTACCAATCATTCTTCGAGAGCCCTCAAAATTGTCCCGAACACTTGGTATTATAAAAACATAAAACATCTCATACACACCCAAGGAAAGAGTCTACATTGGCATAAAAATTACGCCAATAACACTCACAGATCATAAACGACTGACAAAAGCACCAACTGAAACTGAAATACAATACCACATTTACATGATTTCGGAGGATAGACAGCCCAATGTTATCATCAGGGGACTGTATGGCCTTTCAATCGAAGAAATCAAGGAAGACTTACAATCTCAGGGCTTCAATGCAATCGAAGTCTATGTTACTATATCAAAATGAAGGTAGGTCATTCTGGGGTTGTCAAGGTTCTTCTCCCGAAATTTGAAACGAACATTTATAATATTAAATCTATTTGGCGCCTTCTGTGTATCGTGGAGGCACAGCCTCCTCATGTGGGCCAGATTATGGTGCCACGATTGCCAACAACTTGGACATTTTTCAAGATACTGTAATGCACAGCCTTTATGCGTTAAATGCGATGTGCTTCACCATTTGTCAGACTGTCCAAAGAAAATCGAGGCGACCCCGAAATGTGTCAACTGTGGCGGCGAATATCCAAAGAACGTGAGAAGATCGTTCATGTAGGTTGCTGTCCCCTAACCCACACAACCAGCACAAAAACTTCCACGCACACAAAATCAGCCTCACAATCTGGACCAAGTGTTTGCAAAAATACAAACACAATTCCAAAACATGATGCAAGTGATGATAGCAAACATGTCATGAAAAAATGTCATCAACACTAAACACTAATGAGTTTAATGAATTACATTTCAATTCTGACATGGATTGTAAAATCCTTGCTTCAGTATACTGATAAACTACAACAATTTATATTTGTTCATAAAATCAACATCATTATGATCCAAGAAACCTTTCTGAAGCCTGGAAGATGACTCCGCATCCCTAACTGCATTATGTACAGAAATGACAGAATGACGAGGAGAGGAGGTGTTACGGCCATTTTCGTGAGAAGAAGCGTGAGTCCTTATCTCATTAATGTGCCCACACTTCGAAAACTAGAGGCCACAACAATCAAGGTGCGAACTAATGTTCAAGAGTTCATTGTGATTTCTGCTTACATTCCTCCAGGAAATATAAATTTCTTAAATTATCTTAGAGCACTTGCTGCATTTGAAGGCCCCATCCTCATCGTAGGTGATCTAAATGCCACACACTACCTTTGTGGACCTATAAGAAGCAAGAAAGCTGGGACCGAACTCAATACATTCATCACAGCCAACAAATTCAGTCTATATATCCTCAATGAGCTAACGCACTATAAACAAACAAATGGCTGTGCACTGGACATTGGAATATCGCAAGATTTCACAAAAATGTTCAGTTAAATGTCTTCGATGAACTGTCTTCTGACTACAAATCAGTCCTGTTCCGCAGGTAAAGAAAACTACAAACTGGAAAGTGTTGGCCGACGACACATCATTGAGAACTTAATTCAGAAAATTTTACAGGCAAAAGAGGACCAAATGGTCATAACTCCAAGAAGGAAAATGAATCCCTATGAATTACTTCAGAAAATTAAACAACTGATAAGGAGATGGAATCAAGGTTTACAGGTAAACCTGTGCTACGCAGAAACGCTACTTGGGTGGCAAATGAAATCCATAATAAGAGCAATGGAAGAGCTTTTTGCTGAGTCTCGAACCTGGGTGCGGTAGTTTCCGGAAGATGTCCAAAAAATTTAGAATAAACAGCAAAATTGTGGTACCACCTTATTATAGTCTGAATTAGATGCAGTTCTACGATGTAGGTAAGGCTGAAGCCTTTGAAAGTTCTTTTGACTTGCGATTCCTTAAAAATACTTCAGACAAGGAGGACTTTAAAACTGAAGAAAGAATTGAATCTTCTGTCAACAGACTCCTGATGGATAACATTCAACATGAGGACAGGATTGAACCAACGCACTTAGACTAAATCAACAACATTATACAAACCCCTATGAACTCCCTAAAAACATCTAAAAACTAATGAGGGGGAGGAATTGAGTTCAAAAAGAGCTAGGAATACTGGTGATCTTAGTAATAAATTATAAATGAAATTCATGAACAATGGGAGAGCTTCTTGCAAAGCTTGGAGCCAAATTGTGACAGTTTTTGGAGGATATCAAAATATTTTCGTTTAAAAAACAAATTATAAATACCATCAGTTCCTGGCCCTTACGGTATTAAATTCAAGAATTCTGGTATGGTAGATGCCTTTGCAGATACCTTGGAGCAGTAGTTCTGTGAAAATTCATCCAATAAGCAAGATCCTGAAGAACATGCAGATCATGTCAACCAATTAACAAACAGGCTCATGAGGTCAGACATTGCAGATTCCGACCAAATAAACAGCCTCTGTCTTCAACAGGTAAAGGACATCAAATGAGTACTAAATATACGGAGAGCACCAATATTTATTTAATATCTAATACAATGGTGAAATGCCTCTCGGATAACATGCTAGAAGCAATAGTAATTACTATAAAGATAATTTCCCGCTTGCAAAAATACCCTAAAGTAAAGAAACTGGCAAGGACCTATTGACCTATTCTTTTTTCTGTCAAAAATATTAGAGTGTGTGCTAGTAAATAGATTAAATGGGGCTGTAACCAGAAAGAAAATAGTTCCAGAAGAAGAATTTGGTTTCAAGTGAACACATTCCATAGAATTTCAGCTTACTAGGGTGGTCTAACATATTCAAATAGGGCTAAGCAGCAGGAAATCAACGAGTTTGGTTATGTTTGATAGCCTTTGATAAAATTCGGCATGTAGGATCTATTTACATACTACATGAATCAAAATGCCGCTGTAGCTCATCCAAATTATGGGTTTTTTTCTAAATGACAGATCATTTTGTTTCCATCTCTTAAGCCTGTGCCAAATTCAGGTTGGAGTCGCACATAGATAACCCATCTCCAAAAAATTATACAACATTTTTACTGCCGATCTGCCTCAACTGCCGTTAAACGCTCATAACTCCCTATTTGCCCACGGGATCTGTATTTTTTTCTCTTCTAGACCAGCAAGAACCATTGCCACCGAACTACAACTTTCCATAGACATGATTTTAGAGTATTTATTTTTGCAAATGGAAGATTTAGTTGAATATATACACACAAGGCCCAGGCATTATTTATAACTAGAAAAAGACAACAGCAACTGACAACTCTGACTGTTGATAATGAATACATTGCCTGGTCAAGAACTGCTAAATGCTTAGGACTAATATTCGACAACAAACCGGAGAAATCTGGACAAACCACATACATAATAAACGAAAACAATGCTATGGTATTTTATCCCAACTTTATCCACTCCTTGAGACCAAAAAACTCAATTTTATAGGGTGAACAGCTTAATAACCAGATTTTTTTTAGCGAAATTTGATGCTTTATTGTGGAAAAATCTTACAATATATTTTGTTTAAAGTATTGTCGATTGAAAGCTACAACATTTCCCCATCTTTCAGGCAATTTATCAAGTTTATCCCAAAAATTGCGCCGACTTCGTGGCCAAAAACGAATCTATCCAATTTCGGATGCCTTGCTCTGTATTCCGGTGAGGCCGTTTTGCATCGAGTGAAATAAATAAAAGTCAGACGGAACAAGGTCCGGACTATAAGGCAGGTAGGCCAAAACTTCCTATCCAATATTTTCCAAACAGTTTTTCGCGGGTCTTGCAACATGCGGCCGAGCGTTGTCATGATGAAAAATTATAGCCTCGTGTCTGGTCGCATATTCTGGGCGTTTTTCGATGATGGCACGCTTTAAATGTATGAATTGTGTTCGGTATAGGTCACCTGTGATTGTCTGGCCCAATTTCAACAAGTCACTATATAACGGCTCCTTTTGATCCCGCCAAATACACAGAATAACCTTGGCGCCATGGATATTGCCGTTGACCGGGCTTCACGTATGACTTTTTACGCTTAAGATTGTCATAATGGATCCATATTTTATCCCAAGTTACGATCCAATGAAAAATGATTTCTTTTTATGGCGATCAAGTAGCATTTCAGACATACAGAAGCGCCGTTCAATGTCTCTCGGCTTCAACTCATAGGGGACCCGACTACCTTGCGTCTGAATGTACCCGGCGTTTTGAACCGGCTTGCTGAGTCACTCTTAACAATTTGACAAGTTCTTTTTGCATTTGACATGAATTCTCATCGAGTACTTTTAACTTTTTTGGCTGTCCTGGGCATTCTTTGTCTTTGATGTCAAAATCGGCACTTTTGAAGCGTTGAAACCATTCAAAACACTCTGTTTCCGCTCAAGCATTGTCGCCACAAACTTTTACAAGCAAACGATGACTTCCGCAGCAATTTTCTTTGCAAAAAAATGACCCAACAGATACTCCCGCAAATGCTGTCTTTTTATCGTGAAAGATAACAATGATGCACACAAAATAAAATAGTTTTGTTGACTGATTTTGATATTTATCAAATGTACCTTCGAAATGACATATATATAAAGTTCGAGCTTTCACAATATTTGTTAGTACGAACATCTAGCGTCTAATTCCGGTTATTAAGTTGTACACCCAATAAGAACTGTATGCTGATCTACAAACAAATAATACGACCGTTGCTACTGTATGGTAGGACCGCCTTCTACCAGATGGCAAGGACCAACAAAAAGACAGTACAATCCATATAAAACAAAGTTATCAGACGGATCTTTTGAGTATGTTAGAATACATAACAAAACAAGGACTTTAGGATCAAAACCGTTGAGAAAAACGTACACGACAAATTACTCAAACTACTGGTCACAGTAGACAGACATCCTAGCACTACTCTGGGTATCCTAAGACGTCAATCACTCCAAAATGAAACTTGTCCAACTATTCGCGGTTGTTTTAAATAAATAAATTATGAAAAAGAACGAAATAATTACTCACAGATAGAAGAAAGCTAGGGTGCTAAATCGCACCAACTCCAAGTAAAACCACTCCAAGAAAGGCAAAAAGCATAGTTGTCAGTTAAGATGTCAAGTTCAAGAATGTACAGGAGAGGACCAGATAGCAATCGATTCGATACCTGAAGTTTCAAGTCAAATCGAGATTGTAAGATCTAAAAGGGTCTGGGAGGAGGAAAGTGCTACACATCAAGCATTAATTAGGATAAAGTCACACAAATAGTTATAATTCTAAAGTAAAATATGGGTACAATGTATTTCAGTATTTTGCCTACAACCAAAGAAATTCTTCCGAAACATTTATTCGGTGATGGAAATGGAAGTTATAGAACCACAGTTCTACAACGAGGCTATTGAAAAAAAAGGATTATCACATATGTGTTAAAGCGATAGAAGAAGAAATAAGGCACTGAAGAAAAGCAACGCGTGGATTTTGACTGCTTTACGACTTAATTCCGAATCTATTGATTGTAAGTGGGTGTTTAAAATAAAGACGGATTTTTCAGGTAAAGTCCAAAGTTTATGGCGCCTTTGATTGCGCAGAGGTATACCAAAAATTACGCCAAAGTACTTGCGCGATTTGTGTGCCACCTAACATTCAGAATATCACTATATATTGCGACTGATTAAAAACTTTACGTACATCATGTGGACGCCAAAACAGCTTTTCTGACCGGGCAATTATCAGAAATAATTCACATGCAACAACAACCTTGCTTTTTAAAAGGAGACCAAAAACAAGTATGTCTATTCACTAAGAGCATTTATGAATCATAGCAAGCTGCAAGGGCATAGAACGATGTCATTCATGCAGTACTGAATAATGACTTATTTCAGCAGATCTTTATTTTTATTCCAAAAAAAGGGGGGAAGATGGTCTTTTATTCTAATTTACGTCCACGATTCAATCTTCGTCAGTGATTCAATCAGGATAATACAAACCATTAAAAACATACTTAAAAGTAATTTTAAATTGAAAAATTGGTCACGAAATATTTAGGAATTAATGTTTCATTATGTGACGACGGTAATTAAATTAAACCAGACGCACTATATTCATCAGGTTGCAGTAAAATATACTTTGCAGAATGGGAAACCATCTAGAATGCCCCTGAATACTGCCTCCGGAAAAACATAGTCAAAAAATTTGGCCAATAATATGAATTATCAGAGATTGATTGGTATCTAATCCTACCGAGGAAGACTAGAATCAATTGAAACACGTCCTGAAATATTTAAATTCTACAGCTGAACGAACACTTAAATTTAGTAACATTCGGTTGTCTAGTAAAAAATAAACTTCCAATTGAAATTCTTTCAAAGCTGAAAAATGTTAGGAAAGGAATCATATTTCCTTCTTTGATTCAACACTGAAAAGATAAATATGATTTGAACATAGATAAGTATTTCCGTACCCCTTTGACACATATTACAAATTTTCCTAGAAGTACTTGAAAATGATATACAATCTTTAAATACGCTGTTATACCTGTGCCACTCATTAAAATATCTGTTAGTTCTTGTAAAGATTTTATTTCTCAAGGAAACTGTCACATTTACATGTAAAAAAACTGCCCTTGAAATATATAACTATTCAGAGAAAATTCACGAATGTAGTTTCACACTTAGGCCCAACACACTTACATATCTATCCTTCCAATAAAAACTTGCTGGCAATAAATTTACTTAAGAATCATGTTACGGAATTCGAAACTTATATATGATGCAAAGCGCAAACACTGTCTACCCTCCAATGTTTTGTATTATATTATGTTGTTGCTTGTCGGCACAAATACGAAAAATACAAATGTCATTGAACAGATAAATATTGAACAAACCCGTGGAAATCCACACAAAAATAAATTATCAATACTTTTTATGTCCGTATGCCATTTTCACTCTGAAAATAATTTTACATTTCTGATAAAAAATTCAAAAAACAAAGCAATAAATATCTGAAAATGGCCGTTTTTCATGGCTTTTATTATTTCTTTCACAGTGCTCTATATTTTTATCCTCCCGTTCCTGCCGATGCTGGTATTGTAAAACAGCAAAAGCCTACTTTGATCATTTCCGTCAAGACTTTTCATTTGACTACCTTAAATGAGCTTAAAAAATAGATATTGGCAATTGAAATAATTATGATTATGAAAGAATTTCTCGACTCTCAGGTAGCCAACCCTTTGGAGAGCAATCTGCTTGTGCGAGTTACAAGCACAAAAGGCTAACCTATTGGAAGGATAAGGGAAAGGATACAAAGATAGTTTGCGTCGAAAATAAAATAAACTTAGTTAATGCCTAAAATTTAGTTTACCCTTTTTAGAGCATTTCAAAGTCAGTTTCAACTATTTTTTAAATTTTGATTGGGAGAAACTAGAGAAGAGCCTTATATAAATGTTTGTCATTAAAAAAGTCATAAATAATCCTACCAATCAAAGATTGTGCCTTTTTCAAGTCCTAGAAAAACATTTTAGTAAATTTCAGTGTTTTGAGCGGTTTATACTACTTACAAAACTCTTTTGAAATAGGTTTTGTCAATCCATCGGTCCGTTTTAAAGTCACAACAGTTTTCCTCCAAAACAATAGTAGTTACAAGAATTATATCTTGTAGGTGAATCAAAAATGATGACTCCTTGAAAGTTTGGGTATAATTAAATTTCTCAAGAAGTCCCCTTATTGAAAATAGAGCTGCAAATTTTTTAATCGAAGGTAGTCATTTTTTTTTTCAAACGAAAAGTCTTGATGAGAACTTTGCCAAACAGATCTTAAAATAGTGTTATCAGCATCATAGAGTTATTACCCTCCTTGTAGAGGGTATTCTGGCTGGGAGCCTTCGGACCCTGATAGCCCCTGAAAGATGGGCGTGACCGCCACTCGCTTAGCCAGTGGGCCGGCAAAGCCGCCAAGCTAGAATGCGGCCGCCAGAATTTGAAACACTTAATACGCTCCTTTTATTACCTACGCACCTTATTCTTACCGGGAACGTAGCGCAATTGCAAGGGAGACCCAACGAGGAACCAAAAAAACAGAAACTGCTTCATACTGCATCGGGCCACCAGGTTTTTTCTACGGCTTCTCCTACTTACCCCCTTCCGAGTCAAAGTACTGCTGAAAATTAAGAAAATTGAGAAGAGAAACAAGAGGAAAAGGAAACGATCATATTAAAAAAAACACAATCTTGAAATGACTCTAGTTTAAAATTAATTCTTGTATTTCAAACAACAAAGGAATAGTTACAATGGATCATCATCGGTGGGGGCTCTTTTCTGCTACCGCTTGGTCACCTTTTCCGCACCTGCCCCCCCCCCCCCCCGTTCCGCAGAGCCCCAATCGTTGTGTTCATTAGTTCTTTAGATTCGCGGGTTTAGCTTTAAGTCTTCCCCACGCTCGATGTCCTCAAATGATGAATAAAATTCATGGTCCGATTAAAGTTGCGAGTTTGCTTATACATCTCTTTCCCCTCAAACTCCTCAAAACTTATCGTTCAAACAAAAGTACACACCCAACGGCTCCAATTATGGGTAAACCGGCAATTCCCCCTTACTCTACGCTTACCTTGCGGCTTCACCCTCTTTCACTGCCCCAGTAAGAAAACTTAACTATTAGTCCGGTTTTACACTCACTAAATATATAGTTCACTCTGTTCCATAAATTACTTCACGTCCACGGCTTCAATCTTTTCGTGCCCAAGTTTACCACCAACATTCACTTCCTCACAAGTACTGAATTCTTTAGATCACTAATTCGATGGAAGATCCGTATCGGAAAAACTTTCGTATCACTTCGCGTGCGAATCAACCACCAGCCAAACACTCACTGTACCGATAACTATACAAACAAAAAGAGACTCGCTCACTCATTTTAATCCCTTATACAGATCTGTCAAAACGGGGGTTGTCCACTAATCAAAATGGACAATGACCAGCCATCCACCTTTTTATTCCAATCCCGAAATTGTAACAAAGTCTTTCTGGTTGCAGTTTCCCAAACTGTGACTACTTGTGCTTTGCATAACCTCCAACCGATCTCAAATCAATAAATGAAACATCGCAATTAGTTCGAGTCTCGAACGATTCTTGAACTGGTTTGCTGCAACAAGACAGAACTAACATTTTGATTGATAGTTTATGTTTACAAATGTGACGGGCTCGCGAAATTTAATCCAAATAAAAACTTTTTGGAAGTTTGGTCTCGTGAAATAGTTTAAGGTCGGAAGTATGAAAATTGGTTTGCGTATAATACATTTTAAAGAGAATTTTCTGCGTGTACGGGTGAGTGAGGAGTGTAATGTGCTGTCGGCGTCCGCAACTGATAAAGGAACTTCCAAGCGTGATGTCTAATTCATCCGTGACAGGTAATGCCAACTTGATATATAAATTGTCTAGATCACCCAAATTCATTGACGCGTTGTCGGCTCCCTGTAGACTTTTAGATGTATAATAGAACGCTTCCGTACTTGATATTGAAGAGTGCTCTTTTGCAAAAGTTATGATGGTAATTCGTGAGCGATAATGCTGCCTCCATGTTTTACGGGTGCGAAAAGAGTCACTTTGGCTTTTCATTCACACCTGTATTGTAGAACGCTTCCATCCTTGATATGGGAGAGTTTTCTCTTGCGAAAGTCATTTCGTTTACGAGTTTAGCCATCTCCCACGGTAATTTGTGGGTGATAGTGCTGCCTCTATCCTTTCCGGGTACGAGAAGATTCATGTTGGGTCTCACCTATATTGGTGAAAGCGAGGATGATTGGAGTCCGGTATACTTGACGCTGTTGCTGTCAGGGTCCAGTAGTTTCCACGACGTCTCTTTGCTCCGACGATGGGTTGTGATTATAAAGACTTAAAAAGTAAGGTTTACAATAGTAATTGTATCTACATGTTAATGACGTTAAAATGTAGACATTACGCAAAGCGACGACCTCGGCTTGGAAAGGATTTTTTTTCCTTCTGTTTTTTTCCAGCTTAATATATCAAATGGAAACCTGATGCTGAAAAGAAGGCAGTTTCACCTGTAATCGAGTGCAGGAAAAGGGGTAATATATAAAAAAAATTTGTTTCCTGCCACGCGATTGGATATCTGTGAGCCGATAATTCTAAAAAAAATCATAGGGGTAGGCCTCTATGAGTACAAGGCGAACAAGACACCGCCATAACCCCAGCGAAATTTAATCGTCGGGACCCAGCGAAATTTAATATTTTTTGCAAAAGATTCCTTAAACCTGTAAATTTGAAGAAAGTCTAATCATATTCATGAAAGTTACAGCCATTAAAATGTCTCTAATTACAACAACAGCAAAACAACTTTTTGGTATTCTATGGACTTACCATCGAACACTGAAGTTTTGATTTGATTTTCTTAAAACTTTCAGATAAGACCAATAACATTAATATTTTTGAGAATTCATAATGTGGATGGTTTTTGTTAGATAGCAAAAGATGGCGACCATTGGAAATGGAGGAACAATGGATTTTCATTTAATGATGTCCATTTCTTTGACGTGTTTCTTGACTTTATTCGTTGGTCTTGACTGCATATTGAAAACTTAGTACGAAACATTTTTAACAGAAGCGTAGGTCTGTCATTTTTGCTTTAGCTCTACAGCCTCAGCCTTTGTTAGAGATAGTTAGAGTATCTCATTATTTTGAAAGAATGTATGGGTACTTGAGAAGGGGGTATAGTCAGCACCATGCTTTGCTCGTGTATCCACCCAGCTATGTGCATTCTAATTTTAAAGCAGTACGTATCATAGCTTAACGGGTTTAAAGTCTGTGCAAAGAATCACTCAAATCAAGTCTCGTTGCCACAAATGGGACTGAAACCAGAGTGTTCAGCTTCACACCGAGTAGAGTACTCCACTACACTACGCAGGCCAGGTACGCGTAGGTCTATCTCCCTAGCTTTTTTTAGAATCCCGTAAAACAAATTTATTTACAATGACCTATTAATATTGGTACCTGTCTGTTCATCTGTCCGTCCGTCTGTCAGTACGTCACAGCAATTTTTTTCAGGAACTAGTGAAGCCAGAAGCATCAGCTCAGAAACTTCTAGTTAATGAAAGTTGACAGCCGAAAAAAATTCAAAAGATTTTAAGGATGCGATTCTTTAAAAATTTTTTTCACCGAACATAGTTGAGTATCGGATAAGAAAATTGTGTGGCGCCCTTGCGATTGGACACCTGCAGACCGGAAAATCTGAAAAAATTGCAAGTATAGTACTTCATAAGTAGAATAACGAAAAATACCTCCGAAGTCAAAATTCCCAAAACTTTGTTAGTAATAGTATGATTTGTCAATTTTACATTTTTTGAATAAAATTTTGAGTGTACCCTTATGTTCAGTGAAATTTGAAATTGAAAATCTTTTCGAACTCGTTCACCAGTAATTGTAAAACGCAATGACGTCCATTTTAAATGAGAATATTCAACAAATTTGTGTAATTTTTCAACTATTCTTTCAATTCTTAACATTTGAAGTACATATAGGCTATTGACTTTTGATTAGTGCATACATTTTGTATGCACCAAAATCATGGTAGTAGGTTTTCATGAGTACAACAATAATAAATATTTTAGAAATCGCATCAACTTTGTTAATAACAATAGTAATGTTGTAAACATAACATGTTTTCCCAATAAATTCATATTGGTACCATTAAATTCACTAAAATTTCATATTTCACTTGTCCAAGAAAAGCTTCTTATATAACAATATACAATTTTTCTACCATTCAGGGTTTTTAGTGGACCAGACACTAAAGTTTTGATTAGATTATCTCCAAATTTTCAGGTAAGATGAATAATAAAAATATATTTTTGATTCAATCGTCTTATAATAGAAAATTGTTGAATCCCTAAATAATCCAGAATTGTTTTCACAAAACTCGGAAGCTAGTTTTATGTGTCGGTTTTATTAACCTCAATAGACTCGTTTCGTCCTCATGGGCGTCTTGCTTTCGACTCTCTCCTTCACTGATCGTTGTGTCTCTCATCTTGGTCAGGTCATCCTACCCTTCCTGACATTATCCCGATATCCTTTCTGTCCTCCTCACCTTCTAAAGCATTGTCACTGTCAATGCTGTCATTGTCCAACTCAGTTGTGGCTGAACACCAAGGCTTTATGTTCTCGGAAAAGTATACCGATGAAAACCTCTGTTGAGTTACCTACGAGCATTCTATGCCCTGTATGAGATAGGGATACACAACAGTTTTCCTCCAAAACAATAGTAGTTACAAGAATTATATCTTGTAGGTGAATCAAAAATGATGACTCCTTGAAAGTTTGGGTATAATTAAATTTCTCAAGAAGTCCCCTTATTGAAAATAGAGCTGCAAATTTTTTAATCGAAGGTAGTCATTTTTTTTTGTCAAACGAAAAGTCTTGATGAGAACTTTGCCAAACAGATCTTAAAATAGTGTTATCAGCATCATAGAGTTATTACCCTCCTTGTAGAGGGTATTCTGGCTGGGAGCCTTCGGACCCTGATAGCCCCTGAAAGATGGGCGTGACCGCCACTCGCTTAGCCAGTGGGCCGGCAAAGCCGCCAAGCTAGAATGCGGCCGCCAGAATTTGAAACACTTAATACGCTCCTTTTATTACCTACGCACCTTATTCTTACCGGGAACGTAGCGCAATTGCAAGGGAGACCCAACGAGGAACCAAAAAAACAGAAACTGCTTCATACTGCATCGGGCCACCAGGTTTTTTCTACGGCTTCTCCTACTTACCCCCTTCCGAGTCAAAGTACTGCTGAAAATTAAGAAAATTGAGAAGAGAAACAAGAGGAAAAGGAAACGATCATATTAAAAAAAACACAATCTTGAAATGACTCTAGTTTAAAATTAATTCTTGTATTTCAAACAACAAAGGAATAGTTACAATGCATCATCATCGGTGGGGGCTCTTTTCTGCTACCGCTTGGTCACCTTTTCCGCACCTGCCCCCCCCCCCCCCGTTCCGCAGAGCCCCAATCGTTGTGTTCATTAGTTCTTTAGATTCGCGGGTTTAGCTTTAAGTCTTCCCCACGCTCGATGTCCTCAAATGATGAATAAAATTCATGGTCCGATTAAAGTTGCGAGTTTGCTTATACATCTCTTTCCCCTCAAACTCCTCAAAACTTATCGTTCAAACAAAAGTACACACCCAACGGCTCCAATTATGGGTAAACCGGCAATTCCCCCTTACTCTACGCTTACCTTGCGGCTTCACCCTCTTTCACTGCCCCAGTAAGAAAACTTCACTATTAGTCCGGTTTTACACTCACTAAATATATAGTTCACTCTGTTCCATAAATTACTTCACGTCCACGGCTTCAATCTTTTCGTGCCCAAGTTTACCACCAACATTCACTTCCTCACAAGTACTGAATTCTTTAGATCACTAATTCGATGGAAGATCCGTATCGGAAAAACTTTCGTATCACTTCGCGTGCGAATCAACCACCAGCCAAACACTCACTGTACCGATAACTATACAAACAAAAAGAGACTCGCTCACTCATTTTAATCCCTTATACAGATCTGTCAAAACGGGGGTTGTCCACTAATCAAAATGGACAATGACCAGCCATCCACCTTTTTATTCCAATCCCGAAATTGTAACAAAGTCTTTCTGGTTGCAGTTTCCCAAACTGTGACTACTTGTGCTTTGCATAACCTCCAACCGATCTCAAATCAATAAATGAAACATCGCAATTAGTTCGAGTCTCGAACGATTCTTGAACTGGTTTGCTGCAACAAGACAGAACTAACATTTTGATTGATAGTTTATGTTTACAAATGTGACGGGCTCGCGAAATTTAATCCAAATAAAAACTTTTTGGAAGTTTGGTCTCGTGAAATAGTTTAAGGTCGGAAGTATGAAAATTGGTTTGCGTATAATACATTTTAAAGAGAATTTTCTGCGTGTACGGGTGAGTGAGGAGTGTAATGTGCTGTCGGCGTCCGCAACTGATAAAGGAACTTCCAAGCGTGATGTCTAATTCATCCGTGACAGGTAATGCCAACTTGATATATAAATTGTCTAGATCACCCAAATTCATTGACGCGTTGTCGGCTCCCTGTAGACTTTTAGATGTATAATAGAACGCTTCCGTACTTGATATTGAAGAGTGCTCTTTTGCAAAAGTTATGATGGTAATTCGTGAGCGATAATGCTGCCTCCATGTTTTACGGGTGCGAAAAGAGTCACTTTGGCTTTTCATTCACACCTGTATTGTAGAATGCTTCCATCCTTGATATGGGAGAGTTTTCTCTTGCGAAAGTCATTTCGTTTACGAGTTTAGCCATCTCCCACGGTAATTTGTGGGTGATAGTGCTGCCTCTATCCTTTCCGGGTACGAGAAGATTCATGTTGGGTCTCACCTATATTGGTGAAAGCGAGGATGATTGGAGTCCGGTATACTTGACGCTGTTGCTGTCAGGGTCCAGTAGTTTCCACGACGTCTCTTTGCTCCGACGATGGGTTGTGATTATAAAGACTTAAAAAGTAAGGTTTACAATAGTAATTGTATCTACATGTTAATGACGTTAAAATGTAGACATTACGCAAAGCGACGACCTCGGCTTGGAAAGGATTTTTTTTCCTTCTGTTTTTTTCCAGCTTAATATATCAAATGGAAACCTGATGCTGAAAAGAAGGCAGTTTCACCTGTAATCGAGTGCAGGAAAAGGGGTAATATATAAAAAAAATTTGTTTCCTGCCACGCGATTGGATATCTGTGAGCCGATAATTCTAAAAAAAATCATAGGGGTAGGCCTCTATGAGTACAAGGCGAACAAGACACCGCCATAACCCCAGCGAAATTTAATCGTCGGGACCCAGCGAAATTTAATATTTTTTGCAAAAGATTCCTTAAACCTGTAAATTTGAAGAAAGTCTAATCATATTCATGAAAGTTACAGCCATTAAAATGTCTCTAATTACAACAACAGCAAAACAACTTTTTGGTATTCTATGGACTTACCATCGAACACTGAAGTTTTGATTTGATTTTCTTAAAACTTTCAGATAAGACCAATAACATTAATATTTTTGAGAATTCATAATGTGGATGGTTTTTGTTAGATAGCAAAAGATGGCGACCATTGGAAATGGAGGAACAATGGATTTTCATTTAATGATGTCCATTTCTTTGACGTGTTTCTTGACTTTATTCGTTGGTCTTGACTGCATATTGAAAACTTAGTACGAAACATTTTTAACAGAAGCGTAGGTCTGTCATTTTTGCTTTAGCTCTACAGCCTCAGCCTTTGTTAGAGATAGTTAGAGTATCTCATTATTTTGAAAGAATGTATGGGTACTTGAGAAGGGGGTATAGTCAGCACCATGCTTTGCTCGTGTATCCACCCAGCTATGTGCATTCTAATTTTAAAGCAGTACGTATCATAGCTTAACGGGTTTAAAGTCTGTGCAAAGAATCACTCAAATCAAGTCTCGTTGCCACAAATGGGACTGAAACCAGAGTGTTCAGCTTCACACCGAGTAGAGTACTCCACTACACTACGCAGGCCAGGTACGCGTAGGTCTATCTCCCTAGCTTTTTTTAGAATCCCGTAAAACAAATTTATTTACAATGACCTATTAATATTGGTACCTGTCTGTTCATCTGTCCGTCCGTCTGTCAGTACGTCACAGCAATTTTTTTCAGGAACTAGTGAAGCCAGAAGCATCAGCTCAGAAACTTCTAGTTAATGAAAGTTGACAGCCGAAAAAAATTCAAAAGATTTTAAGGATGCGATTCTTTAAAAATTTTTTTCACCGAACATAGTTGAGTATCGGATAAGAAAATTGTGTGGCGCCCTTGCGATTGGACACCTGCAGACCGGAAAATCTGAAAAAATTGCAAGTATAGTACTTCATAAGTAGAATAACGAAAAATACCTCCGAAGTCAAAATTCCCAAAACTTTGTTAGTAATAGTATGATTTGTCAATTTTACATTTTTTGAATAAAATTTTGAGTGTACCCTTATGTTCAGTGAAATTTGAAATTGAAAATCTTTTCGAACTCGTTCACCAGTAATTGTAAAACGCAATGACGTCCATTTTAAATGAGAATATTCAACAAATTTGTGTAATTTTTCAACTATTCTTTCAATTCTTAACATTTGAAGTACATATAGGCTATTGACTTTTGATTAGTGCATACATTTTGTATGCACCAAAATCATGGTAGTAGGTTTTCATGAGTACAACAATAATAAATATTTTAGAAATCGCATCAACTTTGTTAATAACAATAGTAATGTTGTAAACATAACATGTTTTCCCAATAAATTCATATTGGTACCATTAAATTCACTAAAATTTCATATTTCACTTGTCCAAGAAAAGCTTCTTATATAACAATATACAATTTTTCTACCATTCAGGGTTTTTAGTGGACCAGACACTAAAGTTTTGATTAGATTATCTCCAAATTTTCAGGTAAGATGAATAATAAAAATATATTTTTGATTCAATCGTCTTATAATAGAAAATTGTTGAATCCCTAAATAATCCAGAATTGTTTTCACAAAACTCGGAAGCTAGTTTTATGTGTCGGTTTTATTAACCTCAATAGACTCGTTTCGTCCTCATGGGCGTCTTGCTTTCGACTCTCTCCTTCACTGATCGTTGTGTCTCTCATCTTGGTCAGGTCATCCTACCCTTCCTGACATTATCCCGATATCCTTTCTGTCCTCCTCACCTTCTAAAGCATTGTCACTGTCAATGCTGTCATTGTCCAACTCAGTTGTGGCTGAACACCAAGGCTTTATGTTCTCGGAAAAGTATACCGATGAAAACCTCTGTTGAGTTACCTACGAGCATTCTATGCCCTGTATGAGATAGGGATACACAACAGTTTTCCTCCAAAACAATAGTAGTTACAAGAATTATATCTTGTAGGTGAATCAAAAATGATGACTCCTTGAAAGTTTGGGTATAATTAAATTTCTCAAGAAGTCCCCTTATTGAAAATAGAGCTGCAAATTTTTTAATCGAAGGTAGTCATTTTTTTTTGTCAAACGAAAAGTCTTGATGAGAACTTTGCCAAACAGATCTTAAAATAGTGTTATCAGCATCATAGAGTTATTACCCTCCTTGTAGAGGGTATTCTGGCTGGGAGCCTTCGGACCCTGATAGCCCCTGAAAGATGGGCGTGACCGCCACTCGCTTAGCCAGTGGGCCGGCAAAGCCGCCAAGCTAGAATGCGGCCGCCAGAATTTGAAACACTTAATACGCTCCTTTTATTACCTACGCACCTTATTCTTACCGGGAACGTAGCGCAATTGCAAGGGAGACCCAACGAGGAACCAAAAAAACAGAAACTGCTTCATACTGCATCGGGCCACCAGGTTTTTTCTACGGCTTCTCCTACTTACCCCCTTCCGAGTCAAAGTACTGCTGAAAATTAAGAAAATTGAGAAGAGAAACAAGAGGAAAAGGAAACGATCATATTAAAAAAAACACAATCTTGAAATGACTCTAGTTTAAAATTAATTCTTGTATTTCAAACAACAAAGGAATAGTTACAATGCATCATCATCGGTGGGGGCTCTTTTCTGCTACCGCTTGGTCACCTTTTCCGCACCTGCCCCCCCCCCCCCCGTTCCGCAGAGCCCCAATCGTTGTGTTCATTAGTTCTTTAGATTCGCGGGTTTAGCTTTAAGTCTTCCCCACGCTCGATGTCCTCAAATGATGAATAAAATTCATGGTCCGATTAAAGTTGCGAGTTTGCTTATACATCTCTTTCCCCTCAAACTCCTCAAAACTTATCGTTCAAACAAAAGTACACACCCAACGGCTCCAATTATGGGTAAACCGGCAATTCCCCCTTACTCTACGCTTACCTTGCGGCTTCACCCTCTTTCACTGCCCCAGTAAGAAAACTTCACTATTAGTCCGGTTTTACACTCACTAAATATATAGTTCACTCTGTTCCATAAATTACTTCACGTCCACGGCTTCAATCTTTTCGTGCCCAAGTTTACCACCAACATTCACTTCCTCACAAGTACTGAATTCTTTAGATCACTAATTCGATGGAAGATCCGTATCGGAAAAACTTTCGTATCACTTCGCGTGCGAATCAACCACCAGCCAAACACTCACTGTACCGATAACTATACAAACAAAAAGAGACTCGCTCACTCATTTTAATCCCTTATACAGATCTGTCAAAACGGGGGTTGTCCACTAATCAAAATGGACAATGACCAGCCATCCACCTTTTTATTCCAATCCCGAAATTGTAACAAAGTCTTTCTGGTTGCAGTTTCCCAAACTGTGACTACTTGTGCTTTGCATAACCTCCAACCGATCTCAAATCAATAAATGAAACATCGCAATTAGTTCGAGTCTCGAACGATTCTTGAACTGGTTTGCTGCAACAAGACAGAACTAACATTTTGATTGATAGTTTATGTTTACAAATGTGACGGGCTCGCGAAATTTAATCCAAATAAAAACTTTTTGGAAGTTTGGTCTCGTGAAATAGTTTAAGGTCGGAAGTATGAAAATTGGTTTGCGTATAATACATTTTAAAGAGAATTTTCTGCGTGTACGGGTGAGTGAGGAGTGTAATGTGCTGTCGGCGTCCGCAACTGATAAAGGAACTTCCAAGCGTGATGTCTAATTCATCCGTGACAGGTAATGCCAACTTGATATATAAATTGTCTAGATCACCCAAATTCATTGACGCGTTGTCGGCTCCCTGTAGACTTTTAGATGTATAATAGAACGCTTCCGTACTTGATATTGAAGAGTGCTCTTTTGCAAAAGTTATGATGGTAATTCGTGAGCGATAATGCTGCCTCCATGTTTTACGGGTGCGAAAAGAGTCACTTTGGCTTTTCATTCACACCTGTATTGTAGAATGCTTCCATCCTTGATATGGGAGAGTTTTCTCTTGCGAAAGTCATTTCGTTTACGAGTTTAGCCATCTCCCACGGTAATTTGTGGGTGATAGTGCTGCCTCTATCCTTTCCGGGTACGAGAAGATTCATGTTGGGTCTCACCTATATTGGTGAAAGCGAGGATGATTGGAGTCCGGTATACTTGACGCTGTTGCTGTCAGGGTCCAGTAGTTTCCACGACGTCTCTTTGCTCCGACGATGGGTTGTGATTATAAAGACTTAAAAAGTAAGGTTTACAATAGTAATTGTATCTACATGTTAATGACGTTAAAATGTAGACATTACGCAAAGCGACGACCTCGGCTTGGAAAGGATTTTTTTTCCTTCTGTTTTTTTCCAGCTTAATATATCAAATGGAAACCTGATGCTGAAAAGAAGGCAGTTTCACCTGTAATCGAGTGCAGGAAAAGGGGTAATATATAAAAAAAATTTGTTTCCTGCCACGCGATTGGATATCTGTGAGCCGATAATTCTAAAAAAAATCATAGGGGTAGGCCTCTATGAGTACAAGGCGAACAAGACACCGCCATAACCCCAGCGAAATTTAATCGTCGGGACCCAGCGAAATTTAATATTTTTTGCAAAAGATTCCTTAAACCTGTAAATTTGAAGAAAGTCTAATCATATTCATGAAAGTTACAGCCATTAAAATGTCTCTAATTACAACAACAGCAAAACAACTTTTTGGTATTCTATGGACTTACCATCGAACACTGAAGTTTTGATTTGATTTTCTTAAAACTTTCAGATAAGACCAATAACATTAATATTTTTGAGAATTCATAATGTGGATGGTTTTTGTTAGATAGCAAAAGATGGCGACCATTGGAAATGGAGGAACAATGGATTTTCATTTAATGATGTCCATTTCTTTGACGTGTTTCTTGACTTTATTCGTTGGTCTTGACTGCATATTGAAAACTTAGTACGAAACATTTTTAACAGAAGCGTAGGTCTGTCATTTTTGCTTTAGCTCTACAGCCTCAGCCTTTGTTAGAGATAGTTAGAGTATCTCATTATTTTGAAAGAATGTATGGGTACTTGAGAAGGGGGTATAGTCAGCACCATGCTTTGCTCGTGTATCCACCCAGCTATGTGCATTCTAATTTTAAAGCAGTACGTATCATAGCTTAATGGGTTTAAAGTCTGTGCGAAGAATCACTCAAATCAAGTCTCGTTGCCACAAATGGGACTGAAACCAGAGTGTTCAGCTTACGCCCCGAGTAGAGTACTCCACTACACTACGCAGACCAGGTACGCGTAGGTCTATCTCCCTAGCTTTTTTTAGAATTCCGTAAAACAAATTTATTTACAATGACCTATTAATATTGGTACCTGTCTGTTCATCTGTCCGTCCGTCTGTCAGTACGTCACAGCAATTTTTTTCAGGAGCTAGTGAAGCCAGAAGCATCAGCTTAGAAACTTCTAGTTAATGAAAGTTGACAGCCGAAAAAAATTCAAAAGATTTTAAGGATGCGATTCTTTAAAAATTTTTTTCACCGAACATAGTTGAGTATCGGATAAGAAAATTGTGTGGCGCCCTTGCGATTGGACACCTGCAGACCGGAAAATCTGAAAAAATTGCAAGTATAGTACTTCATAAGTAGAATAACGAAAAATACCTCCGAAGTCAAAATTCCCAAAACTTTGTTAGTAATAGTATGATTTGTCAATTTTACATTTTTTTGAATAAAATTTTGAGTGTACCCTTATGTTCAGTGAAATTTGAAATTGAAAATCTTTTCGAACTCGTTCACCAGTAATTGTAAAACGCAATGACGTCCATTTTAAATGAGAATATTCAACAAATTTGTGTAATTTTTCAACTATTCTTTCAATTCTTAACATTTGAAGTACATATAGGCTATTGACTTTTGATTAGTGCATACATTTTGTAGGCACCAAAATCATGGTAGTAGGTTTTCATGAGTACAACAATAATAAATATTTTAGAAATCGCATCAACTTTGTTAATAACAATAGTAATGTTGTAAACATAACATGTTTTCCCAGTAAATTCATATTGGTACCATTAAATTCACTAAAATTTCATATTTCACTTGTCCAAGAAAAGCTTCTTATACAACAATATACAATTTTTCTACCATTCAGGGTTTTTAGCGGACCAGACACTAAAGTTTTGATTAGATTATCTCCAAATTTTCAGGTAAGATGAATAATAAAAATATATTTTTGATTCAATTGTCTTAAAATAGAAAATTATTGAATCCCTAAATCGTCCAGAATTAGCTAAACTTTTTTAATTGGATCATTTCACCCTTTTCACATCAACTTAATGTAAATCTATACGACAAATTTGCACTACATTTGAAGCTTATCTAACGTCGCGCGGATATCGATCACTCTTTCGGATGGCTCCGATAGCTTTTTAAATTACTTTTTATGGAATTGTTTGCAGCTACATATAAATGAGTTGCATATTTTGAATAATAATTTTTCTGAAAAATTATTAGAGAAGAAAAATGTTAGAAGAAGGTGGTTTCGACGTGTGCACTGATTCTCCTCAGGCCATCACTCTTAGATACACACCGGTGATGGCGACCACCATGCTCAGAGGTGAGGGAGTTAATTTTTAATTTTTCTACTTATGCAAACTCAATATGTTTTTGTATCTGCAAGTTATATTCAAGGTGAATTTCTCTTGTAAGTACTTGTATTAGCTAAACTTTTTTAATTGGATCATTTCACCCTTTTCACATCAACTTAATGTAATGTCGAAACCACCTTCTTCTAACATTTTTCTTCTCTAATAATTTTTCAGAAAAATTATTATTCAAAATATGCAACTCATTTATATGTAGCTGCAAACAATTCCATAAAAAGTAATCGTCCAGAATTGCTTTCACAAAACTCGGAAGCTAGTTTTATGTGTCGGTTTTATTAACCTCAATAGACTCGTTTCGTCCTCATGGGCGTCTTGCTTTCGACTCTCTCCTCCACTCGTCGTTGTGTCTCTGATCTTGGTCAGGTCGTCCTACCCTTCCTGACATCCCGATATCCTTGCTGTCCTCCTCACCTTCTAAAGCATTGTCACTGTCAATGCTGTCATTGTTCTACTCAGTTGTTGCTGAACACCAAGGCTTTATGTTCTCGGAAAAGTATACCGATGAAAACCTCCGTTGAGTTACCTATGAGCATTCTATGCCCTGTATGAGATAGGGATACTTTCCGATTATTTCTGCTACCACTCAAGGTCCTCAATAACGTGCCTCCGATTTGCATGACTCTTAAGAAGCAGTAAGTTAATGTTTCACTACCATAAAGCCGTTGACTTTGTACCTACGTTTGGTGCTCACTATTACAATAGTTTTTCCACTTATTTCGCTGCATTTCGATACTCTCCAGGGCTTGGCACGATTTCTACCTATCGGTTGATCAGTGGTTGAGTAGTCACGGACAGTACACAACATATAATTTTAAACGATGTTTCGCAATTTGAAAACAATAACGATTTCATTTGGAGAAAATCCTGTGGTCAAGTTCCTCTGGGAGTACATACTCCATTGTAGTAGCCACATGTCATTATCCCAATCCGTTGGGCTATTTTTGGTAATTGTTAGGTGTTTTAGGATGGTAGCATTGGCTCGTTCTGCCCACTTATTGGCACGGGATGTTTGCACGACTATTTTCATGTGATCTATGTGGTTCTGAGTGCAGTATTGCTTGAAAGTTTTGCCGTGAAGCCTAATCCTCTATCTGTTACAATCTGTGAGGGCAACACAAAAAAGTTCGACAGTTCGTTCAATATTCGTAATACAGGCTTTGTATTTTTAACCGCCTTCACGACAAAATGCTTTGAAAATGGATCAATAATAGCAAAAACATAAATTTTTCCTTTCTTTCTTTTCACAAGCGGTCATAAATGGTTGACGTAAATAATCCTGAAAAGGATCGGAGCAATTGGGTAGATATGTTACTCTTCTTTAGGCTTACCATTCTATTGCTTATTATAGCAGTATATCATACAGGCCGATATGTATCATTTTACATACTTTCGTATACATGGGAACCAAAAATGGTTTTGTATTCACTGAATTGTCCTCTCGACAACTTTATCATAACAGAGTCCGATAATGAACATTAATTTGTCTTCCAAATGCCTATTCACTTGTTTGTCTTTGATACAGTATTCTCTCCTTATTTGTTTATCTTTATCGGAAGTAATATGCCCTTCTGAGATTGTTGCAATCCTAGTAAGCTTCAGGTCTTGTAGTTGCATCGTGTATAACCAGTCTTTGCTTTCCTTGTTTAAATACTACTCAAGCACTTCGTATTAGTGCTGTAGTAGTATTTCCTGAGCTCGACTCTTTGCGCCAACGTGGCTCATTTGGTGTCTAGCATGATAGACACATTTAAAATCGTATTCCAAAAGATGCATTCACTATCGGGCTCTATGCATTATTAGAAAATTTTTCACCTCCTACTTGTTATGGCTATACAATTAGTGATTAATTGGAATGGTTTCCCCAACAAGTAAGCCGGGAACAGTTGTAATGCTTCTGCGATAGTGAGAACTTCTAACTTTTAGCTAAGATAATTTGCCTCTACATCCGTATAGTGACGGTTGAACGACATAATCCTTTTCCAAGTGTGGCTATTGTCCATTGATTGTAATAAAACAATTGCTAACATAACGTGGCTCACATCTATGTGTGCTTCATGTAGACAAGATAGATTATACAAACAAGTTGGGTAAACCGACCTACGCTCATGTCAGAAGGGTTTTGTATTCAATTTACAAAATGCAGTCACCAGATCGAATCAAATCAAGAAACATGTCAAAGGCGATTTTATTGGAGAAAATATGAAATGCCAAGATCATAATATTTTTAACAAAGTTCAATAAATTTCGACTTTTGAGGTTTTTGGTATTGTTATACTCATAAATATCTCCCTTGATAATTATTTCAGATGCCCATCCGCGACGGAGGAAACACATTTTTCATGTGTTTCCCCCCTGTGCCCCCACTGTAGCAAAAACTGACAGTTTAAGAACTGTTTTGAAAAGCTCCCATGAAAACTTTCATTTTATACTCATACCGGCTACGTTTGATGAATTTTTTTTCAGGGGCTACTCTTCTGTGCTGAAATCATCGATTCATGGCCAATTTTTTCGAATCCTAGAATGGTTACAAAGCCCTTTTGCTAGGAGCTCTCTCCCACCCCCTTGACTTATTTCACTTATGAGCATTAATTGTAGGTACTCATCTTCAGTCATTCATTAAATTGAATCAAGTGTTCAAAGCATGCACCTTAAACGTTGAAGTTGGGAAAAAATAACTCAAAATTATTCAATCTTCGCATTTAAAACAGCCACTATTTTGTTTTACGATTACTGATACTACTAGCTGAACCGATTCTCAAAGATATACATGACACCTATCATTCCCGAAATTTTCATGCAAATCCTAGCAAAACTGTAGTGTCTGAGTCGGTAAAAAGCGCATGTTGTTCCATAGCCATATGTTGCCATAGTAATACATGCAGCGCATATTGTTCCATAGTAAAACAGGAAAATTCAAACCGCTATAACTTTGCTAAATATGATTTAATCTTTACGAAACTTTCAGGATAGATCAATCTTATGAATAGACATCTACGTACTGAATTTCATTGAATTTAAGGGTACCGTTAAGATTTTATTCAAGAAAACATAAAATCGATAAATCATACTATTACTAGCAAAGTTGAGTGAATTGCGACTTCTCACGTATTTGTTGTTGTTGTACGCACCAAGGCCTACATCCCTGATTTTTTTCAGATTTTTCGGATCACAGGTGTCCAATCGCGAGGGGGGGGGGACACAAATTTTTCGTGTATTTCCCCTCCCTGTGCGCCCCTCGAAGCAAATTTTGCCAAACTAAGACCTGTTTTGAAAAGTTTTCATCAAGACCTTTCATTTGATACCCATATCGGCTACCTTCAATGAAATTTTTTTTTCGGGGGGTCACTCCCCTATATGGGGAGACCCCCCTTAAATACCTTATAAAATTTTTTTTGTAGTTGGACTTTAAAGAAATCACCACTTCACACCTACACACAAAATTTGATGTTTCTAGCTTAAGTAGTTTCCGAGAAAAACTGCTGTGACACACGGACGGACGGACGGACGGACGGACGGACGGACAGACGGACAGACGGACAGACTGGTCGCGAAACTAGTAGGGTTTTGTAAAATTATTTTACAAAACCCTAAAAAACAAGTTGGGTAAACAGACCTACGCGCATGTCAGAAGGGTTTTGTATTCAATTTTCAAAATGCAGTCACCAGATTGAATAAAGTCAAGAAGCATGTCAATGACGATTTTATTGGAGAAACTTTGAAATTATTTCAGATGTCCATTCGCGAGGGAGGAAACACATTTTTCATGTATTTCCCCCCTGTGCCCCCACTGAAGCAAAAACTGACAGTTTAACAACTGTTTTGAAAAGCTCCCATGAAAACTTTCATTTCATACTCATATCGGCTACGTTTGATGAATTTTTTTCAGGGGCTATTCTCCTGTACTGTTATCATCGATTAATAGCCAATTTTTTCGAATCCTAGAGTTGTTACAAAGCCCTTTTGTTAGAAGCTCCCTCCCGCCTCCTTGACTTGTTTCACTTATGAGTATTAATTGTAGGTACTCAGCTTCAGTCATTCAGTAACTTGAATCAAGTGTTCTAAGCATGCACCTTAAACGTTGAAGTCGGGAAAAAATAACTCAAAATTATTCAATCTTCGCATTTAAAACAGCCACTATTTTGTTTTACGATTACTGATACCACTAGCTGAACTGATTCTCAAAGTTATTCATGACACCTATCATTCCTGAAATTTTCATGCAAATCCTAGCAAAACTGTAGTGTCTGAGTCGGTGAAAAGCGCATGTTGCCATAGTAATACATGCAGCGCATATTGTTCCATAGTAATACAGGAAAATTCTAACCGCTATAACTTCGCTAAATATGATGCAATCTTTATGAAACCTGCAGGGTTAATCAATCTTATAAATAAACATCTGTGTATTGAATTTCGTTGAATTTAAGGGTACCGTTAAGATTTTATTGAAGAAAATATAAAATCGATAAATTATACTATTACTAACAAAGTTGAGTGAACTGCATCTTCTCACATATTTGTTGTTGTTGTACTCATCAAGGCCTACATTCTTGATTTTTTTCAGATTTTTCGGGTCAAAGGTGTCCAATCGCGAGGGGGGGGGGGGGGTACACAAAATTTTCGTACATTTCCCCTTCCCCTGCACCCTTGAAGCAAAATCTATTATTTTAAGATCTGTTTTGAAAAGTTCTCATCAAGGTCTTTCATTTGATACCTATATTGCCTACATGTGATGAAAACTTTTTTTTCAGGGGTAACTCTCCTATATGGGGAGACCCCCCTTAAAGACCTTATAAATTTTTTAGTAGTTGGACTTTGAAGAGATCACCACTTTACACCTATATACAAAATTTGATGCTTCTAGCTAAAGTAGTTTCCGAGAAAAACTGTTGTGACACACGGACGGACAGACAGACAGACGGACAGACGGACAGACAGGACGCGATTTTAGAAGGGTTTTGTAAAATTATTTTACAAAACCCTAAAAATACAGGGTTAGTACTTAAACACTTAATCAGCTCGTCAAAAAACTCCTTCTTAAGAATCTGCTCACACAAAATTTCATGCTGCCGCGTTTGTTGTCAGTTTTGTCAGTGGTCGTACAGTCATAGGATAATCCTGAATGAACTTCTTGAAGAACTCCGTCAGTCCGAAAAATCTCCTTACCTCTGTGAATCCACTCGGAGTCTTAAAGTTCCTGATAGTAACCACGTTGTCATCACCCGATATGATAACGTTCAAACTTAAATGATGGCCTAAGAAATCAATCTCAGTTACTACAATAGAAAATGACATTTATCCAATTACAATGTCAAGCCGCATTCTCTTAGCACTGCTAAAAACCCCCGGAGGTTTCGTATACCCTTATGGAACATTTTACTGGGTATAACGACATCGTGGGGATACAGAAGTGCTGTATTTGATTTTAACCTATCAAATAGCTTCATTATTGTCTTCTTCTGGGGCATTAGCCAGCCCAAAAGGCATCCTGTTGTGCTCAAAATTGCTCTCGGTGATAGTAAACGCCATTCCTTGCATGTTCCTCGAGTTAAATTTGATGATATCCCATCTTGAAGTCCAATTTTGTAAGGAACGTGGATCCCGTGAACTTTATAATAAATCATTCATAACAGGCATCGGAAATAGTTGAAAAACCATAACCCGATTCAGTTCATGATATGGTAGTTCATGAAAGTCTGTGAAGTCTGCATTCCTTATGTTTCTTCTCAAATAATACAATTGTCGACGCATAGTCTGAACTTGGTGGTCGAGGTATTTTGTCTTCTAGAAGTCGGCCGATGATTTTCTTAACAGTTTCACGTCTGGCAAATGGGATACGATAGGTTTTTAACTGAAGAGCCTTATCAACTGACTTTCGAGTATCTATCTTCGCAATTTTGCATATGCCGATTGGTATGTTCTCGTTCACAAAATGGCCTTTAAAGCGTTTGAACACCATTTTAAAACTTTTGGTCTGTTCTTTGATCGTAATTTCAGAACTGCTAATCTTTTTCTTTTTCAGGATCCAACCGTAATCCCCGTCAATGACAAAATAACTGTTATTAGAAAAAATGTCTCTACTCAACAGCAAATCACGCGTTATTTTTTCGCCATCCATAATAAGCTGTTTACAATCGTTTGTTTCATTATCTGTTGAGACCCTGGCGTTCACTTTAGGATTACATTTGTATCACCCCCCTCCTCCAAACTCCTTTAGAGCAATTGCAAAATTTTCATGCGGACCGAGTTCATTCGCAGTTGATGTCTTCACCAAAGAGCGTACACTACACAATTTTCTATTAATGGTTACCATTTTAAACACACTTATACTAACATTGTCTACAATTTTGTTCACTTGGTTATTATTTAGGCTGCATTTGTTTGCACTTAGCACATCGTTCCCATCCTTGTGTCATTAAACAGTCTTGAGACTTATGCCCAGTTTTGTGGTAATTAAAACATGTTATTTCAATGTTCGGTTTGTTACTCCCTGGAGCTTTCACCCGACTGGTGCTCCAATTTTTCCATTTGTGATTGCTTTTACTGGATTCTAGGAGCATTAGTCTACTAATCCTTGAAGTAATGCATTGCAAGTTGGATACAAATTGACCTACACACTTCTCTTCATATCTACGTCATTCAGTCCATTGATCACATATTTAATCATCGATTGATTGCACAGCAAAATACTGGGTCAAATAGAAGCATCTGTGTAATAGAAAGTTTTAAGTGACTCTTTTACACCGTGCCTCCTACTCGTCAATTGTATGTGAATTTCGGCAATATTCACACACGTCAAAAAACCTGTCAAAACTCCTTCTTCTTCACGATCGGACTTGCATACATCCATAGTTTAGCCACTACTTCCAACTTTGCTCGAAAGCAAAAAGCAAAACTCTATCGGTCTATCCGTACGCTTGTATGAGATTTTCGATACGTGCATTGAACTGTGACGATATCGTGTTGACCGCATCAATTAGGTCGAACGTTAGCAAGATCGCAACCACTGCGTGCACGTTTCTGAAACTTCAGATGACAGGTGGCGGAAAATAAACATTTAGAGTGTAGCTATATTCAGCAGTAACACCATGTTCAGGCACACAAATACAGAGCCTGTATTAGAATCTCAAATAGTCAAATCATTCCAACCTTGTTCATACCTGAAGCCTGACGCCTACCTTTTAATATGCAAACCATCTGGAACACTTGTAGCATCTAACAATTGTCTATACCAGCTAAATCGATGTCTATACAGATCATAATGCCTTTCGTGTCCCGCTCAAATCACAATATAGGCATTTCCAATGAAATGGCTTCACAGCCCCATCGAAATCTATGTGTCAGATTGTAAGTGAGTATATTCGTATTTCTAAACATCATTGGAGTGAAACTCGTTGTAGTATTGTTGTCGTAGCAGTAGTTGATACCAATGCTCCACCATTCGCTCAATGACTTTCATGTTTCGCTACAAACCATCCCGCAACGTTGAAATCATTGCCACATTATGTATAGTTGAAAGCAATTTGTTTCCCACAGATACGTTGGGACCCATTACAACACGCTTGTTATCAACCGTATGCACATTTACTACCGCGTTCAATATTTTTGCGTTTGGTAGCAACCAACTTATTGGAACATTAATACTTTGTTAGGCTAAAAATTCGATCAGTGTCACCTTGAAAATCTTTAACCAATTTTCAAAACTCAAATTCAGAGCACTCATAAAATACTCGGCACATTGGTTTTCATACAGTCACTCAACTAGCTGTGCCTTATTCCCGGCCCTCCCCAATCCCATCGCCCACAACTTTTTGCACAATTGCATCACATTGCATTCACTCAGCATTCCTGTTGCATCGTTTCTAACCCAATTGATTATTTTAGATACTTTCTCCCGCTTTCGCAAGCTATCACAAAATGGAAGCGATGCCGAATCGCTGAAGTTGGCAATGAGATATCTTATCGGGGAATGACGGGAGGATATAGCCTCCAGGATGAAATAAATGACAATGGCCAGCGTCCGATTGACTTTACAAGTAGCAGAAATCTAATTATACGTTCAACCTGTTTCCCACGTCGACGCAATCATAAAATTACCTAGGTATCGCCTGATATCAACACACAAAACCAAATCGACCATGTTCTGATCCATCAACGTTGGGCTTCGAGCATACTTGACACCCGTTCATATTGAGGAGCTAACCTATTGATGTTGTATGTCAAAGCCGAATTCGGTAGGAACAACATTGGCAACAAGAACATATACCCCAAGAGTGGAGCCAATCAATTAAATATCCTATCCACTAAAAAGGTGCCAAACTACAGTGCAAAAATTATCAAGGCATATCACTACTTTGTACGGTATACAAGATATTTTCAAAGACCTTAGAAAATAAAATCGAATCACACGCCAACAGTATTCTTGGGAAGCATCAAAGTAGTGTTAGAGCAGGTAGATCGACAATAGACCAATTATTTACCGTCAACCAAGTACTTGAAAAATGCTTGGAGCTCAATATAGACGTACACCATTAACTTCAAGCAAGCAAACAATAGTCTTGATCGTAACGTACTGTACTAAATAATGCTTTGCTTGGTATCCCAAACAATTGGTCCATCTTACCAAAATGACAACGACGTCGACGACCTCCCAAGACCGCATCAATAACCAACTCACCCATGCCTTTGACACAAATATCCGGAGTACGTCATAAGGAAGGTTCCTGTCAATGCACAAAGTACGAGTACATTACTACCAAGTAGCAGCCTATACGGTCATTAACAACTGCCAAAGAACTCTTCCTGAAACTCGACAGGAAAGCAAAACTAACAGGGCCACAAATCAATAAAAACAAAACAAAAAACCATTCCTCAAACGCACAAAATATCACACATGGTGAAAACAGTATGGAAAATGTGGGCAAATTTGTGCATTTAGGCGCCAAAATAACGAGAACCAGTAATGAAAGAGACGAAATACGCCAAAAAATACAGCTCACAAATGAAATATTTTTTTTCAGTTTCGATGATCTTGAAGACCAGCTGCATACACAGGAAAACAAAGCTCCAAGCATACAAATTTGTGATAAGATCTGTGTTATGCTATGGGTGTAAAACATGGACCCTAACTCAAGCATCCGCAAATATATTGAACGCCTTTCAGCGGCAGATCCTCAGGCAAATATTTGGAGCGAAACTAGACGGGGGCCAATGGTAAATTCGGTACAACCATGAGCTGTATGAAATTTTTGCCGGTCCGCAGGTCTCAACGATTGTAAGATTGCGGAAGCTGCAATGGGCTGGACATATGAATCGTATGGATGAACAACGGATACCCAAGAATGTATTCGTTGGGAGTAGTGAAGGCCGGAAATCAGGGGGAAAACCGAGGAAACGCTGGTCTGACTTGGTCGACGAAGACAATTCATTGCTGCTCGGATTTCGAAATCGGAGGATGCAGTCAATGAACCGCGACACTCGCAGGACTCTTTGCAGGAAACAAAGCCTAAGTGGGGTAATCGTGCTACGAAAAAGAAGATGAATGGTTTTTACTTAAAAGTGACTATATATTTGTTGTAGAAGTCATTAAAGTTTTATTTGAGTTTATTCATTAATAATGTCAACATATCGTCAGTGGAGTACAAATCCCCTCTGACATTAGCATAGTTATGTTTACTTACTCAAATTATCTTTAGTTTGAGTTTATTACTCAAGACCTTCGATAAGTAACTTCATTTCGTAGTTTAAGCTGATTTTTTTCTAATGGAAGTGCGCTCCTGCCAAATAAACTTGCTGGTTAATAGATTGTAACTGTTTCTAAAAATAAAGAGGATTTGAAATAAAAACCATATTTTTTGCGCTTATAATCAAAAAGGTTGATATAAAATGATTGAGCTTTTTGAAAAGCGAAATGAATATCCTTGTTGCATAAAATATTCCGTAACATGGCGGGAATTGATTGCTATAATGTTTACATTCATGGAAAAAACTTTATGAGTTTGCTAGTAAAATCTTACGATTGATTCTTAAAAAAAAATTGCAAAAATCAATAATTCTTATAGTATCTTTTCATATTTACCAATAAGTGGAATAAAATGCATATCTTTGAAAATATCATTACATCCAGTTTAATGCATTTGACTGAAATGCACAGCCAAGAAGAATAATTTGCAGATCTTTGCATTTTCCATTACAATCTAAACATAATGAAATCAACGAACCACAAACCTTTTTTTTCAGAATCATTATCATGTTAAGTGGTTCCCAGACGCCTCAGGAAAGATATCCACGGTTGCCTCGGATGCATGTTTAAAATCCTTGAAAGATTCATGACTTAGAAAGTTTTCTTTCACCGAACTATGTTTAAGTAGAAATAATGGCACCTTAGCTTCTTGCTACCAAGAAGAAGCACACGACACTATCAACACGGATAAGACGCGGTGAAATTTACTTATGATAATTACGTGAAATTTCGCACGAAAGTATAAACTGACAAGAAACAGTAAGGGAAAGCAGTTGGACCCCTCCCTTGATTCACTATCTTAGTTATTTCCCTTAAACAGAAAATGTCCTTGCACAGTGACGTTAATGCTGCCGGTGAAATACTCGGATCAAGAAGGAAAAAAAACGTTTCCGTGCTCATCGCGTAGCATGATGTGCTGTGAACTTTGAGCGGAAAATGTGTTAAGTCAGATCGGAAATGTCCTTTGTTAGAAAATGAAATAAGTTTGTGGTAAATTAGTGGTCCTAGAATGAAATTATTCTTTAGTGAAGAATTTTTTTTTTTCAACCTGATGATGAGAAATTTAAGAAAATCCACCTGGTTCCCTTGAAAAAATATTTCCATGCATTTGATTTACAGCGTGTTACACATTTGAGCTCTGATTTAAAATTCACTCAGTGAAATTTCACTAACGTCCTTTGCTGTAATCCATTTCAATGAACTTATAGTGTAGAAAGCTGCATTTCGTGTGGTGTTCCATTCCCACATAATTTGTTTTAGAGGTTTTTGAAAGATGTTACCCCCAAAATATCAGAGTTATGGTCAGCCTTCCGAGTTCTGAAATAGAGTTGAATAATTAATGGTTAAAGTGGCAAAATTTTATTGTATGACTTATCAATTGATCGTTGCATGATTTAAGCGTTTCTATTTTCACACAGAAAATAGCAGTAGCGTCAATGAACACGGAAATCATCTTTGTGACACTTATACAGTAGATTCTTCGCTGTTTGTGCGAAACGTTTACTATGCCCATTTAAACGCGGAAACTTGACTTGACGTGATGTGGTTGGAATTCCAGGTTTTCTTGAATTCGGCGAACTTGTTTGATATCATTATCACTTTCGAGTGTTTTGGGTAGACCGTGAACTAAGAGCCACTTTTTAAACTGATTTATGAGTTCTGCTTCAGTCGCAGCTTTCAGTCATTTGAAATCAAAGAACCCTGAGCAATTATCGGCAATAAGTAGATAAACGTGGCCTTTTAACGAAAACAGGTCGCATGACATGGTTTTTCACGACTAGGCTCCCAAGTGTTGCTGCGTTGATTTTGCTGACTGATATGACATTTCTCGACAAAATCGATAATGGGTGTAGTTTTATTCGGCCAGTAAAGAAACTGTCTAGCCCGCTTCAAAGAATTTTTAGTTCCTGAGTGTTTTTAATGAACTTTTACAATGATATTTTGTATCTCCCAAGCCGGCACTACAAACCTTTTGCCTTTTAAATAATAAACAATCGTAGCAGGATAGTTCATCTCAAAATTTGTAATACTTTTTTGCTGTCACTTCGACGGATTTGACATTTGCGATTCAGCATCGTTTTCTGTAGACACTTTGTATCGGTTAAGTGCTTCTGCTGACAATGACATGATGATTTGGACTTCCAGCTCTTCTACTTGGCTTGACTTTAGATTTCAAAAGGCACGGCTGAGTGAGTCTGCGATGTGGAGCAGAGTATCCTTAACGAAAGTGACTTTATTGCCATAATTATGGACGTCTAACAGGGTACGCTACAACCTAGCTGGTGCATTTGATATCAACTTCTTGCAAATAAATTCTAGTGAAAGTTGATCTATTTCGATTCGCAAAGATCACCCGTAAACTGAAACGTGGGATTTCTTGACAGCAAACTGGATAGTTAACGCTTCTTTCTCGATCTGAGGGTAGTTTTTTGAGCATCGATTAATGATTTGGCGGCGGAAGCTACTGGTTGACTATCTTGAAGCAACACTGCCCAGTTGCTACAGAGCTGGCATCTATAGATAATTTAACAGCTTTCGTGAAATTTTGGTATCGCATGCAATATGCGCAAACGACTTTTGATGAAACTCATCCTATACCCACGGGCTGTCTTTTTTAACAGATTTCTGAGGGGAGGATCTGTAATACGTGAAATGTTATTACCGGGAAAATTCCCTAATTCCCCCTAACTGCCACTGCTTTATTGCGGCTACTCCGGCGGAGGCTCCACCGACCCAGCCTAGCTCACCCAAAGACGGGCGTGGGCGCCACTCGTTCGTTTCTTCGAGCCTCTCAAGAGGGGTCGTCTGAACGGGAAGATGACCGATCGGAGCGAAAACCCAACCAGACAGTTTTGGGGGGCTCGTCGCCACTTAGCCGCAAAAACCGCTTACAGCGGTGAACTATCCCTGCAGAACGAGCTAAGATGTTCCACCACATACACAAATTCGGGCTTCCCTACACCAGAGGAACCAAAATCATGCACTCACAATCACTACCACTTGATGTAACTACAGTCACTTGTTTCACAATAAGTACTCCAGGTTTTCCGGCCTAGTCAATGCCCCAGGAGAAGATTTCTAGAGCCGCACTTCTTACAGCTGAAAGAAAAACAATTAGCACTTGTGTCGTGAGAAGAAAAAGAAAAATGAACAATTAAAACTACGCTACTTTTATTTCAAGAAAATGTTTCAAAAAATTAGATATTAAAGGAAAGGCACTTACATTTAATCCCTATCTTAGTAAGGTATCCCTTGCTTTCATCCGCTGGAAATTTGCCACCGTTGTCTCGTCTCCGTGTGCTGATACAATTTTTACTGCCGGCTCCAATTCCTCGGCAGAAGAAAAACGGTTGCTGTTGTTCACTATTCTTTTCTTTGCATCCACTGGTCGGATCGAATTCTCGTACCTGATCACTTGGTGTCACGCAGCTCCACCGTTGCTTGTACGTAATACCTCCACAGAACAAAAGAGAAAAAGCGCACCAATCTTCCCGGCTTAAATAATCTCCCGGGTTAACGTTTATTCCCTTGCATCCACCGGGAAAATCTTATTTTGAGTGCTTTTGTTCCATTGAAGCGATTAATTCCCCTCGCTTGATTCCACTCATCATAAGTTCCACTTGGTAGCGATCCTATTGGGAATCAAGTGCTGAATGCATTGACTGACAGTTCGAACTGTCAGTAATGTTTGTTTACGTTGCATCGGGAAGTAAGGATTTCAGAGTAATCCTTGTTTTTTGCGTCCTCTCTTGTGCCGGCTGCGTCTTTCTTGTCTCTGCCGGTAGTGTAATCGCCGGACTAACGCGTGAAGTGCCGTTCAAGTGTATTTTCCAACCATTTCCCACTGATTCCAGCCGTCGAATCTCTTCTCGGGAATGGCGCGACTTCCATAATTTCGGTTTCCGTGGCAGGATTAAATGAGCTCAGTATATTTGTTTTATGTAGCCGTAAGTTGAAGTTTCTTATATTGCATGTAGCCGTAAGTTGAAGCACGCTTCGAGCTCAATGCTTGTTAACAATAAATAGTGTTTAGTGCGAATTCCCAAAAAGATGTTTACATTTCATCAATCAAGTTCACGATTACCATAATTTCAACCATAGCATAGGACTATGAATGGTTAGAGCATTCTAACTCATATAAGTATATATGCTAGTTCCTCATACATGTTCGTAGAGCTATTATTTATTTTTAATGCAAGAACCAAATGAATGGTTGCTAATTTACCATTGAATGGCAAATTCATGTTCCATTATACCAGTATGTTAATTCCTATAATACTCGTCAATACATATTGACGCGAGTATAATATTGACGTACATACATATCGATTTAACGGGCAGGGTAGGTTGTGAAAAAGCCATAAGACGTTAATAATGATTTTCACGCTGATAATCGTGCTATTAATTCTTTTCATTAACGGATGTTTAGCTTGTTTTTGATTCGGTTGATTGTTTGATTCGTAAAAATGTAATCGTTATGTATGCAAATGGATAGGGATAACGTAATAACAGACATATTAAACTGGCAATTTAAATTGGTTGGTTTAAACACGTATATTCATTTTCCTTGCGTGTATTTTAAGTAGATAAGTTGGCCTTCTCTCGATTGAGCTTGGCGTAATCGGCGGTCGTTTGTTGATGTGCCAACGTGAATTTGGTTTGCTATTTTTAGAATTATTTTGTGCGATATTTACTTTTAGCTTCAGGCTTAATTTTGCTGCTATATATATCGAGCAACAGTGAATTTTTCCTTCGTTGTCTCACCTCCTGGTGATTGTTGATTGTAGTTCACAGTCAAATCTTCTAGAACTTGAAGTATTCCTTTCACCTCCTCCTTAGCACTTCCGTTTACTTGTTGCTGCTTCTTTAGTTGCGTTACGCCTCGAATTTGCACCTTAATCGCCCCGTGTTTGATGTGTGAAACTCGTGAGTGTCTCTCTGCGGTATACGTGTCATTGCCGCCTCAGCAGGATCTCAAGATGTTTGCGGCAGGATCGTTGAATTCGTGTCCTTGGCTGGAAGCTCAGTGGCTGCGCACTCAGCACTCAGGTTCGAGTTTGACTTAGTCGAATTATATACTGCATCGAAATTCATCGGGAGTCTATGCTGGAACGTAGAGTCGATGAAACCATAGGCAGTATGAAACCTTGATTCGATTATCGCAGATTATCGCTCATACTACAAACACCTCTTGTCGCGTGACGGGAGCAACGATTCAACTTCAGATTTCCTCCCATGTTATCTTGTTTGCGACGCAATTCCGATTGTTTCAAGGCGTTATATGTTTTGTGCTACCGCATATGTTGATTGGATGATGAAAGTTACCACTACCGTGTGTATTCCGCATTTCGTTTCGAGCTTGCGTTAGTTCTTGATGTCTTCGACGCTTGCTGCTGGTTACATTGTCCATAATTGTGGCGTGTGAATTGGAAGCGACCTAGCTACATGAGTTTACTTACATTAAGTTACAAAGCAAAATTTATTATGTGGCTTCCTGTTCGTAATTTAACCAATTATTAAACTTAAAAGTATTATGTGGCTTCCTTTCCGTAATTCAATCAGTAGTCCTTTTGCAAATGGAAATTTAAATTACTTGCTGATAGTTACATCATCGGATTACCAAAAAAAATTAAGAAAGTGCGGCTCAGTATTGCGTAGGTTAAACTCTTATGAAATCGCGTATGGTAGTGTTCGGGGTGAGCAACGCTATGGAGTCTCAATGTTCACCCGTAACCATGTTCGGCATAAATTTAATAAAGTGCATTACCATTCCGAAAATTCATTGCAAATGTTTTTTTTATCTTTAGATGTTTCTAAGCTGTATATGGCTTCAACTTTTTCAGGACCTGGTTGTATACCATTTGGCGTAGATATGTGTCCCAGAAATTTAATTGTAGTTTCATTGAATTCACACATTTGCAAATTTAAAACAAAATAGACTGCATGTGATCTTCTTACGACTTTTTTAGTGAGGATTTTCAATTCGTTGACGGTTTTTGCGATAATAAGAATGTTGTCCATTGCATTTTCAGTTTCTCAAGACCCTTTGATATTATTGCTAGTACTTTGCTGAAAATATCGGGTGCTGAAGAGACACCATATGCAGCTTTTGCAATCAAGTTTCGTAAAGAATTTAGTGTGTTTGATTTTTGCTGATATTTCTTCGATCGTCTCCAACGGATAATGCTCCATTTGATAGTTTTGTTCAGCTCTTCGGAGTCTATGCATAAGCAAATTTTCTTATTTTTTCTAATTACTAGCATTGGATAAACTGCAGAGGTCAGTTTTGTAATTGGTTTGATTACACGCATAGACACCATTTGATCGAGCTCCTCTTTAACGTTATCTTTTATAACGTAGGGTACTGGTATTGCTAGTCAGATTTTGAATTGTGGATTATATAAATTTAAATTTTTAAATATTTTCAATGAACTGTCAATGTCAAAACTTTAATCAAAGTCAACATTTGCATGATGGTAAAGTTCACGAACTAGTAACGTTTGGAAATCATTAAAAAGTACTACCAAAACTTACTCCAATTTTTGACCATAATAATCGTCCCATTAAACACACTGTGCTTTAGTGGATAATTTTGAGTCCAAATTTTCACTATTGTCCTACCACTCAAAGCAAAAGAAACATTGCAGCGGTAAGTGCATCGATGCAAAATAAACCAAATCAGTCGGTTCTACGTCGTTCTCAAGAATTGGGCATCACTCAAACGACACTGTGTCGTATTTTGCGAAAAAATCTTGGCCTACATGCTAACAGGATCAAATTGACTCAAGGATCAAAGCCACTTCATGGTTCAAAACGCCGAAACTTCTCCAACTGGACTCTGATAAATCTTGAAGAAAATGAAGAATTGCTTCAAAAAATCATCTTAAGGGATGAAGCTTATTTCTGGCTCAATGGCTTTGTTAATAAGCAAAATATGCATAACTGGTCAGCATTAAACCCTCATGTGCCTTTTGAGATACCGTTGCATCTGCAAAAAATTACTGTTTAGTGCGGTAGTCATGCCAGAGATGTGATTGGGCCATATTTTTTGGTGCATGTGAACGACCGTCATGTTACCGTCAGGGGAGAGGGCTATCGTGTTATGTTGGAAGATTATTTGTGGCCAGAACCTGATGAACCTGACAACAAAAATATGCAATTCCAACAAGGCGGTACCACTAGCCCCACATCACGCCTCACAATCGGCTTATTGAAAGGCAAATTCGATGAACGTGTTATCTCGAGAAATGGTCCGGTTGAATGACGATCTCGTTCATGTGATCTAATGCCACTGGATTTCTTTTATTGGAGCTTTATCAAGTTACTGGTCTACATTAATAAGCCAGCAACGTTAGATGAGCTCAAAGACAACATGCAACGTGAAATTGCCAACGTTCTGATTGAAATAAGTGCCAAAGTGATAGAAAATTGGGTCCAAAGAATCAACCGCTGCAAACGAGCTCGTAGTGGTCATATGACCGTAATTGAATTTCATTCATAAAATGTAATACTTAAACCAAATTCATAATAAATTTGAACTACCGTCTGTTCAGCGTAAAAGGAACCAGTCTTGCATAGCTAATAATAAAAGATATGCGTCTCAATTTTTTTTCTACGCATTCTTTAATGAATGGACTACGACGCCATTAGAAGTTTATTTTAGTCTCCTTTGATGATTCAAAAAGCGCGGACGTTTTCCAAAATGAGTGCCGCGTATGCGTGGCGGTCTTCCTGTGTAAACACCCAGAGGGCCCAAAATTATCTCAGTCCGTCGCTGCCAAATACATTGAAAAGTCGAAAAAGTTTGTTCAAAAGTGGGTGACGCAATACAAAGTGTGGGAAAACGTCGATGACCACCCCAATCGAGGGAAAACGCGAGCGACTACGAGCAAGCAGGACAAGAAGATAGTCCAGCTTTTTGAGAGTGAGCCCACTCTTCGACTGCACAAAGCTAAGGCCAGACTCGCTTAAAAGAGACTTAACGTTGCCATTAACACTGTCAGGCAGCACTTAAGGGAAGCAAACATTTCATACCGATCTAAGAGCTCAAAACCATTTTTATCACATAAAAAAACGCAAAGATTGGGCCATCAAAAACATTGATCGCGATCGGTCGAAAGTTATCTTCTCAGATGAGGCAACCTTTTTGGGCATGGGTCCCTATAAAGCGTGCTTGGTCCGTCCGTCGCAATCCTTTGACCCAGCGGACTGTTAAGCATCCAATAAAAATTAATGTCTAGGGATGCTTCTCGGAGGATGGATTCGGGTGCTTGGACCATATTTCTGAGAATCTTAATGCAGAAAAAATAGTCAAAATTTACAAACGGGGTCTCCTTAAATCAGCACATAAGTTGTTTGGACCAAATTGCGATGACTTTGTTTTACAAGAGGACAATGATCCGAAACACCGTAGGAAACTCTGCAAAGCCCGACAGGAGGAAAATGGTATCGTTACGATGGATTGGTCTTCTCAATCTCCCAACCTCAACCCAATCGAAAATGTGTGGGGTATCATGAAGATCAAACTTGCTGGAAAGCCTATGTACACATTAAAGCAGCTTTCGCTGTATTTCACTGTATGATGTCCAACGTTTTGTTGGTGATAGTTTTTACTGAACGTTGAGTCATTTCACTATTAGGGTTTTGTAAAATAATATTACAAAAGCCTTCTAAAATCGCGTCCTGCCTGTCCGTCTGTCCGTCTGTCTGTCCGTCCGTCCGTCCATCCATCCGTCCGTCCGTCTGTGTGTCACAGCAGTTTTCCTCGGAAACTACTTAAGCTAGAAACATCAAATTTTGTGTGTAGGTGTAAAGTGATGATCTCTTCAAAGTTCAACTACAAAAAAATTTTATAAGGTATTTAAGGGGGTCTGCACATGTAGGGGAGTGCCCCCCCCCCCCGAAAAAAAATTAATTTAAGGTAGCCGATATGGGTCTAAAATGAAAGGTCTTGATGAGAACTTTTCAAAACAAGTCTTAGGTTGGCAAAGTTTGCTTCGAGGGGCGCACAGGGAGGGGAAATACACGAAAAATTTGTGTCCCCCCCCCCTCACGATTGGACACCTGTGATCCGAAAAATCTGAAAAAAATCATGAAAGTAGGCCTTGATGAGTACAAGAGCAACAAACACGTGAGAAGTCGCAATTCACTCAACTTTGTTAGCAATAGTATGATTTACGGATTTTATGTTTTCTTGAATAAAATCTTAACGGTTCCCTTAAATTCAATAAAATTCAGTAAACAGATGACAATTTATAAGATGGATCCATTCTGGAAGTTTCATAAAGGTTGAATTATAATTAGCGAAGTTATAGCGGTTTGAATTTTCCTATATTACTATGCAACAGTATGCGCTGCATTTATTACTATGGCAACATATGGCTATGGAACAACATGCGCTTTTTACCGACTCAGACACTACAGTTTTGCTAGGATTTGCATGAAAATATCATGAATATCTTTAAGAATCGGTTCAGCTAGTGGTAACAGTAATCGTAAAACAAAATAGTGGCTGTTTTAAATGCGAAGTTTGAATAACTTTGAGTTAGTTTTTCCCAACTTCAACACTTAAGGCGCATGCTTTTAATACTTGATTCAATTTAATGAATGACTGAAGATGAGTACCCACAATTAATAACCATAAGTGAAACAAGTCAAAGAGGCAGGAGAGAGCTCCTAGCAAAAGGGCTTTGTAACCATTCTAGGATTCGAAAAAATTGGCCATTAATCGATGATGACAGTACAGAAGAGTGGCTCCTGAAAAAAAAATTCATCAAAGGTAGCCAATATGAGTATGAGGTTAAATTTTTCATGGGTGCTTTTCAAATTTGTTCTTAAACTATCAATTTTCGCTTCAGTGGGGGCACAGGGGGGAAATATATGAAAAATGTGTTTCCTCCCTCGCGAATGGACATCTGAAATAATTATCAAGGGAGATATTTATGAGTATAACAATAAGAAAAACCTCAGAAGTCGAAATTCGTTCAACTTTGTTAATAATAGTATGATCTTCGAATTTCATATTTTCTCCAATAAAATTGTCTTTGACATGTTTCTTGATTTTATTCGATTTGGTGACTGCATTTTGTAAATTGAATACAAAACCCTTCTGACATGAGCGTAGGTCTGTTTACCCAACTTGTTTTTTTTTTTATACACGTACTGTGCTCCACTATTCAATTTAAACTTGATTGTTTTTTTCTGCAACAAGAATTTTCTCAATCCAATAATTGTGGTTGCCGGACTCCATTTGTGATGCAAACAAATAGTTGGAAAGACGTGCATTGTTTACAAACAATTTGGTTTCCACTTCTGATTCACTATGCTCGCTATCACTTTGGATCCTGTGAATCTTATTATCTTTGATTTTTGACCCACATACTTTGCTAAAGTGACCTTTTTATTACACTTCGTATAAATTTTGTTGAAAACTGGACACTTGTTTTTTGCATATTTCTCTCCGCATCTTCGGTAAGTATGTTGATCACTTTGCTTTTATAGGGGTATCCATTTTACGCTTGGGAAAGTAAAGCTAAAGAAAACACATAAAATATTCAGATGAAAACAAAATTTATTCAATACAAAGATGAAACCTTGCCATTATACGTGAAAAACAACATTATTCAAATGTCCACCAAGTGACCTCCTGCAGGCCTCAATCTTTTTGAGGTAATTTCCAATGACATTTCCGGCAATATCTCGGCCATAACTTCACGAATATTGGTTTTCAATTGCTCAAGATTTTGAGGATTGTTTGCGTAAACACGATCTTTCGGATAGCCTCATGAAAAGAAATCCAAAGGTGTTAGGTCACAGGATCTTGCGGGCCAATTGATATCACTCAATCTCGAAATTACGCGTCCTGGAAATTTCTCTTGCAAAAGTGCGCGATTTGCCTGCGTTGTCTGGCATGCAGTTCCATCATGTTGGAACCACATGTTCTCCAGATCATAATCTTCAATTTCTCTTCAAAAATAATCGGTTAACATCCATCCATAGCAGTCAAAATTGACTGCAATGGCTCTTCCTTGATCGTTTTCAAAGAATACGGGCCAATAACACCACCAGACCATAATACACACTAAACGGGCACTTTTTCCGGATGCAAAGGCCTTTCTGCGATCAACTGAGGATTTTGAGAGCCCCATATGTGGCAATTCTGTTTATTTACGTAACCACTGAGCGAAAAATGAGCCTCATCACTAAAGAAAATTTTGTTCGAGAAATCGTTATCAATGGCTTGTTGTTCAATCACCCAATTCGCATACATTCTGCGTTGTGTATGATCTTGAGGCTTAAATTCTTGAGTGAGTTGGATTTTGAACGGATGGAGATGCAAATCAAAATTCAAAATCCGCCAGAATGAGCCGTAAGACAAGCCCAAATGTTGAGCACGTCAAGGAATCGACAAATTCGGGTCTTCCTCCACACTTTGAGCAACGACAGCGATATTTTCAGCAGAACGAATGTCGCGATGATGCACAGGCCTTGCAATATCAATAACCGATCCAGTCTCTTCAAATTTTTTCACTGTGTTCGAAATTGTTTGCTGTGTAGGTCGATTATGTCAACCGTAATCGGCTCGTAAGGCCCTAAATGTTGATACAGCAGAATCGCCATTTTTATAATAAAATTTAATAATTTTTACGCGTTCTTTGACTGCTAAACGATCGCACACCTTAAATTAAAAAAAAAACACTCTTTGGATGACATGTAATTTTGACAGATGTAAATGGCAGGATTATACTTTCCTACCACGAAATAGATAACCTTTTATTATTTGTTACGGACCGCGTGGACAGTATTTAATGGATGCTGCACATCCTGCAGCTGCTTTGTTGCTTGTTCACTGCTATGATACAGTTTCATTGCTACATTCAATGTCAACTTGGTTTATCTCAACATTTTTTCACGTAATGAACCGTTTTTTTTATGCCGATTATCAAATAACCTTTAACTAAATCGCCTTCAAGGTCACTGAAACTGCATTTCGTGGCTTGAATGTTACCTCTAGTTATAAATTCTTCGATAAGTTAACCATCCGCTTGTTGCGATTGATTGAACTTGTATCTTTCGTAAGTAATGTTGATCTATGGTTCAAATGTTGCTTTAAACATCTCGATGATTTTTTTTTGATATTTTTAAGAGTCTGCATCTGATAAACTAAATGCTTCAAAGATTTTCCGATTGAACACATGAAAGTAGCCGCTCGAATATCCACATTTTTCTCCGTAACTGCTGATGCTAATTGATATCAATTGTACTGCTTGAGCCACAGCTGCCATTCCTGACCGGCGTTATCGTTGATGACTAATGATTACTGCTAACATTGATGACGTGGTAGATGTTCCTAGAGTCGATGAGTTTGTACTTATACTGGGCGCTGTAAATATTGTTCGTATTCCAGAAGGTACTTTCCAAAATAAACGAGACTGAGCTAAAATTAAAACGACAGGAGCTTTGGTCTGATAAATTCGAGTTCATTTATTCAAAATAGTCTCGTCCGGCCTCGATACACTGTTTTGCGTGGTCCAAAAGCTTTTTGAAAGAGTGTTTCAGGTCATTGACTAGAATTTATTTCAGGCTGTCGGTACAAGCTTTTTGGATACCCTCTACGGACGCAAATTGTTTACTTTTCATGGTCAAATGCAATTTTCCGAATAGGTAGAAGTCTCAGAGAGTCATATCAGGTGAATACGGTGAGTTATTGATGGTTAAAATGCGATTTTTAGTCAAAATATAAGTCACGAAAGTCTCGTTTATTTTAGAAAAAAACGTGCACAGACTTTTTGTAAGTCCAAACGATCGGTTAAAATGCAATAAATCGATGTTTTGGAGATATTTAACTTCGACTTCATGAATTTTAATGATAATTTCGGCTCATTTTTGATAAATGATTTTGGACGGCCTGTATGTTCATCGTCATTTGTGTCCTCATGGCTATCTCTGAAACTTGTGTCAATTCCAACTTGGTAATACCGTAGCGAGGTACTCAGTTAGTCGATTTGAGTCGAACTAAGCAGGTGGTTTTTGTAAGAACAACGTATCCTATGATATGAGGGTAAAAGATATTTTTGAAGGGAATTTGTGAAGGATAGTTAATATTCATTACTGAAACAAAGCAGTACTATCTTTTAATTAAAGCGATTCCCTTGCACCCACAGTCCTTTTATTCCTGACAGTTTTCAGAAGTGTTATGCTCCGGAATTTTTGCTTCATTGGATATTGTGTGCTTTTAATAACAGTAAGCCGTCTCGTAACTGCTTATTGCGTATTTTCACATTTTTTTTCGTATGTGGCCGCCATATTTCTTAGTTGAAAATGGCGGACACCATAGTTCGTTTTGGTTCGCTCACAATCAAGGAACACAAACATGAGCTACGTTCGCAAAATTTCCCGATAAGGGGCAACAAACCCGAATTAAGTTTACGTCCGATGGAAGTTGTAAATGGAGACGACGTTGAAATTTCAACCAAGAACTCTCGTGCATCCGATGAAGCGCTAAAGTTGCAAGAGAGCGTGCAAAATCTCATAACTTTAGTTTAAGCATTCAATATTCAGGTACAGAGTATTGCTGGCGGATTTGCAAACTCTATTTCAGGCATAACCTATGGCGTATTGCCAAACTTGAATAGGGCATCAACCTCTAGTCTTAGTTTTCCGACGGACGATAGTCGAAACGTGTCAAATGAGGCTGTTGTGATGGAATCAACACTGAATCTGCATCCATCGCAGACAGATGAAGATCAGTTGCTGTATCCGACAGGACAAGCAGTCCCAGTACGCCAAAGCATGTTCCACAATTTGTGTGACGTCATTGAAATAATGCCAGAATTCGATCCGACGTTAAGCATGTCACTGCCGACGCAACAATTTGTTTGTCGTGTAAAATCACTAGAATCCATGTATTCATGGGATGAAAACAGTGTTCTGTTTGCAGTGCAAACGAAAGTTCGAGGACCAGCAAAATTGTGGCTAGATGCAAGAAGTGGCATTTTCAAAAACATCGATGAATTTGCAAGCTCTTAGAAGAGGAATTCGAGTCTACTGAAAATGAATCCGAGGCACATTTTCGTATGATGGCAAACGTTAGACGTTTAAATGAGCCATATGTGGGAGTTAGTGATGCAGCGATTATAAGATATATGCATGAAGGTTTATATGACGTTCAAATGAAAATGGCTATTGCGTGCTTTACATTGAAAACAACTAAGCAGTTTTTGTGTTGCCTTGAAACTTATTTAACAAACCAAAGTAAGATAAACATACTGGTCACGCGAAAATCACATAGTGAAATAAAAAGTGTAAGCCCGATGAACAAGAACTCTGTGTCAAAGAAAATATTTAAAAAGTCTGTGTCGGGAGTGTTGCCGATAAAAACGACGTCTTAAAGCATGTTTGTTATAATTGTTATAAACCGGGGCACATTTCCGTGAAGTGTTCTTTGTCCCAACGATGACCGCAATGTATTACATGCCGAAAGATGGGACACAGTGCGGATACATGCATAAGTCGAGATGAACCAAAACATGTGAATAACGCGCATATTCGTCAGTTACATTCAAACTATTCCGTACAAAACTAAATAGTGAAAAACATTCAGATGGATGGAAAAAATTTTGGACGCGTTTATAGATTCGGGTAGTAATCGATCTCTCGTGCGAGAATCATTCGCGTACAACTTAATAAAGTGTCCGCAAATTGAACTGAACGGGTTTGCAGGTGGATGCTTAGAATGTACTAGCAAAATGATAGCAACATTCAAAATAGACAATACAATCGTACGCGTGGACCTTTATGTTGTAGCCAATCACCTCATACCAAATAGTTTGCTTTTGGGATTAGATGCGTTGAGCGGGGTTTCACATCGAATAATTGTTGAAAATGGCGAGTGCCACGTTGAAAGCAAATGTCTTAAAATACCCAAAATGGAAAGAAATTTAACTGCGGCCGAAGCAACCGAACTGCGGGTACTATTTGATGATTTCCGTGATTGTTTTGCAGAGACTAAGGTCAAAATAGGTCGCTGCAGGACTTAATCAATGAATATCTAGTTGACGTTCGACACGTTTGTCCATGCTCGACCATATTGTATACCGTTGGCTAAAAGAGATAAGATTGAGCAGATTGTGAATCAATTGTTGGCTACAAACGTAATTCGTCCAAGTAATTCATTATACTCTTCGCCTATTATTTTGTTTCCCAAGGAAGACGGGGAGGATCGTCTTTATATTGACTTTCATGCAATAAACGCTATCACCAAGGAGAAGCCGCACATAATGCCAACTGTTGAGGAACAGCTCTCACAACTCGCAGGAAAGCAGTTCTTCACGACACTAGATTTATTCTCTCGATACTATCAAACTCCTATAGATGGAAAATCACGTCAGCACACCAGATTTGTGACTCACCTTGGTCATTTTGAGTATAACGTAATGCCTTTTGGCCTCATCAATGAGCCGATGATTTCCCAAGAAGTCATGATCAACTTAATTCGTGATATGAAATCAAGAAATATCGTAAGCTATATAGGTGAAGTCATTATCTCCAGTATGACGGTGACTGAAGGCCTCACAACTCTAAAAGAAGGTCTGGAAATTTTACGGGAGATGGGTCTTACACTAAGACCGTCAGGAGTTTGTAAATCAGCTCAATTCGCCCAACTAAAGTGCGATTGCATTCTTAAGAAAGAAAGATTGATGCGAAAAGTAAATGGCGATCTTAAATTTGCAGTGCCATCAGCCATCCGTTGGAGGCTAATAAAAAGTTTTCATGACGATGCCGGTCATTTTGGCGTTGATGAAACGGTCCATAGGATACAAAAACTGTTATGAGTCACTCGAATGTGCAACTACAAGAAGTTGTACATTGCTTTATATCCGGAATGTTGTCTTAATTAAGTACCAGTAGGAAAAACCGAATATTGGACGTATACCATTTAGGGTATTGCATATTGATCACTTAGGACCATTTTCTAAGAGTAACAAAGGCAATCTATACATAATTGCAATAAAAGACCCTTTCAGTAAATTCACAATGGTTCGAGTCACGAGAGCGGCCAACAGTTGATCAATAGTTACCATGCTGAGGGATATTACGTCATAGTTTGGATTACCAATCCGTATTATAAGCGATCGAGGGTCGGCATTTACATCAAAATAATTCAAGGATTACTGTGCAATGTATGATATTCATCACATGAAGGTGCCTGTACGAGCTCCACGTGCAAACGGCCAAGTTGAGCGCATTAACCAATCAATATTGTCATATCTACGCTGCACGATGACGGATGGTTAAAAATGGGACAAGTTTCTACCGAGTCTGCAATGAGTACTAAATCCTCAAATCAACTCGACGATCGGATTCACACCCAATCAGATCGTTTTGGATTTCCGTTTGAGGGATTTAACAGCGAGCCGTATCATTCAAGCACTACAGGACGATACGGGTGACAATAATCAACTGTCGATAAGCGAAATTCGGCAGGAGGCTGCACAGCGTATAATGACCGAAAAGAAACAATGGAAAATAAGATTCGACGAGAAACAAAAGCCTCCTGTTTTACATGAAGAAGTTGATATAGTTGGTATAGAGAATATACCAATAGCAACTGGAGAGTCGCATAAATTGGAGTCAAAGTATCGAGGGCCATATGAAGTGGCCAAATTTTTTAAAAACGATCGCTATATTATCAAAAGCCTTGAGGGTGATCAGAAGCGAAATTCCAGTTTCGTGTCCACGACTGATAATATGAAACCATGGTGCCGACTAAGCCCAGATTTGGATACCTACGACTTTAATGACGATGACAAGTAGTACGAAGAAATCGGGCCAATTTCTGACCAGAAGGGCACTGCTGTCAACTCCAACTTGGCAACACCGTAGCGAGGTACTCAGTTAGTCGAGTCGAGTTGAACCATGCTGGCGGTTCGTAGGAACAACGTATCCTATGATATGAGGGTAAAAGACATTTCTAACGTGAATTTGTACAGGATAGTTAATATTCATTACTAAAATCAAGCGGTGGTATCTTTTAATTGAAGCAATTCCCTAACATCCACAGTCCTTTTATTCCTGACACGTGTAGACCACTCATGAACTCTGGCACGAACTAGGTAATCATCGCCATAAACTTTTTACATCAATTCAAATGTTTCGGTAAACATTTTACCGATTTTAAAACAAAATGTGATATTAGCTCTTTGTTCAAAATGCATTTTCGTACTGACGACACAAACATACTGTCACTTTAGACTCACTGCACCTAATGTCACCAAACTTTCACTGGAAGTTAGGGAGGGATGTAACTTTTTAAAGCACTATCTCATTCATAGACGGCGCATCCAAAAAATTTTGCAGCGGACCTGGAAGCCATCACTCCGTGAATTAGGTCAAAGATGCCGAACAACTTTTTAATATGTTAGCTTAAATTATTGTGTATATATTTTTTTCTGGTTTCATACTCCGACCGATAAAGTTCGTTTCTGTGCGCTCAATAAATACTATTTTTGACTTTAAAAAATTTAGATGTTTCGTTAATATAGGAAACGACGCGAAGACAAGTTCCTAGGAGCCAAAAATGCAATTGATTGCTTGATTTGCTGCTCCTCCTGAGTAGTAGCTAACGCAAGTGCTAATGGAGCTTGAATGGCGTGACCAAAAGCCATCACATCTATTTCATCAGTTGCAAAACATGGTAGGCTACCAACTGCCAGAAGACGCTCTACGTGCTTTATGGTTACGGCGTTTACCAGTGCATGTACGCGCCATCATGTCAATATCAACCGAAAAGGACATCGCAAAACTGCTAGAAATGGCAGAAAAATTGTCGAGGAGTTCAACGCTGCCCCAGTTGTAATAGCATTGACATCAAAAACTCCTGCTCCGAAGTCAGATCCAGTTCTCGTGGAAATACTGAACCAACCTTGACAGATTAGAAATGAACGCAAGAAATGAACATCCACATTCTAAAAATCGAACCCGTTCACGTGTTCCCTGGCGCCCAAGGTCTTAAGCACGCACACGTCAACGTACAGATGAAAAAAATTGTTTTTATCACTGGAAATTCGGGAAGAAAGTGAATAAATGCTGTCCGCCATGCCAATTTTCCGAACAGGAAACTAAACCCGTCATCGTCAAATGCAGTCAGCGAATACGTCCACTTAAACAAGAGCCGACAAGCAAACAGGGCTAAGATTCCTCGTGGATACAGGCGCAGAGGTATCGATAATCCCTAGAGAGGGCAAAACACATCAGGAAGAACGGAAATTGTACGCTGCAAATGGAACGACAATCAACATGTTTGGCTCGAAGCTGATTTTCTACAACATTTCAATTTGCTCTTGATGTCAAGCGGTTGGTGGATGGTAAGACAAATCTTGAAGCTGTCGCAACATTTTCAGATAAACTAGCCGAAGCAATCACCACTGTAAATCGACAGATGCTATTACACTACATCCTCGCCGAATTTCCTGAGCTAACGAGTTTTGTGACAATGCCACAAACCAAAAAGGCAATACTCTGACACCACATATTGACGAAAGCTAAGATTAATAAGAACTGGATGGGCTAAGCTCATATAAAATGCATGAGAGAGCATGCGACCGGTTTCTGTTCTCTTCCAAGTGAACAGTCTGTCATTTCCTCCCCGTCTGCCTCTTGCTGGTCACTTTCTTGTTCCAAAAGCTGACTAGATGTGAACAGACTGTCAAGTTGACTGATGCAAATTGGACGCCAAATTGGCCAGTTTGCAAGTTTCGTCGCGAATTTTATCCGATATTAAAACTATGGAAAGTGTTCGCGATCTTAATTCGTTCCAAGTGTTTAAACATTCGATTGGAGTTTGTGATTCAAGGTACTTTAATGTGTGACACTGTGTAATAAAGTTAGAATTTCAAAATGAAATGTGTAGTGCCTTCGTGAAAAAATCATAGTGGAAAAGGATCTGTACGTGTTTCCTTTCACAAGTGAGTAGTTATTATATTAATGTTTTGCATGTTTTTCATACAATGCTGAAGGTTTTTCAAATAGAAAGCAAATTTTTGGCATTGTATGAAAATTTGTTTACATTGAGCAGCAGCCATGTTTGCTTGTGCAATTTGGCTCTCTCTAAGGTTGTAAACAAGAGCGTAGCAGTAGGAAAAGTGGTCGCAGGGGTTGTTGCAACCATATTGTCACGTGGTTGTCCACTCCAGTATTATTTAATTACTCAATGGACGAAAGGCCCACCAATCGCGGAACGAGTACGCTGATTACCATAGGACAAATATCAATCCGCAAAGGTTGAGTTTGAGTACATGGTGGAAAATGGAATATGTCGCCCTTCAAGTGGCCCATGGGCTAGTCCACTTCATTAAGTCCCAAAAAAGGTAAGGAGAATGGAGACCCTGTGGCGACCACAGAAAACTAAACGCAGTTACGATACCAGATCGATATCTAGTGGCAGGAATGGAAGATTTTAACCATAATCTATACGAAAAGATAATCTTTTTGACCATAGATTTAATCCACGCCTATCATCAAGTGCCAATTGCAGATGAGGACATCGACAAAACAGCGGTCATTACACCCTTTGGACTCTTTGAATTCTTGACGATGCCTTATGGGCCCCGGAATGCAGCCCAAACCTTTCAAAGGCATATTGACATTGTTCTCTCGGGATTAAGCTACAGTTTTGGATACCTGGATGACATCTTTATTGCGTCCAGCTCGGAAGAGGAACATCGGATACATTTACAGGAAGTGTTCACTCGATTAAAGGAACACGGCATCAAAATTAACGTCACCAAATGCAATTTTGGAAAGCCCGAAGTACGTTATTTGGGATTCCTGGTAAGCAGCGAAGGAATCAAGCCGCTACCAGAAAAAGTCGATGCAATACTGGAATGTGAAAGGCCAAAAATGATTCAAAGTCTACGGAGATATTTGGGCATGATCAATTTTTATCGGAAATTCCTAAAAAATGCCACAGAAGTACTTGCTCCGCGAAATGAATTCCTGCGAGATTCCCGAAAAAATGATTGAAGGCATGTAAATAGGACTTTATCAACAATTAATGCCTTTGAAGACAGTAAAAAATTGTTAGCAGCAGCAGCTGCTTGTATCAAACATCCAGTTGAAAATGCTCAGCTGGTTATAACAACGGACGCCTCAAATTTCACGATGGGAACAGTACTGGAACAGTTTGTCGATGGAATTTGGCTACCACAAGGATTTTATTCCAAAAGCGACGCTCAACAAAGTTACACCGTCTTCGATAAAGAATTGTTGGCGATCTATTCGGCTATCAAATATTTTCGAGACAAAGTAGAAGGACACCAATTTGTGATACGAACCGACCACAAGCCACTGTGCTAAGCTTTCACACAGAAGTCATCAAAAGCATCACCACGCCAAGTCCGACAACTGGAGTATATTTCCCAGTTCACGACGGACATACTTCACGTTAAAGGTGAAACAAGTATTGTGGCAGACACTCTATCTCGACTTTTTTCGAGACAGATTAGAAGAACACCAATTCGTGATACGAACCGACCACAAGCCATTGTGCTACGCTTTCACACAGAAGTCATCAAAAGCATCACCACGCCAAATCCAACAACTGGAGTATATTTCCCAATTGACGACGGACAAACTCCACGTTAAAGGTGAAACAAGTATTGTGGCAGACACTCTATCTCGACTTGATGCAGTTACCGCACATAAAGCACTTGATATGGCAGATGTAGCAGCGGAACAACAACATAATAGCGAATTACAAAGGCTATTACACTCGGAAACATAATTGGATTTGCAGAGAGTACAGAAGAGTGGAAAGCATTTGTACTGTGACTTATCAACAGGTATCACATGACCCTACATACCACAAGCACTTCGACGTCAAGCATTTGATTCTGTGCACCACCTGTTGCACCCCAGTGGGAAAGTTACCTGTCGTTTACTATGAGAAAAATTCGTCTGGCCAATAATGCACAAGGATATTGCGAATTGGGCAAAATCATGCATTCAATGCCATTGCTCTAAAAGTTATAGTTTGCAGCGCTAGATAAACGGTTTGACCACATACATCTCGATTTAGTTGGTCCACTGCCAGTCGTAAACAATTTTAAATATGTCCTTACGATGATCGATCGTTTCTCGCGGAAGCCATACCAATTACCGAAATTACCGCCGACACAGTCGCTACCAATTTCTATCACCATTGGGTCTCACGTTTCGGTACACCAAGGATCGTTTCAACAGATCCCGGTAGCCAAATTGAATCAATGCTTTTCCGTTCCCTAACCGAAATAATTGGTTGTAAACACATCAGGACAAATGCTTACCATCCTTCATCAAATGGAACGGTGGAACGCTGGCATCGATCTTTAAAGACAGCACTCATGTGTCATGAAGACAACCGCAACCGTATGTTGGTCCATTTCGCGTACTTGAGCGAACGTCCGATAAAATCTTCAAAACCCTCATGGACAGCAGAACAACACATATATCAATCGACAGATTGAAACCGGCCTACATTTTAAACCCCGACATTGAAGAACCAACGCCTTCACCGTTTTCCAATTATGACAGCCGAAGACCTCCGATTACAAAAACTTACGCGGGACCGAATCAAAATAAAAAACGGAGAGTCACATTCGATGTTGACACATCTAAGGTAGGAAGCATTGTAGAGGACCTGAAAGCGGCAAAGCACCATCTCTCCGTGAATTAGGTCAAAGATGCCGAACAACTTTTTAATATGTTAGCTTAAATCATTGTGTATATAATTTCTTCTAGTTTTATACTCCGACCGATAAAGTTCATTTCTGTGCGCTCAATAAATACTATTTTTGACTATATAAAATTTAGATGTTTCGTTAATACAGGAAACGACGCGAAGACAAGTTCCTATAATTTTAATGACAAAAGTCTCCTTTATTTTCGAAAGTACCTTGTATCTTCCCTTGTTAGCACTTGTTCATCTTCTGATATAGCCTTACAGGGCACGCTGCTGTGACTTGATTATCTGAACCGCGATGTTGTTCATTCAGGTGGAAGCATTGGAACTGAACCTACTAAAACGTTCCTTATTGCGTTATAAATCTCGATTTTATACTTCACATATTTCATCAACCCCTTGCTACATCATTTTACGTGTGCAAAAGATATGTGTTAATTGACGTACAGTTTTGTTGCAATGATGTGGTGATTGTATGGTGGCATTAGTTTTGCCATAGCGACAGTAGTGTTTCCATGGCAAATAATGAGACTAAATCTACTGGTTAACCTCAATAAGATCGCCTTAAAACAAAAAACTGAAATCGAAGACGTCCTCACCTGAAAAGTCGTGTGCCTCTTCTAAAGATTTAGAAAAGGAAATGGGAATTGACTGCATGATGAGCAGTAAAGATAAAGCAGATGAGATTTTTCCTGCCTCCCTTCCGCCAAAACTAACTACTACATTACATATCATACTCATCCGCAAAAAGCGTCATTCTTGGGATACAAATTATATCAACAACACTTACAGATCACAAACGTTTGTCAAAAGTATTAACTGACAATGAAATACTGTATCACATGTACATAATTCTGAAAGATAGACGGTTGAATGTTTTGATAAGGGGCCTGTACAGTTGAAAAAATTAAGGAACGCTTACAGTCTCAAGTCTTCAAGTTTATTATATTAAAATGAATGAAGGTTTTCGAGAGTATTTAAGGTTCACCTCCCTAAACTAGAGACAAACATACTTAATATTAAATTTGTTTACCAACTTATGTGCACCGTAAAGGCACAGTATGCTTATACGGACAGGGTATATGCCACAATCTTCAACAATTCAACCACTCTTCCAGAAACTGTCATACGCAGTCTCGATGCATTAAATGCGATTCGCTTCATCATTTTTTAGACTGTCCAAAGAATGTCAAGGAGAAAACAAAGTGTGTCAATTGTAGCGGAGAACATCCGGCAAGCTGTTGATCCAGAAAGTCAAACGACGTGAGAAGGTAGTTCATGCAAGTTGCAGCAGCTTAATCTACACAACCAACATAGAAACAAACAACTCCGTTAAAGACACCCCCACGCACATAAAATCAATCTCATAACATGGGCCAAAAGTTCACAATTTCCAAACATGATGCAAAAGATGATGGCGGATATGATTCAAATCCCTTTCGCTGCATTTCAAAATGTCATCAACCCTAAACTCTAATGAGTTTATTGAACCACGTTTCTATTCTGACGAAGAATACGAATTTTTTGCTTCAGCTAAAAAACAATTTATATTTGATTATCATCTACAGCATAGTACAATCACCTAGTACACACATCTTCCATTTACCCTATGTTGCACACTTTCTGAATTTTCCCAGGGGCCGATTAGCGGATCGGGGGCACGACAGCTGAACCCATGCCTGGCGCGTTTAAGAAACAAAATAAAACGCAAATAAAATTTCCGACGCACGTGTTCTTTTACGCATTTCAGAACATGGGAGTGCTGCCAGATCCTAGTAAAAAACTAAAAGATTGCATGGAATGAATTTGTTTTCCTATAGCGTTATTGATTTTTTGAGATACGGTAATCGTGAAATCTATCATCCAAGCATATGTTCATATTCGCGCCAATCCTCGCGTTAGCATTTACCTACCTACCTGCTACCGAAGATCTATGGCTTGCTGTTCGGATTTTTCCGGAGGCTTGATTGAGTGTGGATACTAACGGGCTTTCCAATAAGCGGTGTTATTTTGAATAGTCTGCTATTTCGGTAGATGTCTCTTTTGAAGCTGTCATTTTTTGACATTTGACAAGTAAAAACTACGCTATTAATAAATTATCAAAATCCACTATACAAATGGTGAAAATTTGGTAGAGATGGTTCGTAAGACGCGAACATTTTTGGGTCGTTGTCAAGCACATTGTTGGACTACAATACAGAAATTGGTGGAAAAATTCGAGCTGTTGAGACAACTTAGTGATGTGAAGAATAAAATCCATGCCCGTCACTCAAGAACAGCCGAGAATATTGCTGTTGTAGCCGAAAGTGTTGAAGAAAACCCAGGTTTGTGCATTCCTCGTCGTTCTTTGAAATTAGGCATGCCACAAACGTCATTACACCGTATTTTGCATAAAGATTTGGGTCTTAAGGCTTATCAAGCTCAGTTAACACAAGAACTCAAGCCGGTCGATCATCAACAACCTCATGTCTTTGCTGATTGGGTCCTTGAAATGCATGAAAATGATTCGGAATTCCATCGAAAAATCATCTAGAGTGATGAGGCCCATTTCCACCCCGGTGGCTTCGTCAATAAGCAAAATTATCGGATCTGGGGCTCGGAAAATCTAAAAATTATTGTTGAAAAGCCTCTCCATCCTCAACGTGTGACTGTTTGGTGCGGTTTATGGTCCAGCGGAGCCATTGGACCTTACTTTTTCGAAAATGTGGCTGGAGCAACAGTTACAGTGAATGGATTGCGCTATCGAGAGATGGTTAATGATTTTTTATGGCCAAAATTGGATGGTATTGATCCTGATAACGTTTGCTTTCAACAAGACGGCGCTACGCGCCATACAAGCAACGAAATCATTGATCTTTCACGGGAGAAGTTTCCGGACCGTATCATCTCTCGAAGAGGTGATCACAATTGGCCACCGAGATCTTGTGATTTAACACATTGCGACTTCTTCCTTTGGAGCCGCGTGAAAGAGAAGGTCGATTCAAGACCTCAAAGATGGAATTCGTGAGGCTATCGAGGCATAGGGCAGCAACTCTGCGATTTGGTTATGGAAAATATTATGAAAAGGATATGGCCCTGTAAGCGTGGTCGTGGTAGTAATTTGCCTGATGTTATTTTTCGCTATTTACGGCATACCTTCTTCTTTTTAATGAAATAACATCTGATCATTTATATTACAAATGGCATTTTTCTTTTAATATCAAAATAACACCTCTTATTGAAAAACCCTCTATGTGAGTATACTATGATATACAACAAATCACTCTGATAGTTTAATATGCCCAAGACATTTTCGCAACTTGATGTCAAGTTGACAACTTAGATATATTCATGTTTTATTTTAGACTAAACTACAGGATGGTTTTGTTAAAATTCTTCGAGTTTTTAATGAAAGTCCTGTTCTTTGGTTCTTGGAATGTGGTCAACAGCTTTTCACAAGCGTTTATTTGTTTAATTCCTTAATTCCAAATTAAGAATTTATAGTCTGCAAAATTACAGCTTCATTATAAATTTGCTAAGCACAAACTATCCATTACCCTTTCTTGTGATTCCGCTTCGTTGGGCAAACTTGAACTTTGACTTTTTGTTAGCGGACTTTTCACCCCCGTCTGTCAACATTCCAGATGCTCTAATATAGATGAATAAACCAGATTATCCGTAAATTGAAAGATTTACTCACTTGACTCAATGGCGCTCATCAATTATATAGTATCTTTGCTTTCTCAACATTTGTTCTCGTCGTATGCAGACAAAGCGGACAGTGAAATACATCATGCACACAGTGATAGTGCATAGTTTGCGACCCTCTCTCCTTGTTCACTCGTTAGTTACTTTTGGAACCCTGCTCGTTGGCCGGAGAGTTGCAAAAACGAATAATGGAGCCCAGATGAAACAATAAATGTGGATCTAAGCCCTAGAGAATAAAAGCAGCAATTCTGAATAGTCATCATCGCCTCTGCTGGCGACGCACGTAGCTGTTGTCCTTTTTGCGAAAGAAAGCAGTCTCAAAAAACTTAACTTCGCAGTGATGCTTAGTATTGCTATATGCAGTGTTCATTAGAACGGATCAAGTGAATCGAAGATTAAGAATTTTTAATGCAAAAAACAATTAAAAAGATACATTCGGATTAAGAAGTCTTTTGCATACAGATACGATTATCCTTCAACAGTTTTATAGTCTGCTGAAAGTCGGGACTGGAATATTTCTTTTCAATACGAGTCAAAGACTTGGATTCAGATTTAATCCGAACGTTCAAAGAACTGGTCGTTAATGGACAATAGAATTTCAATTCATAAAATGGATCAGCAGTCTGGATAAGAAACTTCAGGAAAAAGTTAGTGATATATTTGAAAAGTTTCCACGTATGTTGTGGAAATATATGGATTCTAACTATGCTAGGTATGATAGGGATTATCCAGGATTAGAATGCATAAAGTTAATAGCATTTGAAATTTGAATGACCATCGTGCAAGTGAGGACAGTGTGGTTTTAGATAAGCTGCCCGAAATAGAAAAGGTACTGGGGTTGAATATTTGATTCTAATGGAAAATTTCTGAAATACTAAAAAGGATTATGAAAAAGCTTTGTTAAAATTGAAATTAAATGTGTGTTATTTCATGGAGTCATGTATTGCTAAAAAGATAAAAAAAAACTGCCTCATGATTTCGGCACATATTTTACAATTGAGACTTCTTAGAAAAGTTATTATAAGGGAACATCATCATTACTTACAATGCAACCACCCCATCGATGCAACAGTTTAATGGAAGCCATACAAAAGTAAAGTTTACGCAAATTCCGAAAAACGCAGTGTTATAGAATTTTTTCACTGATACTTGTTTTTAACCGACTTCCAAAGGAAAGAAGGTTATCAATTCATCACGTATGTTATATATATTTTTTTTTTGTTTTTTTTATGTATGTTCACCACGCATAACTTTTTAACGTAGATAGGTAGAAGGGTCCTGCTTTCGGCGAATGATATGTCTTTCTTCCTATTAAGTCCCATCTAAAAGACAAGAAAATCAAATAACCGTCAAGGACTTTTACAGTTAAAACTAAAAAATTCCCGAATTTTACCAAGATTTTTCAGCCTAACTGATCGACGCGTATAAGGCTTTTGATTGTTGTTAAAAGATCCTTTTTGTACTCCAAGACGTTAACGTTGCACATAGAATTTAAATGCCCTACAGAAATAATAAGGATTTAATGATTGAAAATTATAGAGTTAATCGCGATTTGAAGATTGATTCGTTACCTTCTATATAATACAGGGTCTTCCAATAAGAGGTGTTATTTTGATATTAAAAGAAAAATGCTATTTGTTAATATAAATGTTTAGATGTTTCTTTCATTATAAAGAAAAAGGTATGCCGTTTATAGTTAAAATCAATATCAGGCAAACGACCACCACCACCACGCTTATAGGACCATATCCTTTTCATGAAATTTTCCATAAATAAATCGCAAAGTGGCTGCCCTATGTCCTTGATAGCCTCACAAATTCCATCTTTGAGGTCTTGAATTGACTCTAAGCTATTGGCGTAGACCTTTTCTTTTACGTGGCTTCAAAGGAAGAAGTTGCAAGGTGTTAGATCACAAGATTTCGGTGGCCAATTGTGATCACCTCTTCGAGAAATAACACGGTCCGGAAACTTTTCCCGTAAAAGATCATTGGTTTCGTAGCTTGTGTGGCACGTAGTGCCGTCTTGTTGTAAGTAAACGTTATCCATATCAATACCATCCAATTTTGGCCACAAAAATCATTAATCACCTCTCGATAGCGCAACCCATTCACCGTAACTGTTGCTCGAACCTCATTCTCGAAAAAGTAAGGTCCAATGACTCCGCCGGACCATAAACCGCACCAACAAGCCACACGTTGAGGATAGAGAGGCTTTTCAACAATAACTCTTGGATTTTCCGAGCCCCAAATGCGATAATTTTGCTTGTTGACGAAGCCGCCGGGGTGGAAATGGGCCTCATGACTCAAGATGATTTTTCGATGGAATTCCGGATCATTTTCATGCATTTCAAGGACCCAATCAGCAAAAACACGAGGTTGTTGATGATTGACCGGCTTAAGTTCTTGTGTTAACTGAACTTTATAAGCCTTAAGACCCAAGTCTTTATGCAAAATACGGTGTAATGACGTGTGTGGCATGCTTAATTCCAAAGAACGACGAGGAATTGACGAACCTGGGTTTATTCAACACTTTCGGCTACAGCAGCAATACTCTCGGCTGTTCTTGAGTGACGCACATGGATTTTATTCTTCGCATCACTAAGTTGTCCCAACAGCTCGAATTTTTTGACCAATTTCTGTATTGCGGTCCGATAAGGTGCTTCATGACGACTCAAAAATGTTCACGTTTTACGAGCCGTCTCTGCCAAATTTTCACCATTTTTATAGTGAATTTTAATAATTTCCATGCATTGTTGAAGCATGTATCGTTTCATTTTTATTAATGGTGTAGTTTTTACTTGTCAAATTACAAAAAAGAACAGCTTCAAAGGCGAAATCCACCGAAATAGCGGGCTATTCAAAATAACACCCCTTATTGGAAAGGTCTTCATTATACAGTATTTGCGCAGAAATCTAATATTAGTGATTTCCATACTGAAAACCGAGAGAATCGTGACTTAAAAAGAAGGTACTCGTACTTTTCCTTCTATAATTGATCATAACTTCAAAGATGAACATGAAAATGCTTATTCAAGCTTTTATTTAACTAGAGGACATGATTTTCATGAAGATTTCATGAAAATTATGTGCAATAATTAACTGAAAATGGAGATGATGGGTGTCGAATATACGTGATCGAGTGATACGGTTATTAAGGATATTTTAAATAAATTTCTTGATTGAGTTCGGGGCTCATTTGATATTCATATATATATATATATATATATATATATATATATATATATATATATATATATATATATATATATATATATATATATATATATATATATATATATATATATATATATATATATATATATTTATATATATATATATATATATATATATATATATATATATATATATATATATATATATATATATATATATATTATATATATATATATATATATATATATATATATATATATATATATATATATATATATATATATATATATATATATATATATATATGTATATATCTATATGCAAACGGTGGTCCAACCATAATGCACGATGTTAATTGTGAGTCACACTTTAACGTCAAGTTTTTCGCCGACCTTAGTTTGACATTTCTTTGTTTCAGTATTTGACGAATCCAACCATGGAGAGATACACAATTGAGCAGCGCGTTAAGGTTGTTAAAGCCTTTTATGAAAATCAGCGTTCAAATCAAAATGCATTTCGTGCACTTCATGATTTTTTTGGTCAGCATAATCGACCAAATGTGTCCACAATCGGGAGAATTGTGGAAAAATTTCAGCAAACCGGGTCTCTAGGAAATGTGAAATTACCTGTGCATGCTCGCCTAGTTCGTTCTCCGGAAAACATTCCTGTTGTCGCGATATTGTTGCAGAAGAGCCATTAGCCTCGACTCGTCGTCGTGCCCAACAGTTGAACATCTCACGAACATCACTGATGTGAATTTAAAATAAAGATTTGAATTTAAACGCATACAAGATTCAATTGACTCAAGAGCTGAAGCCTACTCACCATTTCAAGCGTCGACAATACGCCGAATGGTTGATTGAACAGACAGAAGGGAATGGTGACTTTACAAAGATAATCATCTTCAGCAACGAGGCATACTTTCACCTCAGTGGATTAGTTAACAAGTAGAATCGCCGCATTTGGGAAAATGGAAATCCACGAGTGATTGTTGAAAAGCCGATGCATGCACAAAGATTGACTGTTTGGTGCGGTTTACGGGCTGGTGGTGTCATCGGGCCGTACTTCTTCAAAAATGAGGACGGCCTAGCAGTTACCGTGAATGGTGTTCGCTATTCCAAGATTATATCGGGCTTCTTGTTGAAGGATATGTGGTTCCCACAGGATGGTGCCACTTACCACACAGCCTATAAAACAATGGCTCCTTTGCGCGAGGTATTCAATGGCCATGTTATCTCATGTCGTGGCAATGCTAACTGGCCGCCACGATCATGTGATTTGACACAGTTGGACTTCTTCCTCTAGAGATATTTAAAAGAAAAGAGTACGTCAATAAGCCAAGAACAATTCAAGAGAAAATAAATGAGATAATTCAGCCCATTAACGACATTGAACCTCAATTATGTCTCAGAGTCATTGAAAATATGGACCATCAGAGAGAAGTACGCCACCGTATCCGTGGCGAGCATTTGGGCGATATATTGTTTTACACATAATTGTCGTAGATCCTTATATTCTAATAAAAATATTAGTATATTTCTCTGAAAACTTTTGTTTTACTTGCAATTAATATCGTGTGTTTTGGTTGAACCACCCTATATAAAGGAAACAATTGACATTTTAGAATTTGGCCTTATGTCCTTCAATATGTTTACTATACATGTTCTTCGCACATATCATAAGATAAAAGTGCTCTATGAATTGAACAAATTGAGTAACCGGAAGAGTGCTCCTACCAGATGGGTCTTGTAATCACCCTAAGGTTTGAAACAAATTTTCTAATAGCGTGAATCGATGACTTGAACTAGTCATCCATTTTTTTCCTAAGAACCTTGTAGTTGCCATTCCGATCCACTTTAAATAAGTTCACCTGTTGCGTGATACATGTTACCTGTTACCTTTCTTGCCTGCGTTGAAACGGGGACACAAGGGAAATGGCTGCCCGCGAGAAGAGACAGCGCTCACTCAACGATTGGCAGCAGTCTTGGGTGAATTGTTCGATGGTAAGGTGAACTGCGCGTCTCATCCCGGATGTGAGACCGTGGCTAAATCGAAAACATGATAAGACTGACTTCTATTTGACCAAGTTTTTGAACAGACATGGGTGTTTTCAGTCATACCTGCACAAAAATAGTAAACATGGTCCCGCGATTGTTGGTTTGGCCCAGGATGGGTAGACGATGCCTGCCACACTTTTTTTCGTGGAAAAAATGGGACAAGCTGCGATGGGGCCTCTACAGGGAGACGAGAGAGCTCGCCTCGGATAATATAGTTGCAGTGATGCTTGGATCGGTTCACAAATGGAACCAGGTGGCTTATTATACTCGAAAAGTCCTAAAAGTTAAAAGGGACTCACAGCAGCTGGGAGTGTTGGGGCTGGGGAATAGCTAGTTGTAGAGTAGAGATTTCCCAGCTTGAAGGTGCCTCATGATGTAACAAAACGAGACCAGGCTAGGTTTTCAATTTAACAGGGGATGTGTTTAGTGGGTAGTGCAGTTGCTTGTGAGCAGAGGAATTCCACATTCTGAGCCTAAAGGACAGTTACTTCCCAACTACAAAAAACATTTTTTTTCTGAGTGCTTGGGCGATTTAACATATTCAAATTAAACACTATTTCTTAAATTTTATGGAAAATGGAAGAGAATAAAAGTACCTAAATCGGTTTGAAATATGTATCAACCATCAACAGCTGTTATTGTTGTTGTGATTGCATACAATTGGAATATATAATCTATATAATTGCAAAATTTCAAGAAGTTTAAAAGCACCGTTTTGTTTTCATGATTGTTGAGTGAATAAAGTTTCTGAGATATTTGTTGCTTTGCACTGATGAAGACCCACCTCTGTGATTAGTTTAAGATTTTGCGCTCAAAAGTGTCCAATCGCAACGAGTAATGTACACAAAATTTTGGTCCATTTTGCCTTCCCCTGGACGCCCTGATGCATGAAATGACATTCTTGTTTCAGGTTCTTAAAGTTTGATATATACTTTTCATTTTATACCCCACTCAACTACCTTTGATTGAAAAAATTTTTTTAAGGGCTCTTCGAAATGAAAAGGGACCCCCCCTTAAAACATGTTGATATGCTTGGTAAGGCCTAAACTTTTGAGAGACCCCAACTTGTGACCTTATCAAAAAGGTTGAACTTTTCAGCTTCGACAATTTCTAAGGAAACTTGCTATGATGCATTGATAGACAGACCAATGGACAGGCAGGTCACAAAACTAGTAAGTCTTTGTAAAAAATTCTTTACAAAAACTTAAAAACAGAAAGTCGTACAAAAGGCATTCTTTAGAGTTTATCTAATTTTTTCTTCTTCTTTGTAGCACTACAGCCCCTCTTGAGCCTTCGCTTAGAGACAGTTAGTGTATCTCATTTGCATGACCATATTGATTTTTTCGGGAGTTTGGTTTGGTCAGTACCATGCTCCCTCAGTATATATCACCGCTGAGTGAACACTCAAAGTCTGTCCGAAAAATCCCCTGAACTAAATCAAGTTACTCCCAACGAGATTTGAACCTGGGACCTTCGGTTTATGCGTTCATGCTCTAACCACTAGACCACACAGACTGTTTATCTAATTTAGTACCCTTAAAACCATATAGCTGAGCCATATATGTAATTGATCATATATAAATACACATGTATAATTAAAAAAGTGTTTTGTACGTTTAGCTATGTTATCAAATGCTTCAAGGTAATAAAAGCAGATAGCGGGAGCTACGCTGAGCATGCAACATGTGTTAATGTCTGCTATGAAAAACTTTATATAAAGCAATTCAACATAAGAATGCCATTAAACTGAAAACCATTGTGAATATTATAAAGTTCAATGAAACAATTGGTACTAAAAATTGTACAGTTGTTCATCCCTTGGCTTGACTGTCGACAAAAAAAGTGTGGATTGTCCTCTCGGCGATTTTAAGGCGTGAAATCTTGAGCCGTATCAATAGACAATACTCTAAAGGAATTATCAGCCACCATTCAACTTACTCGTTTCAGTTGCGTTCGAGAAATTTCCAAAAGAAAACTTAAAGTTTTTATCTACTCTACTGACACCTTTCGGGGATTTCAACAGTTTAACATGAGCAAAAATAACGAACTCGTGCGTTCTCGATCTTTATATAGAGTTATCCATTTTACGCTTGGGAAAGTAAAGCTAAAGAAAACACATAAAATATTCAGATGGAAACGAAATTTTTTATTCAATAAAAAGATTGAACTTTGCCATTATACGTGAAATACAACATTATTCAAATGTCTTCCACGGGACCCCTTACAGGCCTCAATCCTTTTGAGGTAATTTTCAATGACTTTTCAGCACATCTCGGCCATAACTTCACGAATATTGGTTTTCAATTGCTCAAGATTTTGAGGATTGTTCGCGTAAACACAATCTTTTGCATAGCACCATAAAAAGAAATCCAAAGGTGTTAGGTCACAGGATCTTGCGGGCCAATTGACATCACTCAATCTCGAAATCATGCGTCCTGGTAATTGAGCCGTAAGACAAGCCCAAATGTTGAGCACGTCGAGGAATTGACAAATTCGGGTCTTCCTCCGCACACTGAGCAACGACAGCGATCTTTTCAGCAGAATGAATGTAGCGATGATGCACAGGCCTTGCAATATTAATAACTGATCCAGTCTCTTCAACATTTTACACTATGTTCGAAATTGTTTGCTGTGTAGGTCAATTATGTCGACCGTAATCGGCTTGTAAAGCCTCAAATGTTGATATAGCAGAATCACCATTTTCATAATAAAATTTAATAATTTTAACGTGTTTTTTAACCGTTAAACGATCCATATTTCTAAATAGCAAACCTTCAACTAAAAAAAAATCGGCTTTGGATGACATTTAATTGTGACAAATGTCAAATGGCAGGGTTATACTTTCCTAACCACGAAATGGATAACCCTGTACTAACGCAGCGCCAGACTACTCTGTTTTGATCCAAATCGGATCAACCCACGCCAACTAAAATCTACAAAATATAAACTACTAAAGCGTGAATTGTGCCGAAAGCATATAACAAAATAGTCATGGATTACATAAACCCCGCCCACTTGACGACATTCTCACCTTTCGCTTCTGCTGTCGCTGCCAAAATCTAAACTACGAGAAGCAAAGAGGTTTGGTTCCGTTTCTTTCACGGAACTGTCTTGGAGTGCAAACTTATGTTCTTGGTACCCTTTAGCAGGTTTTTAATTTTTAACCACCCAGGCGGTCTATTGCATAGATGTCCCAGCTTGCATTAGCTGTAATAGAACTGCATTCACTCCATGAAGCAGGCAGAAAAATAATCAGCCAATTTTCAGCAGTTTTAACATATCATCAGGTTGACTACGTTCATAACTGCTAGCGCTACCGATCGTAGTGTGGAGCATGCGTGGTAATTTTAAGGTAACGTAGAATCGATCATTTTTCATTCACCCGCACCTGCTACTTGACATGCGATCCCAAAGGCTGCATGGCTTCAATCAAAACATACACTATACCTACTGTTTTTAAGTTTGAATCTCAAATGATTAGCAATAATACCAAACAAAGTCTCTTCCAGCGTCGGTAGTCATAGCTGTGCCACGATTCTCATAGTACTAGTATAAAATTGGGCGAAAGACTCACTCAGAGCTTATTTCTACATGCGCAATTATTTTTGTGGCCCCTCCTTGGCAAGTCTTTCGTCAAATTGTTTAAGAGCCAACTGGTGGGATTCCGTGTCGGGTAACCACTGCTCTTTTTTGTATATCTTATTGAAAGGCTCTAGTTTGTGACGGTAAACTAGTATGATTGCACACTGATAGAGCTGCAAACAGTCCTATACCCCAGTTAAGAACTCTTACAGGGTTCCTCTTAGCAGATGCCTGGTGGACCCTGCTTCTGGATAGCTCTCTAGATAGGCCTGATTCTAGAATCATACTATATCTGGGGACTGTTGATGTTGACTCCTCGCTCCTAAGGAATGGTATAAGGTTTCAGGACTCCACTAATTCTGAACATTAGGTTCTGCATCATGCTCAGCAAATACTGTTTTTCGGGGCCGTTTACTGTCTATAGAGGAGCAACATCAGCTACTTCCGCCACCGTGGGTAAATTTTTGGGTGTTGACGTATGCAACGCCGCTCTTTGTGTTACTGCCAAGGTAAGTTTTAGCCGGGTTGTCATTCCTGGGGTTTAATATTTGGTTCGCCGGAGTAGAAACTGGTGGTGGCACTAATATTAGGACCCCCTTTGACTGGAGCTGGCACGGAATATACTTTGGAACTGCTCTTCAAGAATGAGGTGGAGAAATTGGTCCTAATATGATTGTCTCATTCAAGGTGTCCTTTTGAGTAAGGTCTAATAGCATCAGGACGCCCTAGACAGAGGGACATTTTCCTCATTCGCCAACCAGTAGTTTATACACTTCGGGTGGAAATCGTATCTACATGGAGTGTGTAGGGATTCATCGGATGAGTACAACTCTTGACAGCATGTGGCACATTTGGGAACCTCTATCACCGAGCTTTGCTACTCTGGACTGCGTCGTACTGTTGTCGTGGTTATATGTGGGTGATCTTAGTATGTGGTTATTATAAAATGGATACAGATTTGAGAAAAATGTATATTCATCATTATAAATCCTGTACGACAGAAAGTGGTCTTAAGTAGTGAGATATCAAAAAGTTTACTTTAAAAACGGGACATATAATTCTTTCTTTCCAGTAGCTAGCACGGAGTAGACTTTGAGTACCCAGACCTGCTGACATTAAGGGTGCAGTTCGTTGGCAAGGCGCGAGACTTCACGTCTTGGAATCACTAAGAGAACAACTCGCACATTATTCCGAAAGTTACTGATCCGAGCAATGAAAATCATTACAAAATGCGCTTCCATAGAATTTTTTTAATCCTTTTTAGGGTACTTTGAAGTCGGTTTTTTTTCTAAAAGGTTTTTATTTTATCCTTTTCTGAGTCAAATTTTTATTAAAATAAAATTTCTTGAATACATTGTACGATGTATATTAGAATTTAATTTCTTGACTGCAGTGCAAAACTTACTACTGATAAATTCTGCAGCGTCCATTGGAATCGAATTTTGTTCTGATATATTTTAGTCCAAGATCATAAAAATTCTATGTAAATTGCAGCTTTGAGAAGCTTTGAAAATTCAAAATTTGCCTAGCCAGCATTTTGATATTCTGACCTTAAGTAATAAAATTTTTCACATTTTTCGACATTTGAGCGTCCGCCATTTTGTTTCAGATGGTTCGAATTTGAATTTTTATAGTGATAAATGATGTATAATACGAGTAGTTAAATTAAAACTCGATTATGTTATGTATTTTCATGTTCATCTTGAAAGTTATGAATAGTTATAGAAGTAAAAGTATCATCTGTTTAGATCGCGGTTCCCGTCGGTTTTCAATATGGAAATCAATAATTTTATGTTCCTGGGCATACTTGTATAGTGTAATATAATAGAATATTCTCCAGAAAGACACGAGTCAATCTTCAAATGGCGATTAGCTAAATAATTTACAACCATTCAATCCTTATTATATGTTGAGGGAATTTGGCGAATCCTACGTAAAAATCTGCATCTAAGGATGTGGGAAGGATCTTCTTGTAAGCTTACCAGTAAGTAAAAGGCGAATATAGAAGATAAAAGCAATTACGGAATTTCATCTTATGATATTGTTCTGAATCACCTTGTATTGTTGCATTTATGCTGCATCTAAAATCAATTTATTGGTCATTTCCGGTAGAAATGATTGGCTGAAATGTACAGTTTACAGAGAAAATTAAGGATACTGATAATTTTAATCATATATGACCAAAAAATCAGGTATCTCCATCAAATCCTTGACGAGTCGCAAAATAATAGGCAAATATCGTACGAAAGATCATTAAAATTCAATTTCTCGACATCAATGTACCATATTGAACTGTTAATATCTAGAAATTCCTTGTAAGGATCAGAATTCAATGCCGATGCATTTTAATCTAATATGTTGTCCTTCATTTGACACCCCTACAATTAAAAATTCTTACACACTTCGATTAGTTATGCTGAAAAATCGGTTTAAAAGCCGGAATTTTTTTAAGCTTTAACGGTAAAAGTCCTTTACAGTCATTTGATTTTTTTTATTTCAATGAAAACTTACAGGAAGTAAGACGTATAACTTGCTGAAAACAGGACCCTTCTATCTATCCCCGTTCAAAAGTTATGCGTGAACATACATAAAAACAAGTTGGGTAAACAGACCTATGGTCATATCAGAAGGATTTTATATCCAACGTGCGAAATGCAATCACCAGTAGCGAATAAATGCAAGAAACTTGTCAAAGAGATGTGCTAGTTTATAAGAAAATCCATTGCCTCTGTACTTTCAACGGTCGTCATTTTGTTGTAAACTAACAAAAATCATTCAAATTATGAACTCCCCAAAAAATCTTATTTGAAAATTTCAAGAAGATCAAATCAAAGCTGCAGTGTCAGATTCAATGGAAAGTCCGTAAAATACGAAAATCGTGTTATTGTTGGTGTATTTGGAGAAATTTCAAATGGCAATAACTTCCGTGAATATGATTGGATTTTCATCAAACTTGCAGAGTAATAGGACTACTCAAATATGGGTTTTCATTGAATTTAACGCTATCTATACGATTTAATTGGGGAAAATGTGAAATTCGATGTTCATACTATTATTAACAAAGCTGAGTGAATTTTGACTTCAAAGGCACTTGTTGTTGTTGTACTTACAAACACCTATCTCTATAACTTTTTTTGGACTTTTCGGATCACAGGTGTCCAATCGCGAGGGGGGGAACACAAATTTTTCGTGTATTTCCCCTTCCTGTGCGCCCCCTGTAATAAAAAATAAAGCCCTCTTTTGAAAAGTTTTCATTGAGACTGCGCTATATGGGGAGACTCCCATGAAGCATCTTGTAGTTTTTTTGTAGTGAAACTTTAAAGAGGGCATCACTTTACACCTATATACAGAATTTTATGTCTATAGCTTATACGGTTTGCGAAAAAAGTGCTGTGACACTCGGACGGACGGACGAACGGATGGACGGACGGACAGACAGGACGCGATTTTAGTAGGGTTTTGTAAAATTATTTTACAAAACCCTAAAAAGTGGCAAAACATATACGTGATGAATTAATAACCTTCTTTCCTTTGAAAGTCAGTTAGAAATGGACGTGAGGATAAAAAGTATTTACAAGGTCTGCACACTTGCAGATGAATTATTGAAATATCTGTTTCTAACACAGAGCTTTCATTTAGAATAGAAAGCCCATTCAGGAAACTGCTGCCGAGCTCAGGAGCAACGTACGACGTACACGTACCAGTAACATCATTTCGATACCTTTTCCTATTTGAGGAAATTTTTATGCTGTGATGAAAATGATAACATAATTAATCATGCAAAGTTGGAATGCGGAACATGCAAGGGTCAATGAAAAATGCTTCGAGCATAATGTCAGCTGGACAAAACCAAGGTGTAATTGCATCGTTCAAGGATTGCAAACACAGGAAAATGCTAGCTAATCAATTTTGGTGCCACTGCAGTGTCTTTAGACCCATTTCAATAGAGTTAATGACCTTTTTCAACCAAGTTAAAAATTTTGGGCAATGCAATTAATTTCGAAGCCAGCACATATAAACTTAATCGTTTCAGCACTTAATTTTTCGAGTGATACTAAGTTTAATAAATGAAACTAATTTCTTCACTTTCATCTTGAAAGTTATAAGGAATCATAAAGATGAATACATTAGATTTAAGCGCTGTTACCTTATTAATCCTTACCTAAATTGAAAATGTGACGTCCACATAAAGCAAGCAAATAACCATCAGTGAAGCTTGTGAATTGATTTTTTTATCAAGACACGAGTTATCCATACTGCAAAAGTTATTTTGTGAACTTAATTTCCATTTTTCTAGCAAATCGACCCACAAAAACAGCAAATTAAAAAATTGTAGAAAAAAAAGAAAACCGACTTCGAATTAAAATATATTTTTTTCCTGAAAATCTTTGTACCAGTGTTGGTACAAACCGAAGCTATCCTTTGGTCAGGACAGAAATCACGGGCTTTCATCTAAAACATCCTATTCTTTGTTTTTGCAGGTCGAAATATTTCTGAAAATATGGCGGCAATCGAAGTAAAATTGCGACCTCCAGACACAAATTTCGTTACAGCGTATGTATACTCACACACACGACCCCGACCACACACACACACACACATACACACACACACACACACACACACACACACACACACACACACACACACACACACATACACACACACACACATACATATATATATATATATATATATATATATATATATATATATATATATATATATATATATATATATATATATATATATATATATATATATATATATATATATATATATATATATATATATATATATATATATATATATAAATACGAGTATATATATATATACTATATATGTATATATATATATATATATATAAATATATATATATATATATATATATACATATATATATATATATATATATATATATATATATATATATATATATATATATATATACATAAATTGCCGCGTGTTATGGTTCGCGGCCAATAATTTTAATGTTCTGGAAAAGTGAAAACGCACTGTATTTTTAAATTAAGTTAAAAGCGTTTATTTATTAATTTAACTTTTTCACAACATGTCTATAAATTTTTACTTTAACTGTCTCACACTTCACTATCAATATCGCTCTTAATTTGCACTCCACACTATCGCAGTTTTACTATATCGCGGTTGTAATAAATCCCCCCCCCCCCCATTCATTCAGCTGAATAAAAAAAAAACTCTTCTATCTAGCTCCGTTTAAAAGTGATGCGTGAACATATATAAAAAAAGCAAAAAAAAACAAAAAACAAAATATATATATGTATGTATATATATATATATATATATATATATATATATATATATATATATATATATATATCTATATATATATATATATGTATATATATATATATATATATATATATAACATACGTGATGAACTCATAACCTTGTTTATTTTGGAAGTCGGTTAAAAATCAGACATCCTGTTTGATCATAAATCAACAAAGCTTTCGTTTGTGTCAAAGATGAATGGTATATTTTTAATCTCCCATAATAAAGTAACCACAGGCTTCAATAAATTTCCTCATTTTCAAAAAGTTATTATTAATTCCTGAAAAATTATTAATTGATTAACGTCATAGCATTCAACATCATCCATGATAATTTCAAAAAAATTCAGAAAAAAGCAAAAGTTAATGAAAGAGGAAAATTTCAATGCGATTAATAAAATTGAAACTGACCATTTTGAATGTATAATTATAGTTTACCATTGAGAGTTCTTTCAAAGGAAAATTTCATAGTGAGAAAAGTGCAAAATATTTCCATCGCCTCTTTTATTCCATTAATATTTTCTTCCGTTTCAACGACAGCTGGATACTTCAAATCTCCGTATCTGTATTTCCTTTGCTAGTAACTAATCCCAATTGAATTCGATTCACTCCTGATTTTCATTAAAAAAAAATTCATAGCAGACTGAATGCAATTGATGTGGATTATATAGAAGTCTGTGCTTTTATTATCTGGTTTTGCTTTTTCTTTTCCATTCTTTTACTTTACTTTTCACTTGAATTAATTGCAGTAAGTCGGTTGGTGGTTCACACAAATAAGAAATTAAAAGCTTTTTACTTTCCCCATTGTCGATTAAGGTTGAATTATTCTATTACATTAGCGTGATGCATTGTTTTTCGTAATCGAATTTCTTTGCAATATTTTTGCCGAAATTATTTTTCCTAGAATACTTCGGACGAAGCAGGATTGTTATATTGAAGATTTTTCATAAATTCACCATTTGCTAAAAACGATATTCATATTCATATTTATCACCATTTACTAAAAGCGAGAACATTGGTTTTAGGTATATTTCTCGAGACAAACTCATCTATTGCGGAGAGTACCTTATATGTTATATATACGAGTATATAACATATATATATATATATATATATATATATATATATATATATATATATATATATATATATATATATATATATATATATATATATATATATGTATATATATATATATATATATATATATATATATATATATATATATATATATTTATATATATGCATATGTATATATATATATATATATATATATATATATATATATATATATATATATATATTTATATATATGCATATGTATATATATATATATATATATATATATATATATATATATATATATATATATATATATATATATACGAGGTGTGTTCAAAAAATATCGCGAAATTTGTTTTTTTTCAAAAATTATTTATTTATTCATGAATATCTATTTTGTCCCCTTCAAAGTAATCCCCATGAGATATTATACACTTGTGCCAACGGTTTTTCCAATCTTCGAAGCACTTCAAAAAATCATTTTTTAGGGTTTTGTACTAAAATACAAAACCCTATTGCAATCACGACCTGTGTCCGTCTGTCCGTCCGTCCGTCCGTCCGTCCGTCCGTCTGTATGTCACAGCACTTTTTCTCCGAAACTATAAGGCCTACAGCCATGAAACTTTGTAAAAAGGTCAGAAGTGGTGACCTCTTGAAAGTTCAAGGGTGAAAAATTTTTTCAAAGGCGTTTAAGGGGGGTCTCCCCATATAAGGGGATGACCCCTCAAAAAAAAATGTTCACCATTGGTAGTCGAGTAGGGTGTCATTGGAAAGGTCTCAATGAGATCTTTTCGAAACAAGTCTTAAAATTGCCTTATAAGACCCGAGGGGGGCAGGGGAAGGGGAAATGTACGAACTTTTCGCGTACCCCCCCCTGGCGATTGGACACCTCCCATCCGAAAAATCTGAAAAAATCATGAATGTAGGCCTTATTGAGTACAACAACAACAAATACATGAGAAGTCGAAATTCACTCAACTTTGTTAGTAATAGTATGATTTATCGATTTTGTGTTTTCTTGAATAAAATATAAACGGTACCCTTAAACTCAATAAAATTTAGCAAACTGATGACTATTTATAAGATTGATCTTTTCTGAAAGTTTCATAAAGATCGAATAGTATTTACCGAAGTTATAGCGATTTGAATTTTCGTATATTACTATGGAGCAATATGCCCTGTATTACTATGGAAACATATTGCTATGGAGCCATATGCGCTTTTTACCGACTTAGACACTACAGCTTTGCTAGGATTTGCATAAAAATTTCAGGAGTGATAGGTATCATGAAGATGAGTACATACAATTGAAACAAGTCGAAGAGGCAGGAGAGAGCTCCTAGCAAAAGGGCTTTGTAACCATTCTAGCATTCGAATAAATTGGCCATGAATCGATGATTACAGTACAGAGGAGTGGCCCCTGAAAAAAAATTTCATGAAAGGTAGCCGATATGAGTATCAACTGAAAGGTCTCTATGGGAGCTTTTCAAAACAGTTCTTAAACTGACAGTTTTTGTTTCAGTGGGAGCACAGGGGGGGAAATACATGAAAAATGTGTTTTCTCCCTCGCGAATGGACACCAGTGATCTAAAAAATCTGAAAAAAATATCAAAGGAGATATTTATGGGTATAACAATAACAAATACCTCAGAAGTCAAAATTCGTTCAACTTTGTTAATAATAGTATGATCCTCGAATTTCACATTTTCTCCAATTAAATCGTCTTTGACATGTTTCTTGATTTTATTCGTTGCTTGTCACTGCATTTTGTAAGTTGAGTACAAAACCCTTCTGACATGAGCATAGCTCTGTCTACCCAACTTGTTTTAATCTTGTTCAGCTCCTCCTTCGGTGCCGTCTTTATCTCGTCAAGCATAGCGTAACGTCGTCCTTTCATGGGCCTCTTCAGTTTAGGAAACAAGAAAAAGTCACAGGGGGCCAGATCTGGGGAATACGGTGGCTGCAGCATCATTAGTGTGTTGTTTTTGGCCAAAAAGTCGCGCACAAGCAACGATGTGTGAGCAGGGGCGTTATCGTGGTGCAAAAGCCAATTTTTGTTCTCCCACAAATCCGGGCGTTTCTGGTGGATTGCTTCGCGCAAATTTCGCATAACTTGCAGGTAATATTCCTTATTGACCGTTGTTCCCTGTGGCAAGAACTCATGATGCACCACGTCCCTGCAATCGAAGAAAACTGTAAGCAAAACTTTCACATTCGACCGAACTTGGCGCTTTTTTTCGGTCTTGGTTCATGCGGCAGCTTCCATTAAGATGATTGAGCTTTGGTTTCCACGTCATAACCATAAACCCACGATTCATCACCAGTTATGACCCTCTGGAGCAAATTTGGTTCGTCGCGGACAGAGTTTAACATCTCATTAGCAATGTTCATGCGTTGCTGTTTTTGGTCGCAATTGAGCAATTTTGGTACGAATTTCGCGGCGACCCGTCTCATGCCCAAATCGTTGATAAAAATCGAATGGCACGAGCCAATCGATATGTTTAGGTCCTCAGCAACTTCTCTAACGGCGATTCGACGATTGGCCAATACCATTTTCTCCACTTCATTAATTTTTTCGTCTGTTGTTGAAGTGCTCGGGCGTCCGGCACGCTCTTCGTCGTTCACATCTTCTCGGCCTTCTAAAAACATTTTGTACCACCGATAAACGTTGCTTCGGTCCAAGGTAGCTTCTCCGTATGCCACAGTCAACATTCGGAATGCATCCGCGCACTTAATTTCGGTTTTCACACAAAATTTGATACACGTTCTTTGATCCATTTTTTTGAATAAGTAAAAATCGAAGACGATTGAAAACACGTGCAAGTAAAGCAGCTATCACCAATCAAGTGAACATTCAAAATGACCGAGCTTGTCGGCATAAGTGACAGACATGAGTACCAACATAACGCCACAAAAAAATTCAAAATTCGCGATACTTTTTGAACACATCTCGTATATATATATATATATATATATATATATATATATATATATATATATATATATATATATATATATATATATATATATATATATACATAGGTTGATGGTTAAAATGCGATTTCCCGTCAAAAAATCAAAAAAATTTTATGACAAAAGTCTCGTTTATTTTGGAAATTGTTAACTTGTACGGAACAAAACGTGCATAGACCTTTCGTAAGCCCAGTGTGATAAATCGATGTTTTGGAGATATTCAACTCCGATTCCATGAATTTCAAAGATGATTTCGGCTCATTTTTGATAAATTCACGCACAATTTAGATAAAGTTTTTGGTGATCACTGATTTTGGCCAGCCCGTATCTTCATTGTCATTTATGTCCTCACGACCATTTCTGAAAGGTGTAAACCAATCATGAACTCTGGCACGAGATCAATTCAAATGTTTCGGTAAACGTTTTACCAATTTTAAAACAATATTTGATATTAATTCTTGGTTCGAAACTCATTTTTGTACCGATTTCACAAACATACTGTCACTTTAGACGTTATAACTTCGCTTTCACTGAACCGAATTTCCCCAAGCTTATGTAACTTTTCAACACATTATCTCATTCACAGATGGCGCCACTAAAAAAATTTTTCTGACAAGAGTCTCGTTTATTTTCGGAAGCACCTTGTATATATACTATATATATATATATATATATATATATATATATATATATATATATATATATATATATATATATATATATATATATATATATATATATATATATATATATATAAAGGGTGGTCCAACCATAACGCACGATGTTAATTGTGAATCACACTTTAACTTCAAGTTTTTCGCCCAACTTAATTTGACATTTCTTTGTTTCAGTGTTTGACAAATTCAACCATGGAAAGGTACACAATTGAGCAGCGCGTTAAGGTTATTGAAGCCTTTTACGAAAATGGACATTCAAATCAAAATTCATTTCATGCACTTTGTGATTTTTTGGTCAGCATAATCGATCAAATGTGTCCACAATCGCAAACGGGGTCTGTAGGAAATGTGAAATCACTTGTGCACGCTCGCCTAGTTCGTGCTGCTGAAAACATTGCTGTTGTCGCGATAGTGTGGCAGAAGAACGACATCTGCGGAATCAAAGGAGCAAGCTCTATAAATTCATGAGAGATAACAATTTTGACACAAGCTTTAAGATTAAATATGATGAGCTGGCTATGGAATTCACTATAAGATCTCGCGAAGCATATGATCAATACATCAATTCAACCGGGGAAAATATTATTCGTAATCACAAAGAAGCAAAAAGCCACAGAATTTCCAACATCAATGTTTTACGGTAATAGTAATTCAATTTGCCTTCAAATTATATGCGGCCTTTTTGCCGAGCATTTTCAAAGGTTTTTCACCCGGCCACCAATTCTTTGAGCATTCCAATTTGCCATTCAATGACAGCACCATTCGTTGATGAAATGAGTTTGTCAAGTGAAGATATCGTAAACGCTATTAAAGAACTTGATGTTAACGAGGGACCTGGACCTGACTCTCTTCCACCGAGATTTCTTTTTGAGTGTATACATCAAATCTCTTCCCCTCTGTTTATTCTATTCAACGCATCTTAATCACGAGGGGCTTTTCCAACTGTCTGGAAGTCTTCTCATCTGACTCCGATTTTCAAAAGTGGCGATAAGCGGTCTATAACAAACTATAGAGGTATTGCGATACTATCAGCTATTCCAAAGTTGTTCGAAAAAATGGTTTGTGATAAGCTTACCACGTTGGTTGAACCACGTTTAAACGAACAGCAGCATGGTTTTCGCAAAGGTCGATCAACTACCACTTACCTAATGCTTCTTACCTCAACTATTTTCTGCGAAATGGAAAAAGGTAACCAGATTGACGCTGTTTACACGGACTTCACCAAAGCTTTTGATCGAGTCGATCATGGAATTTCGATCTCCAAACTTCTGAAGTTTGGCATTCCTGGGTCCTTACTGAGTTGGATTGCATCATACCTAAATAATCGAACACAGTTCGTAAAATTCCAGGCCACTTTTTCAAGAGAAATGATTGCCTCTTCTGGAGTGCCACAAGGTAGCCACCTGGATCTCCTTTTATTCAACATCTTTATTTCCGACTTGTCTGAAATTTTAAGTGACATACCTCATCTCTTGTATGCTGACGACCTCAAAATATACCACACCGTCAATTCCGATTCCGAGGCTATTTTACTGCAAGCCAAAATAAATTCATTATTGAAATGGTGTAACGATAACAAGCTTTATCTAAATATTGGAAAGTGTTATGTTATAAGCTTCTCGAGAAAAAATTCAGTATTTGAGCACACTTATAACCTGAATGATTCCCCACTTCAAAAAGTTGACCAGATCTCAGACCTGGGCGTTCTGTTGTACAGAAAGTTGAATTTCCATTCTCAATACGATACAATTCTTGCTCGGGCATATAAGCAGCTCGGTTTCATGAAACGTCGTGCCAAAGAATTTAAAAACTTATGGGTCACCAAAACTCTATACACCTCATTTATTTGCCCCCTCCTTGAATATGGTTGTATTATTTGGAATCCATTCTTTGGGAGTCACTGCGACCGCATTGAACCTGTGCAGAAACAGTTTTTTTCTTTTTGCCTTGCGTGATGCTTATGACTCAAGAGACTTCGCTAACCTGCCACCTTACCAGCAAAGATTAATTTTTTTGAATCTTTCCTCGCTCTCATCTCGAAGAACTATCTTAAGTTCTTGCTTTGTTTTGAATGTAATCAATAAGATAGTAAATGTCGCATCACTATCAAGCAAAATCACGTTCAAGAAAATGATTAAACAAACTAGGAACACTCGCCTGCTTCATGAAGACCAACATAAAACCACCTACGCAGACAACCAGCCAATCATTAGGTGTTGCAAGATCTTTAATTCTATGAGTGTACATTACTCTTCTTCTATATCAATACATAACCTCAAAAAAAAAGATTACTGACGCATTCAAATAAGTTTGTGATTTGTTTAGATGTAAGTACTTTTTTTGTGATTGCCTTGTTTGGCTTATTAAATAAATAAGAACCGTCAACCTCGACTCGTCCTCGTGCCCAACAATTGAACATCTCACGAACATGACTGATGCAAATTTTGAATAAAGATTTGAATTCACACGCATACAAGTTTCAATTGACTCAAGAGCTGAAGTCTATTGACTATTTCAAACGTCGGCAATACGCCAAATGGTTAGTTTAATAGACAGAGGGGAATTGCGACTTTACAAAGAACATAATTTACAGCGGCGAGGCACACTTTCACCTCAGTGGATTCGTTAACAAGCAGAATTGCCACATTTGGGCAAATGAGAATCCACGAGTGATTGTTGAAAAGCCAATGCATCCACAAAGAGTGACTGTTTGGTGCAGTTTATGGGCTTGCGGTGTCATTGGGCCGTGCTTCTTTGAAAATGAGGACGGCCAAGCAGTTACCGTGAATGGTGTTCACAATTGCGAGATGATAACGGACTTCTTGTGGCCAGGAATTGAGGTTATGAACGTAGACGATATGTGGTTCCAACAGGATGGTGCCGTTTGCCACATAGCCAATAAAACAATGGCTCTTTTGCGCGAGAAATTCAATGGCCCTGTTATCTCATGTTGTGGCAATGCTGCCACGATCATGTGACCTGACACCGTTGAACTTTATTCTCTGGAAATTTTTAGAAGGAAAAGAGTACGTGAATAAGCCAAGAACAATTCAAGAGCTAAAGGATGAGATAACTCAGCACTTTAACGACATTGAACCTCAACTGGAGAAAACTAAAGTGGTCATCTTGACAAAGAAGAGAATCCCTAGAGTAAGAAGCGGGACAGTGCTCTTACCAGATGGTCCTTGTAACCACCCTAAGGTTTTAAACAAGTTATTAATCGATGACTTGATTTATTTATCCAATATTGAGATAAGAAATTGTCCAAATTTATGCAAAAGATTCAGAATTTCTTTCATAAGCACATTGCAGCCGCCATAATAATTTATATAATTCATAGTAATCGAATCGAAGCCAATGGTGAAGTACCTGAGGTTTCTGATCGACTCAAAGATGAGTTTCTCTGAGCAAATAAGGGGAACGATTGAGAAGGCTACTTCGGGAGTATCGGCTCTAAGTCGACTTATGGCCAACTAAAGGGGAGCCAGCCCATCAACAAAATGCCTCTTGATGAGTGGTGTAGGGTCAGTGCTACTGTACAAAGCAGAAATATGGGGTGACCCTCTCAGTAAGGAAGTGCACCGAAAAATATTGGCGCAGGTACAGAGAAGAGGAGTACTGAGGATTGCATCTTCGTATCCGACTGTCTCTGGTTCAGTGGTGATAGTTATTGCAAGCGTGATATCCATTGCCCTCCTTAGTAGAGAGTGCCGTGCTATTTACCTGCGTCGAAACAAGGATGCAAGGGAGATGTTTGTCCGCGAGGAGAGACAGTATTCCCTCAACGATTGGCAGCGGTCTTTGGTGAATTGCACGAAGTGAAGGTGGACTGCGCGCCTCATCCTGGATATGAGACGATGGCTAAGTTGAAATCAGAGTGAGACCGACTTCTATCTGACCCACCTTTTTAGGGGGGAAAGTGTATTTTTAGTCTTACCTGCACAATATTGGAAGGCCATGATCCCCCGATTGTCAGTTTTGCCCAGGAGAGGAAGACAGTACCTGCCACACAGTTTTTGCATGCACGAAACGGGACAGGCTACAAAAGGACCTCTACCGGAAGACAGGAGAGCTCACCTCGGATAATATAGTCGCGTAGATGCTTGAATCGGTTCACAAATAGAACTCGGTGGCACATTATGTTCAGGCAGTTCCAAAAGATAAAAGGGACTCACAGCAGCCGGGGGCGTTGGGTCTGGCGGATCGCTTGTCTGGCACTTCCTCTTCCCCTCTCCCTTTCCGCTAGAAGAGGGATCCCCCAGCTTGAAGTTGCCTCGAGGCATAACAAAATGAGAACTAGCCCGTAATAATGTGTCGAACGGTACCAGGCTGTGTTCTCTGGTTGACAGGGAAGGTGTTTAGTGGGTAGCCTGGTTGCCTTCTTGCGAGCATGCGAGTCCTACATCTTGTGCCTAAATAATATTCTCCACCTAACCACAAAAAAGGTCGCAATTTTAATCTTGTATGCATGAAACTTAATTTCAGGATAGAAAATAATTAGATCTTAAAATTTTGTCATTTTGATGAGTATTCATCCACAGGTTTCAAAATGGCGGCGGCTCAAATACACAATTTTTTCAAATTTATGGTGGCCATATTTTCCAACGAATTTTGGTAAGACTAAGGATTGTGGGTCATATGCCAAGTTCTTGTACTGTGCAAAAAATTATCAAAATTGGATGAAAAAAACATGATCGAAAATGTAGTGCCGATAATTTTAGCTGTCATTTTCCCTAAAAATTTAACACTTTTGCTCTGTTTGGAGTGAAAATCCGTTTTGAACTAGATTTGGCACATTGATTGATGGGACCCTAAGACACAAACATTTAAAAAAAAACCAAAATTAAATGCATGCGTCCAAAATGGCGGCTCTCAAAGGCCAGTAATTCGCTATTTTAGAGTAGCAACTGAAATAATGAATACTTTTCATGGAAAAGTTGGAAATGGCTTAGATTGGAAGTTTTTATACAACAGGCCATTTTTAAGGGGATTGTAAAGAATTTTTAAAATACCCTACTAAAATTGCGACCTGTCTGTCCGTCTGTCCGTGCGTCAAAGCAAGTTTTCACGTAAACCGCATAAAATAGGGTGGTGAAACTTTCTATTATGTCAAAAGTGGTGCTCTCAAAAGTTACATTGCAAAAAAAAATACTTTGAGATGTTTAAGGAGGGTCTCCCCATATAGAAGAGTGCATCTTAAACATTTTGTTTACCTAAGGTAGTCAAATAAAAGGTTTTGGTGATAACTTTTTTCAAAACAGGCCGTAAACAAGAGGCATCTGCAAGGAGGCGTTTGGAGTGAGGGGCATTGTATGAAAAATGTGTGTCCTGCTCTCTCGCGATTGGACATCTTTCGACAGGAAAATCTGAGAAAAATCCCGAAAGTAGGTCTTCTTCAGTACGAGGCCAATAAATACCTCAGAAATTAAAATTCGATCAACTTTGTTAATTTTATGAATTTTATGTTTTGATCCATAAAATCAAAGGATGACCCTTAAGTTTGCTAAAAGTTTGTATCTTAATATTCTGATGTCAAATCCTTTCTGAAAAATCTAGCTGTAAACAGCAATGGTATAGACGATCGTATTTTATCAATTGACACAACAATTACATATGATACTGTGTCAATACACTTTCGCAATGGACCCAAACACTACAGATGTGTAAGGATTTAGATAAAAATTTTATAAATATTTTAAAACAACGATATGTAATCATGACAACTCAAATATTCAAGTCAATACGAGTAAGCAGAAAATAAAATGGCAGCATTTAAAATACGCTTTTTTGAGCTCAATTCATCTTTCCTGCTACTTTAACATGTCCTTAAACAGTGTTTGACTTTCAAAACATTGGCCAATAAAATGATTATTTGCTTTTAAAAATAAGGGTACCGACGAAAAACTTGCCTTTCCGGCTGGTGGGGCCAACGGGAATTATTTTTCCTTTTCAAAAGCCACTATGCCTTGCTTTCTAGGGTTTTGTACTAAAATACAAAATCCTATTGCAATTGCGACATGTGTCCGTCTGTTCGTCATTCCGTCCGTCTGTATGTCACATCACTTTTTCTCCGAAACTACAGAAGCTACAGCCATGAAACTTTATGAGAGGTCAGAAGTGTTGATTTCTTGAAAGTTCATGGTCGAACATTTTTTTCAAAGGGTTTTAAGGGGGGTTTCCCTTTAAGGGAGATGATTCTTTAAAAGAAAATTTCACGTTTGGTAGTCGAATAGAGTGCCATTGGAAAGCTCCCAACGAGATCTTTGCGAAACAAGTCTTAAAATTGCCTTACCGGTACAGTTGGGGACAAGATAAGGGGAAATGTATGAAGTTTTTCATACTCCCCCTCAGGATTGGACACCTTTCTTCTGACAAATCTGAAAAAAATCATAAATGTAGGCCTTTATGAGTACAACAACAACAAAAAATATATGAGAAGTTGAAAATCTTTCAACTGTGTTGGTAATAGTATGATTTATTAATTTTGTATGTATTTTCATGATTAAAATGTTTACGGCACCTTAAGTAACCATTATTAATGTAATCATCTGTAATGATGACAAGAGGCCTAGCAATTGAGTTGCTACATTTTCTGATTACTAATTTCGGAATGCCATCTGGAGAAAAAGATTTTTCACTATTCAAATTTACTATTATAGATTGGATTCCATCAAAACTAGTGAACAAGCACGATAATTTAAGCAAGTGGGATAAAGGAGCGAACATTGTCAAATTTATACTCCAAAACCCAAACTAAAAGAATTGGCTTTACTCTTTACAAATTATTTTACAGCATTATTAGCAAAAGGTTTCCCGCCGTAAAGATTATTATAAAAGGAGGAGCAAACATTCAATTATTCATCTATCGTAACATATGATTGTCCATTAACACCAAAAAGGTACCTGGAAATACTTCAGTCAGTTGATACCCGGCCTGTCAAGTAATTTATTTATATTCAATTCAAGATGCATCTTGTCTCTTAGAATTTTCTTTATGCAATTAATTTGTGAACGAAGAAGAATATACTGTGGATTTACTCTATTGTAATTTTGATGAAATATTCTATTTAGTTTATGCTGCTTTTACTTCTAGTATGAATTAAATAGGATGTTGATGGGGAAAGATTGTCATATTATGAGACATTAAATTTTCTGGCAGGTGCAAGAGAGTCCATGCAGAAAGGAATCATAGAAGAGGAACATGGATCGATTCATCAGTTTATTGGTTGTCAAGTACACGCTAATCCAGGAATTTGCCTGCCAAGAAATCAGATAACCGTTCGTCAAAACAAGACCAACCAACATTCTTAAACGAGCGAAATAAGGAAGGATGAGGAATAATTGGGTATAAATTAGCAAGAGGAAGCATCAGAAAAAGCGCAGGATGATCTAAAAGAGGTGCAATTGAAAAATAGTGATATGTTACAGAATGAGCATTTAGAAGTGAAGGCAGAATCAAAAAATTATCATAGAAAGAAGACCCTCTGGGAAAGGTAGAAATGCCTGCAATTAAATTATTGTAAAAAGGACTATCACCCAAACTAAAATTAGATGTCTAGCATTCATCTCTCCTCCCCAAATGAAATTATCAGAGAATGAAAATCAGAGAAAAGTGATTGACCGGGATCACAAGGAATATACAAAAAATTTAAAAATAATTTATAAATATGACCACTAGCACTACGTATATGTAAACAAGCAAAAGTACAAGAAAAAGATGAGATTTCACATCAAATTTGGAAAATTGTGTGTTTAGAATTGGCACGGATGGCTGAACCTCTACCAATATCATTGCAAAACATTGTGTAATTTTTAAATTGTGGATTGCGCCTTACACATAGCTAAGTTTGGTTTGAAAAAACGATGCCAGGCACAAATTCATCAATAATATTTTGGAGAGCAATCCGCTTATCATGAGTTTGCAAGGAATTAATGCTCATTGAAATAATTTTTAAGTTATTTATAGCTCACAATGCTAATACAAAAGTTCGGTTGTTGTTCTTCCGGAGATAAAAGACAGTATGAAGCAAGAAATTCTTTAGATTTTTATGAGGGTCATAGGAGATACGCCAAAGTGGGGAAGATATTCATTATTTAATTTAGAAAGGCAATTTTTAGATACATTATTATATTTTAAGACATTTGAATAAAGCAAGTTATTATATCACGCAATAAAGACGAAGAGTATCTGGGTTATTCCAAGTCTCATTATTTATACCCTTACGCGGGTACACATCATCTATGTGTTCCTTTCCGCAAGCAACACATCTTTTCTCATATCCACAATTTGAGTATACTGCTTAAAACGTTGACATGTGTAGCATTGTGTCAAATCAACCCTCTTTGGTTTTTCCCAAGTAATTTTATGATGCAGTAAAATACAGATTTTTATAAGCTTCATCGTCGTGACTTAACTTGAATTTGAATATATTTAACTTTACCATCATTACAGCGAGACCATGCTGCTGATAAATTTTTTATCTCGAAATTGTTTAGTTCCGGAATTTTAGAGAAGACATCACTTTTTAATTCAGGAATAGCGGCTAAAGCACTCAACCCCTTGAGGATTACTATGGGGTTACGTCTGATAGAAGGCGTTAACAAATGTCCTCCTAGCTTTTTTTCCTTCAACCCACACAAAAAGTGTGTTTACAAGCTTGAACAGGACTGTTCTTGTTTGTTTTGTAGATGTGCAGATTCATTCTCAGTTCCAATTTAGCCATTCAAAGGCTTAGATAGTGAACTTCAAAGGTGTTTTTCATTAAAAATTGTATTTTGTTTCGCATTTTTTAAAATCATTACTTTGCGTTCTTCTATGAGCTCAAGCAAAGAAAGGCAAGATGCAAATAATATTATTGTCACAGTGATATAATATAATGAATTTGTGAAATGAGATGTGACTGCATAGTTCCTACTAAAAGCGGCCAGTTTTCTGTGAATTTTCTATAAAATTCTTTGTTTAATTCAAGGAACATGAAAATGTTGCACTAACGTAATACTGTGCACCCCTATTGTAAAACCAGTTGCGTTTACGCAACATTGGGTACCCAATATTGCGCAAATAACAAGGTATTTCGTACTATTTTTCAAATATAAATGTATTGACACGGTAACACATTTGATTTCAGACCATTTACGCTCGACGAAATTTTGGAGGAGCTTGAAAAGTCTCTGCCTGAAGATGAAATGGAAGACGAAAACCTAGATCCAGGTACAATTATCATTGTATCTAAAACACATAACTGTGTACATAGATAACGAAGGAATAACTGATAAAGATTCAGGAACAGAAGATGATGTCCAACTTAAAAAATTTACCTAGAAGACAAATGACTTCTTCAGCAATAGTTACCACGATAACACCTATTCAAGATGATAAACAAGTTGCGTAAACAGACCTACGCTCATGTCAGAAGGGTTTTGTACCCAATTTCTTAGAAATGCAGTCACCAGCAATGAATAAAATCAAGAAATATGTCAAAGAGATGTGCACGTTCAAAAGCAAATCCATTGTTTTTCTACTTTCAACGGTCGCCATTTTGTTGCAAACCGACAAAAATCACTCAAATGAGAATTCTCAAAGATATTAATGTTATTAATGACCTTTTTGGAAAATTTCAAGAAGATCAAGTCAAAATTGCAGTGACTGATTCGATGGAAAGTCCATAAAATACCAAAATTATATGCTATTGTTGTTGTAATTGGAGAAATTTCAAACGGCTATAACTTCCGTGTATATCATTGGATTTTCATCAAACTTACAAAGTTTGAGGAACTTTTGTAGGACTACGTAAATATCGAATTTCGTTCAGTTGAAGGTTACCGATGCGATTTTATTGGGGAAAATGTGAAATTCGAATATCATACTATTATTAACAAAGTTAAGCGAATTTCGACTTCTAAGGTATTTGTTGTAGTTGTACTCATAAACACCTACCTCTTTAATTTTTTTCAAATTTTTCGGATCACAGGTGTCCAATCGTGAGGGGGGGGGACACAAATTCTTCGTGTATTTCCCCTCCCTGCGCGTCTCTCGAAGCAAAACGTATCAAATTAAGACCTGTTTTGAAAATTTCTCATCAAGATCTTTTATTTGATACCAGTATCGGCTATCCTTGATGAAATTTTTTTTCGGGGGCAACTCCCCTATATGGGGAGACCCCCCTTAAATACCTTATAAATTTTTTTGTAGTTGAACTTTGAAGAAAGCACCACTCTACACCTGCATACAAAATTTGATGTTTCTAGCATAAGTAGTTTGCGACAAAAACTGCTGTGATACACGGGCGGACGGACGGACGTACGGACGGGCAGACATACAGACAGGTCGCAGTTTTAGTAGGTTTTTGTAAAATTATTTTACAAAGCCCTAAAAAGGTAAGAAGAAGAAATATAGGAATTGGAAGTGCAAAGGTTTATTGAGATTGAAGAAAGTCAGCCAACTTTATACGTACGAGTACTGCTGCCGATATTCTCAGAAGTCCATTTGAAATCTTTCAATTGTTTCTTGATGAGGATTTGATTCAACTTTTATCAAATGAATCTATCGAAAATGCACAGCAAAGAGGAGATCACCAGTGTTCAATGGAAACAAACGAAATGAAAGTATTCATAGGAACTCCTCTTCTATCTGGTTATAACAGCGTTTCACGACGCAGATTATATTGGTCTAATGAATATGATTCAAGAAATGAGCTCATCATAAACTCAATGCGCCACAATCGCTTTGATGAGGTAATGAAGTACATCCATCTTGCAGATAACAATGCAATATCTAAAAGAAACAAGTTTTCCAAAATACGACCGCTTTTAGACGGCTTAAATAACGGCTTAAATAAAATATTTGTAACTTTTGGAAAAGCTTTTGGACTTAGCAGGATTTCAATTGACGAATGTATGGTACTATATTATGGTAGATATCCAACAAAGCAATTTATACGTGGCAAACCGTCACGTTGGAGCTATAAAGCTTGGATTGCTGCATCTTCGTTGGGCTACATGTACACTGTGGATTTTTAACCAAGGTAAAATAGAGGATGAAATAGCTGCTAAGTATAAAGCTGATTTTGGTTTGGGAAGAGAAGTTGTGGTAACATTTTAAGATAATATGGAAAGTGAATATACTTGACAGAAATTCTCACTCTACTTTGACAGCTTCATCACTTCACTGAGACTGATAGAGGAAAAAGAGAAGAGGGGGCATTCAGCAACAGGAACCATTAAAGCTAACGGGCTAGAATACTACCCAATATCTGATATTAAAGTTTTCAAGAAAAAACCAAGAGATTCACAGGAGCATTTTCTGGATGACGAGAATAACATAATTATTGTAAGTTGGATTGACAATGGAGTTGTTTCAATTGCTTCCAATGAATTTGTTGTTTTTCCTCAAAAGAAGGTGTAAGAATATTCTGCGGTGGAAAAGAAAAAGGTTTAGTTCCCGTTCCTGAATTTTATACTAAGTACAATAAGTAAATGAGTGTAGTAGATCGGCTCGACAAAAATGTATCTTTTGACCGTATTCACATTCGTGGTAAAAAATTGTATTTTTCGTTATTCAGCTACCTATTATATACCTGCATGAATAACGCCTGGCTATTTGCCAGGCAAGGTGGATACACAGATGATTTACTGACATTTACAAGTTCAGTAGTCCAGCCCATACTAAAAAAATATGGAACGATTCCGGAAAAACCAGGAAGGACTAGGTCCCTAACTAATATGGATCCCGATGCTTGGTATGACAATATTGGACAAGTCATTGCTGAAAGTGCTGGCAAGCAACGAAGGAAATGTGCTTAGTGCAAGAGTCACACAATTTTTACTTGTAATTAGTGTGGAGTTCATTTCAAAAATGCACAATTAATTTTCATAAAGTAAGATTAGATTTTTTTTGCTTATAAATTTATTTTTGTTTGTGTTACGTTCACTCTGTTTGTACAATAAGCACAATATATTAGTTATTTCTTACATGGGATGCTAAACCATCAACAAAATGCATTTTCAGGAGTATATACAATTTTTTTTATTATTAATGTATATGACCCGGATCCCCAACTGCATTTTTGCTTTTAATGTACGTACAAATTGAAATAAAGCATTATATTTGCATAAAATGTTTCAAATATAAACAAAATAATGTCACGTTTAAAAATGGCAGACTTTGCAACAAAAAAAAATTTTCTGGGAACAAGTAGGTTTCAAATTGGAAATGAAGTCAAATGTTTCGATTTTGTCCATAATAATTTTCTGAAAGTCCAAAAATGACTTAATTTGGTAGGGAATTTGTAATAAACATAAGCAGTCGAGCAGCCCCGTGGTGATCAGGAGTGGCTGCTCCTGAAGAGATAAGGTGGTCACCCCGTCGAAACTGCTTAGTTTGTTGTTTTACTAGTGTAAAGTAAACTGCATCCGTCAAGTTTCCATCCTTTACGCAGAGATGAGTGGTTCACTTCAGCCACTTTAACATCTTTAAGTTTGACATTCCCCTTGTAATGCAACGACCTTCTTCGGTGAAAGTAACGGCTGCTTTTTGTGTAATGTTTGCGTTTGTCTCAACCTCCGTGTCCGCTAACTTTAACGAGGCAAAACAATATTGAATTTCTGTAGAGTAGATTAATTGACACCTAATAGAACTTTTCTAAAGACAATAAAAATTGATTGGTGCGTCTTGTAGAGTAGAGTACGCGTGATAAGTATTTTGTAGTGTAGCTTCGTGGCTCGACAAGAACCCGCCTCATATGATCCCGCAAATGCTAGTCGTCAAGCACGCGTACGCGGTCGTTAAGCGAAGCTAGTTAGCTGAGCTCGGTGTTGTTTTAGCTCGCTGACACTTGTGCCAGACCATCGGCACCCGTGTCCTACACGGACATTTCGAAATTCATTACAATGGCGCCCAAAGTGGGGCCCAAAGGGAAAACAACACCACTCTCCTTCGAGCTCTCACATTTTTAATTTTGCTGTCGGCAGATGAACCGATTCAATTTTTATTATCGCCCTCACCATTTGATATTAACGTAGCATACTTTAGAGGGTTCCATAAAGTAAAGATAGAGTCACCGATAAACTCTCTTTTGGTGTTGTTTGTCTTGTCTTCGATATAATAAAGTCTATAGCATCTTCTGGAGTTCTTCGTTCGTAGTGGCTCAGTTGCCTGAACATGCCGATGATGTTATAGAGTAGTGCGTCCCTTAATGTTACCAAAAGAAAGGTTTGCACATTTTTATACAGTTTGAAGTCGGACAGTTCTAATTTTGAACAAACTGATGTTGCCAGGGGTTTTCAAATACATTGCTTGGAATCGCGTCAGTTTTTGCTGGGAGCTAATCTGATGACCGGCAGTGATAAAATCCGCATCATCAATTAGTCCTGACCGACACCCGATTTGTTTTTATGATTGGTTAGCGGTTTTTATTAGCATACTTTCGTAGAAGACAGGGACTTGTATTCAAGGAGAGGGGCCTAAAATTATAACAACCATCTCTCCACTGCGGAAACAATTGTTTCTTTACTAGTGTAGAGCGAAATCCTTCAGTCTCTCCATGCCTGGGTCGGCATCGAAGAGACTGCCCTGTAATAAACATTAGCAGTCGAGCAGCCCCGTGGTGATCAGGAGTGGCTGCTCCTGAAGAGATAAGGTGGTCACTCCGTCGAAACTGCTTAGTTTGTTGTTTTACTAGTGTAAAGTAAACTGCATCCGTCAAGTTTCCATCCTTTACGCAGAGATGAGTGGTTCACTTCAGCCACTTTAACATCTTTAGGTTTGACATTCCCCTTGTAATTCAACGACTTTCTTCGGTGAAAGTAACGGTTGCTTTTTGTGTAATGTTTGCGTTTGTCTCAACCTCCGTGTCCGCTAACTTTAACGAGGCAAAACAATATTGAATTTCTGTAGAGTAGATTAATTGACACCTAATAGAACTTTTCTAAAGACAATAAAAATTGATTGGTGCGTCTTGTAGAGTAGAGTACGCGTGATAAGTATTTTGTAGTGTAGCTTCGTGGCTCGACAAGAACCCGCCTCATATGATCCCGCAAATGCTAGTCGTCAAGCACGCGTACGCGGTCGTTAAGCGAAGCTAGTTAGCTGAGCTCGGTGTTGTTTTAGCTCGCTGACACTTGTACCAGACCATCGGCACCCGTGTCCTACACGGACATTTCGAAATTCATTACAAATTGTTTAAAAATAAGTTTAATATTGTTAATAAACATGTGTGGAAACCATGAGTATTTGTTAGCGATATTAGGATTATCCTTAATAACATTACCACTTGCTAAGGGTGTAAAGCTATTTTGTATTGAAGAATTATTAGAGGTAAATTTACCACTAGAATCAAATTCATCATTATTTAATGGTTTAGAATCATATTTTCCCATTGCGTTTTTGAATATTCTAATGTCCTGTTCAATCGCTTTGTCTAAGTCTTGCTTTTAAGAGCTTTCCATTTCTGACACGATGACTTCATTCAACGAGTCTTTAGGTATACAATGATCTGGAACTGACATTGTGACCAAGTTCTTATCTGTTGCTATTTCTTGAAATTCCTTCTTAATGAATTTTTTGAAACATCTATTTGTGAGAATCTTGCATTCTCGGGCCTTGATTTTACTGATTCCAGCTTGTACAGGTTTAGTGAATTCCAAGTTTTTCACGATTTTCTCAAATTTCTATTTGAAAATAATAGTTGTCCTCGATTGCTATGTCCTTGAATTACGACATGAAAATTTTTAACACTTGAATATTTTCTTCCACAAAAGAAAAATGAAATCTTTGTCCTCAATCGGAAAGGGCATATTCTTAGCTATGCAATACTGGCACAAATTTCTCCTTTCGTCAAATCGGGAAATGGTAGATTTCCTTTTTTCCAATTCTCTAATAAAATATTTTAACAGGTTGATTACTATATTTGACATATAAAACAAAAACACTCACTACTGTCATCGAACTAACAATATTGAGAGCTTTAAAGAGATACGCTTCGCAGAATTGATAATCATTAAATATTCATTCATTCAGAATTGAGAATCATTAAATATTCAGCTCAAAAGTAATTCAGTGCTGGTAATATTCAAATTTAATTGTTTTGATGGAATTTTCTACATTACAATGAAATACAATCAAATTATAAATTAAACTTTTTGCAAACGAAATTTTCTTGACAAAATAATTTTCTAATAAATATTTAAACATTTTCAAGGAGCTAAACACGAAAGTTGCATAATAATTTTCAGTTGGATGGATTAACATTTATTGATAAATATACCATGGAATTTAATTTCATATTTTCAGTGAAACCCTGCCAAAATTGACACCGTATTAAGCACATATAGATGCAAAATTGGTAATGGCTTGCGCAAAATGAAAGGATATGAAAGGTTTAAGGTTAATTTTGGGGAAAAAATGTCAGCTCGTCCAGTCTGCCTCGATAAAGAAAGTTTACCAGTAGCTCACTTATTTATATAACCAGTGTGCTTGAACAGTCTCTGGATTGCTATGAAGTTATCTGAACAGTGCCGGACGACTCTCAGATCGAGCTGGCAAACAACTTAAACCTCTTAAATTGGCGCAAAGTAAAGTTCGGCAAAGCTTTAACAGTTTAATAGTACTGTCTTCAGCAACTGCATTACAACATCTAATAATATTGTCTCTTTAACCTTTTGCCTAAAAAGATGACAATATTAAATATTTTCACCATCTGTACGAGTATAGAACTAGCTAACCTAACGAATTCAAAGGTCTATCTATTGTTGGCTCAATACGGGTAGCTTCCATTTCACCACAATTCTAAATCATACAACTTAACCCAAGCACTAGCTAGCTAAAGTGACTACAATGCACAATTCCTTCTTCCAAGGAAAATGCTCTTTTCATTGTAAAATAATAGTTCTTTCTGCTAAGATACGAACAAGGAGAAGATGCGGACTACGCGAAATAAATGCGGTATATAGTGCAGCCAGGAACAAATCGATTTCGATGTAGATTCAAGTGGAATTGCTTCTCTAAACAACACTGAACAATGAAAGGAGCAAGCGGATAATGAAGGAAATGGACAAGGACTAATCCTTTAAATAAATTCATTGCATACAGCCAAGGCACGATCTTGAGATAACGGTAAATCTATTTTGAGATGCTTATTTTCGTCCTTGGTTTCGATATTGCTTGCATAAATTGAGATGAGAATCGTTATGAATTTTATATTATTATTGTAGATTTTCGGTGAATGTCCCAATGAGATTAATAAAATATTGATAAGCTTTTTCTTGCTTTTTCCCTTCATCGGAGCATTTTCATTTACGAAATGAAAATATCTTATTTAAATATTTAAAGCATTGAATCAATAATATCAAAGCTCATTTTGTAAACGTTCAAAATCCAGAGAGTATGGTTGCATGGGTAGGAAATAACCTATTTCAATAATGTCTTCATCTTATCTTAGTTCTGCCATCAAATTTCAAAGGATGTTAGTCATTTTGTAGAGTCTTATTTTCCTCAGAGCCTTGGAGTATTTGCGGAGAATATGGATTTCAGCTATGGTTGCTCAACAAACAAGAAATAACTGGTGAAATTTCCGTTTAATATAAGATTGATAAATAGACAAAGAGGATGTCCACTTGTCATTTTAGGATAGTATAGTGGAATAGTGGTCAAGGAGATACAAGGTATAGGTAAGATTGAAGACGTTCTTTATTGCAACGAGAACGTTACTCGTAACTTTTGAGTTATGGATACCCATAAACAGGTATTTCATTTCATTTTGAAGTACTCCACTTTGTAGTGCTTGTGAGAAACTAATATAATTAAGTAGAAATTAAGTTACGGAAACCCAAGTCTGCATGAATGCTTAGTAAAGAAACAGAGCGGAATGCCCAATTTAATCAAGTTTAAAAAAACTGATGAGCACCTAGTGTAGAATATACTTGGCATTTCCAATTCACCACTCAAAAAAATAGAATGAGATTAGATAGATACTTAACTTGGGTCTCATTAGGACCTAGTAGGGAATGTTTTAGATATAATTTTTCTTTATGAGAATGAATGCGGTACAGAGGTCTTACAATATACTACATGTTCTGTCAAACGCATTTCACCATCGTTTGAGCATTACTTAAAACTATGTGTACTATCGTATTTTCGATGTGAATTTTGTGATGAGCTGGAGGAAAATTTCAGCAAAAAGCTTTACTGAACTAATTATTAGCTTAACATAACTTAGAACTATGTACTTGTAACTAGTTAAAATTTATGAGGCTACGTTTCGGCCGAAAAGATAGGTGGTAGTAACTGCTGATTTTTAGTTTGTCAGAGCACGAATATTTAGCACATTGGATTCAGGTAGGTGAGCCGTATAGGATAATGGGTTGGACTGCCATTTCGACGATGAAAACTTTGTTTCTGGTGCTGAGACACGAATTGCGATTTAGAAGAAGATATAACGAGAGCACAGCCTTAAACGCTTTGGAGCTAATATGGGCAATATGACTTCTGAAGGTTAGTTTTTTGTGGAATTTAAGCCCAAGATAATTGAGATCCTTGCTCCAGGGAATAGTTAGCCCTAAAAAATTAATTGGTTGCTTGGGTAGGTGAACAGGCTTACGATTCTTGGTGAAGATTATTGACTTTATTTTTTCAACATCATTTTTAATTTTCCATCTATAGTATTATTGATATGTAACTTCTAAAGCTGGTTCAAAGCTAGCAATAATGGAATTTGGGTCTGCGCTTATGCTGCATATGCAAATGTCGTCTGCAAAAGCTGCAACTTGGCAGTTTGGTAAGGAAGAGACTGCTAACGTATAGATATTTTATAGTGATGGGCCTAGGCAGGAGCCTTGTGGAATATCGGCAGTAATACTTATTACTGGTAAAGTTCTGTCCCTTACATTGACCTGGAACTTCCTGACAGTTAAAAATGCTTTTATACGGTTCAACAAGTATGGGGGTGTGTTATATTTCTTGAGTTTATAGACCGGACTATATCGAACGCTTTTTCTATGTCCAGCGTCATCAAACCTACAGAAAATTTATTATACATCACTGCTTTGACGAACTTTGTAACACAGAAAAGCTGATAGTCTGTCAAATATCTGTTTCTGAAGCAGAGTCGGAAATCACGTAAGATATTATTGTTAGCCATTAAATCGTTTAATCTATTAGTTTAGTAGTTTCTGGGAGAGTGCGGATCTCTTCCAGGCTTCAGGATAAGTATAACTAGATCTTGTTTTCAGATGGATGGAAAGAAAGAGAGCCTAAGACAAGCGTTGAATGGAAGCCATTTGAAGACTATTCCTTTTTTGAGAAATTTTTTTAAGAATTATATTCGGTAGGCCATCAATACCTGTAACTTTGCTGTGCTTTTTTAAGTAAACCTATCAATTCTCTCTTTTTATCACTGCACCAGAAGGTAAAGGTGTTTGGTAGTGTAGTTGTTCTAAAGCTGATTTTTGGATTAATAGTGCTTAGTTTGTTTGAGATATTAGCAAATTATGAAATTGTCTGCAACAGGTACGATAATAAAATTATAAACAAGTGTAATATTTATTTATTTATTCCATCTTACAGACTGAATAATCCAATAACAAAATAGAACGCAAAGAATAAATACAGCAATAATTAAATGAAAAAAATAGATAAATGTCGATAATTGCAAGTTTTTTTCTTAAATGCTATGTAAGAAGCGGGGAAAGGACCAAGCTCGAGATTATTATGGTTTTGTACGATTCTTAAAATTGGTGAATGGAAATATAAATCAGTTCTAGCATATGGGATAACAAAATAAGAATTCATCCGAGTTGAACGAGATATTTGTCGGAAACGCAGCTCAGAAAAAATATTTAACAGGACTTGATGGTAGCAGAGTTTATACAAAAAGCATTAGTCCAAATAAGTCCGTCAGGATATTAGAGATGGAAAAGATAGGGAGGATAAACAACTTTCATAGGGCTGATACGGCAAATTAAACTTAACTAAAGGAAAACGTGTAAACTTTCTTTGGACAGTTTCTAAAGAAGACACGAGATAGGAATATTGCGGGACCAGATAACAGAACAGTATTTAAGCAAAGGGCGAACAAGACAAACAAATAGGCGGATAGAGGAAGACATGCTTTTGAATTGATGTGCTTGCCTAAAGATAAACCCGGAAACTCTAGACGCCTTAGTAATCACATTTAAAATATGTGCACCAAATTTGAGTTTTAGATCAAAAGTTACTCCAAGGTCTTTATGGCTGAACACTTCAGAGAGCAAAGTATTATTTAATATATAATTAAAATTGATAGGAGAGTCCTTAAGAGAAAAAGTCATTTTATGACATTTAGTAATATTAAGGGAGAGTCCTTAAGAGAAAAAGTTATTTTATGACATTTAGTAATATTAAGACAGAAATAGTTTGAAACCCACCATTTATTTAGAGCATTCAGATCAGTTTTGAGGAGCTGACAGTCCAAATGGGATTTGGCTGCTCGAAATACTTTGAAGTCATCAGCATACAAGAGGCAAGAGCAATTAATCACAAAGTGAAGATCACTTATGAACAACAGAAAGAGAAGAGGCCCAAGAATTGAACCTTGTGGAACGCCAGATGAAGGATAAACAAGTTGGGTAGACAGACCTATGCTCATGTCAGAAGGGTCTTGTACTCAACTTACAAAATGCAGTAACCAACAACGAATAAAATCAAGAAACATGTCAAAGACGATTTTATTGGAGAAAATGTGAAATTCGAGGATCATACTATTATTAACAAAGTTGAAAGAATTGTGATTTCTGAGGTATTTGTTTTACTTATACCCATAGATATCTCCCTTGATAATTTTTCCAGATTTTTTAGAAACACATTTTTCATGTATTTCCCCCCCTGTGCCCCACTGAAGCAAAAACTGTCAGTTTAAGAACTGTTTTGAAAAGCTCTCATAGAGAACTTTCAGTTGATATTCATATCGGCTACCTTTCATGAAATTTTTTTCAGGGCCCACTCCTCTGCACTGTAATCATCGATTCATGGCCTGTTTTTTCGAATCCTAGAATGGTAACAAAGCCCTTTTGCTAGGAGCTCTCTCCTGCCTCTTCGACTTGTTTCAATTGCATGTACTCATTTTCATGATACCTATCATTCCTGAAATTTTCATGCAAATCCTAGCAAAGCTGTAGTGTCTAAATCGATAAAAAGCGCATATGGCTCCATAGCCATATGTTGCCATAGTAATATAGGGCATATTGTTCCATAGTAATACAGGAGAATTCAAATCGCTTTAACTTTATTAAATACTATTCGATCTTTATGAAACTTACAGAAAAGATCAATCTTATAAATTGTCATCTTCTTGCTAAATTTTATTGAATTTTAAGGTACCATTTAGATTTTATTTGAGAAAACATAAAATCGATAAATCATACTATTGCTAACAAAGTTGAGTGAATTTCGACTTCTCATGTATTTGTTGTTGTTGTACTCATTAAGGCCTACATCCATGATTTTTTTCAGATTTTTCGGATGGAAGGTGTCCAATCGCGAGGGGGGGTACGCGAAAAGTTCGTACATTTCCCCTTCCCCTGCCCCCTCAGTACTCAGAAGGCAATTTTAAGACTTGTTTTGAAAAGATCTCATTGAGACCTTTCCAATGACACCCTATTCGACTACCAATGGTGAAAATTTTTTGTTGAGGGGTCACCTCTCTATACGGGGAGACCCCCCTTAAACCCCTTTGAAAAATTTTTCCACCCTTGAACTTTCAAGAGGTCACCACTTCTGACCTTTTCACAAGGTTTCATGGCTGTAGCCTCTATAGTTTCGGAGAAAAAGTGCTGTGACATGCAGACGGACGGACGGACGGACAGACGGACACAGGTCGTGATTGCAATAGGGTTTTGTACTCGACTACCAATGGTGAAAATTTTTTGTTGAGGGGTCACCTCTCTATACGGGGAGACCCCCCTTAAACCCCTTTGAAAAATTTTTCCACCCTTGAACTTTCAAGAGGTCACCACTTCTGACCTTTCCACAAGGTTTCATGGCTGTAGCCTCTATAGTTTCGGAGAAAAAGTGCTGTGACATACAGACGGACGGACGGACGGACGGACGGACAGACGGGCACAGGTCGTGATTGCAATAGGGTTTTGTATTTTAGTACAAAACCCTAAAAAGACTAGACGTAGTACCAGAGAGACTTACTCGTCAGGGACGACACGGTAGATAAGATGACATCCAAGATAGAAGAGCACCCGAGAAGTCAAGAGCTTCAAGCTTACGACAAAGAAGTAAATGATTCACCGTGTCAAAGGCCTTGGAGAAATCTGTGAAGTTAGTTATCCAAAGCTCTTGCACAACTGTTTGTGAACTCCATTAAATTAGAGGTAGTGGAGTATCCTTTGAGAAAGCCATGCTGCTCTGGGGCAATAATAGGAGCTAATGAGTTTGAGAGTCGATTATGAACCAACCGTTCAAGTAACTTTGGAAAGCAGGACAGTAAGGAAATAGGGTGATAGTTGGAAACTGACGTAGGATTATCACTTTTAAAAATAGGCAAAATATTAGCTGTTTTCCAAAAGTTAGGGAAAGTACCAGTACTCAAACTTAGATTGAAGAGGAGAGATAAAGGAAAAAAGCGATGAGGCTAACAACTTCACAAATATGTTTGGCAAACCATCCGGCCAGGGCTGATAATAGGATCAAGAGAATTGGTCAAAGATTCGACTAGAGATGCATCGGTACAAATAAAGAAAATTGGGAAGAGAAGATGATTAGTTAAGACAACAGGATGCACAGCTGCAGCGGGAGAAGAAAAAGTCGAAAAGAAAAATTGAACAAATGAGTCAGTAGCTTTTTGAGGAGAAGATACCTCTGCGCCATTCCAACAGACCTTAATAGGACTTGAAGAAGAGGATCTCAGCGACCTTATACTCGTATAAAACCAAAAAGGCTTTGTATTATTAGCCACAAGAGAGCTATCCAGACTACTGAAATAAGTCTTCAGAGCATATCTGATCTCTTTTTTGGCAAAAGCACACAGCCTGCTAAAATTACATCTTGCTTCAATAGTGCCGAGTGTTTTAATAACACAACTTGCCTTATCTTTTGCTCGTAGGGCACAAAGCATTCGCTTTGTAAACCAAGGTTTTTGATTTGCTTTACGGAATGTCTTAAGAAGTGTAAAACAACGAGTAAGATTATAAATATATATGTAAAATTTATCCAAAGCAGCCTTACAATTTAGGCCTCTAAGCAAATCTAGTCAATTGACTGAAAGTAATTCTGTATTAATAGCTTCATCGTTAGTTTTAAAAAGTTAAGTTTTGGAGTAGGATGAGATGATGATGATGATTTAATTAATCGACTATAAGATCTATAGACAAAGGAGGATGGTGCCAATCAGGAGGAGCATACGGATACACGGCTTGAGGTACAGATAAGTAGCTAACTGAACAAGGTCAAGAACAGGGTTATAGAAAAAGGATCAACTGACGAGATAGAAGGAGTTGGATAATTCTCCTACTCTATGTATGGTAAGTTAAAGTCCCTGCAAACCAATATTAAGGCGTGAGGGTGTCGCAAAACTAGATAAGAGGATAGATCATCAAAAAATGTTTCATAAACAGTTAACGATGAATTACAGGGAATATAAATGGACAATATCAATAACTCTGTATTATGAGAGAGAGAATTTTTATAATAACACATTCTAAAGTATAAGAAAAACAGAAACCAGAACCAGGAGAACTAGGTAGAGTTTTGCTAACTGCAACCAAAACTCCACCACCATCGGCCTTATTAGTAGCAATCAGGTTGCGGTCACATCTATATACACTATGATCAGGAAACATTTCACTGCTCAAAATGTTTCCATTCAACCAGCTCTCAGAGAAGCAAATAATAAAATCATCACTTAATTGATAGGAGATAAAGAGTTCCTCAAGCTTGGTCCTTAATCGTCGTATATTTTGGTAAAAAATAGACATACACATTTCGTTAGGAGAAGAAATTTACATTGAATAGTATTAAGGTTTGAAAGAGATTCATTGAGGTTTAAAGAGGATACAGTGCAATGAATATTATGATTATCAGAATATTCATCAAGATTACTTGTGGCTAGAGGTTTAGGATTTTGTTTATTGATCGACGAAAACTTCTTCGTCTCAATTCAAACGACTTAACAAGTACACCAGCAGGCCAGTAATTTGAATTCAGGACAATGTCAGTATTTGCAGAAATCACCAATTTAAATGAGGCAACTACTCTGTCAGTTAAATTTTCCTTAGACAACTTATGACAACTAAAAACTTTAACGGATGATCCAAGCTTTTTGCTGGCATAACGCTTTAAGTCTTCAACAGAAGTTTTGTATGCCACTCTAGATATGAAGATATTCTTCAAAGGTATATGAGCACGTATAATAGGAGAATCAAGACCTGTTGAGGGAATGGGGTCACTCAATTTCTGATGCTGAATTGGAGGTGGTATTTTCTTTAAAATCGCTTCCCGGCTGTTGGACAAAGAATCACGTGGGCTGATGATAAGTAAATCAGATTTTTGATTAAGAGAAAGCGGCCTCAACAGCGAGTTGCTCCTAGTGACAATTGATTAACTAGGTTCCACTGTTTCTACATAATTGCAGCAATCCGGCTGTAGTACGAATGCTGGCTGTATTTGCATATCTTGTTGAGGACCTAGTAAAGTATCAAGTACATTTAAATTTTCAGCTTCCGAAACCGTTGGTTTTTGGTTAATAGATAGCGGCTTCAACAACGACTTACCTCTGGTAACAATTGAGAGTCTTGGCTCAATCATTTCTGCAGAATTGTGGCAATCTGGCTGCAATACTAACGCTAGTTGATGCTGTATATCATATTGAGAATTTACTTGCAGGCTGTCACTTAAGGACAAGGTGGATAGTTTTCCTTGAAAGGAAGCATTGGATAATTTTACCTGCGGCTTACTTTTTGTCGGTATTTATGAAGTGTAATAGACAGACTTAGGCTTCTATCAAAATGGTTTTGTACTCAACTTACGAAATGCAGTCACCAACAACGAACAGCGCAGCGTCAACAAACACACGAAAGAGATGCTCATGCTTAAAAGAATACTCATTTTTGCTCGATTTTCAACAGTTGCCATTTTGTGTAATGTAACTAAAATCATTTATATCATGAATCCTCAAAAATATTCATGTTAATCATCTTATCCGAAAATTTTTAAAAGCTCAAATCAAAACAGCAATGTATGATTTGAAAGAAAGTCCAAAGAATACCAAATCATGCATCGCTCTTGTTGCAATTAGAGAAATTTCATATGACTATAACTTTTGTGAATACTTGTATGATTCAATTTCGTCCAAACTGAGAGAGTACTTGTATTAAGACTTTTGTTTTGGAAAAATAGGTATAACTGTAGATTTTCATGTTTTGAGACACTTTCACAAACAGCATATTGTATTAGCTACGTCCGTAAGTGCTTTCAAAATATTTTTCAATAGCCATATCCAGGTGCTTTGTGTTAATTGAGTGTCGGTATAATGCCCTCGATTTCATCTAAGTCCCTTCCCAGCCAACCATCGCTCAGGACACACTATTGCCCGATATTTTCATAAGGCTATGTATATTTATCTACCACACACCACAAGGCTTTCAAATTTATCCAATGTAATTGAAAATTCATTGACTCCACTATATTAGCACAGCAAATGATCTTATTTATTTCCAATTCTCTATCTGTTATCCTATGTATTGGATAACTTTCTTCATTTTATTTAATAAACGACTCTGCAGAAGCATGTGCAAAATGTACATATGCTTAAAGTTGTTGAAAATTAATCCTGCAACCATGATAATTTACTATAATTTACCTTTTAGGTGAATTGGTAAGTATTATGCCTTAAATCGATTTTCATTCAATTGAATTAATTGGCTATAAATGAGTTCAAGGCAAATGGAAATCTATATAATATACACATCCCGCTATTTAGGTAAAAAGGTATGGGGCAAGACATGTGAAAAGCTTTCAAGAATGGAAACGCACAGGCATAGTACATTTGATAGTATCCAGACCTTCCATTAACCCTGTGTTGCACAGTTTCTGAATTTTCGCAGGGGCCAGTTAGCTGAGTCAAGGCCTGTCGTATTCAAAAAACAAAACAAACACACACTCAATCTGCCTTCCGGAAAAATCCGAGCACAAGCTGAAGAGTGAACCATAAATCATCGGCAGTAGGTGGGTAGGAATATGTTGACGTGAGGATTTGATGAGAGATTTCAGAATTACCATATACCATATAATAAATTAATAACTTTGCAGAAAAATAAATTCGTTCTATGCAATCTTTTAGTTTTTTACTAGGATCTGGCAGCACTACCATGCTCTGAAATGCGTAAAAGAACACGTGCGTCGAAAATTTTATTTACTTTTCGCTTTGTTTCTGACGTGCCTCGGATCAGCTGACCGGCCCCTGGGAAAATTCAGAAAGTGTGCAACACAGGGTAAATGGAAGGTGTGGGTACTAGGTGGATGTACTATATTACAAATGGTAGTCTTTGTTTTCAGGACGACGACACTACCACCTTAGAAAGACTTTCTTTCATTTTAATGTAATATACTTCAATTGGGTTGAAGCCCTGCGACTGTAATTCTTCCTTTATTTCTTTTACTGATTATGACAAAATTCAGCTGTCTATCTTCGAATAGAATACAAGTGTGATATTGTATGTCATTGTCAGTTAATGCTTTTATCAGTCGTCTGTGATCTTTAGGTGTTATCAGTTTAATGAGCATGACAGGTAGACCCATTCAGAGGATGAGTAAGAAATGTGATGAATTTTCATAATGTCAAGTGCGTAGGTTCTTGTGTTTGTGGTGCGGATTATGTAGTTGAGGTTTTTAGCAGTGTTAGTATAGATTTAATGGCAATAACTGTAAATATTGAAGCGGATTATGCTTATGGAAGGAAAGGGAAAATCTCATCATTTTTATCCTAACTACTGAATATGCAGTCCATTCCCATTTCAATTTCTGAATTCTCTAAAGAGACAAGTGAGAACCTGCTCATTTTTCTTTGTTTAAGCTCAGGGATTTCTTTTCGGGAATAGATTTAGCCCATATTATTAAGTAAAAACCTGGTAAGTTGAACATTTTTTGCAGTATGTAATTTAATTTTTTTCCAATGGACTAAATTGGCATTAGTTTTTGCATATATTTCTTGCATTTGAAGTAATATCATGAAAACCTGATCCAATTTCAACGTAGTTTTGTCAAACTGAGAAACTAGAGGAGCGATTCGCTCACCTTTATCATTGATGTCACATTCAGCAAGCACACTAGCGTACATTGATATTTTATAGACGAAAAAGAACTATTCATACTGTATTCAGTTCCCGCCAAATTTTTGTTTCAATAAATAAAATTTGGAAAACATGAAACTGGCCGAAATCAGGAAAAGAATACTAAACAACTCACTTAGAGTCCCTGACATATTCTTTCTCCTTCTTACAAACCGTCTTTCAACTATATCTATCTCTTGCTGTCTTCTATCTCTTTTCCTTCCTCTTCATTTCAGCACCTCCCATACGACTTGGAGTGTTATTTAAATCTTGTTTACACGTTATCCTATAAGTGAGTTTTTGGAGGTAGATGATGGATTATTTTCAATGTTTCTAAATTTGAGTAAAATTGTTTGCCACTCGATCTACACTGCTTTTACAAAGGGATTTTGATTTCAAAATATTTAATTAAAATGGAGATTGAGATTTGTGGTAAGGAGTGCCGAATTTTTTCGCTAGACGTTACGTTGAGGTAGCTATGTGAAATGATTTCGCATACCGCACTCACTGTCTAGCTTAAATAAATATGATGCTGTGTAAGCGATTCCGAGGAGAACCAAGATTTTACGTTCATTTTTCATAAAATTTTAATGATTAAGATCAAGTAATAACTATCCGATAGTGCAGTAAATGTAGTTATATAGCTTGTAAGCATAGGTTAGTTTAAGAAGCACAACAGCAGCCACAAGTGCAGTTATCATCAGCAATACAGTCAACCAATACAATCGGAAGCAGATGCAAATAATATTAATACGAGCATTAGCCACTGCAGCAACAACCACAGCAACAACAAAAACAACAGCCCCAGCACTAAACATAAAAACTAATGAATGAGACCCTCGTTAAAAGGATTTCGTAACCACTGCCTTTTCCCGGGAGTACCATTCAGCATACAAAACCAGCTACCATCTGAACCACATCAAGTGCTATGCATACGAATATGGTTGACGAAGACGAGAAATCGCAAAGGTTGAGATTATAGCTGGTAAACGATTTTACACAACCCTTGATGCTGAACCATGAAGATCATTGCAAAATGCTTCAGCGAAACTGAGATCTATGGGCAAGTTTGAAGTCGATTAAAATGCGAAAATCAAAAGAAAAATAGTTTTTTTTTATGTTGAAGGGCTGTCTAGTGAAAATTGTATCAATAATCGTGAATTATCGTGCAAAAAGTGTCTAAGTTATCATCAAAATGTTTTTGGCTGGGCCTATGGTACCGGGAAGTTAAATGTCACTGCTAGCTACATCATTAGTAAAGAATAACAATCTCTCAGTCACATTCCAACTATCCACTCGATAAGAGAATGAATCAATTCAAATACTCGTTGAAAATATTTATCTTGGCATCTGTTTTTCATCCCCCACTGTAAGATCACATGGCATCACACATATTGCCCACAACGACCGTCATATGAGACAAAAATTGCAAATATCAAAACAAAACTCAATAGCACACCAGAAATGAATACTATTGAAATATCATCATCACCTATAGTAAATGCCTGATTAACAATAGCACCAATGATCTCATTGAGTAATAATGATAACAACAATTGACAAGAATCACAAAGGACAAATGATAGTGGAGGTGATAATGATATCAATCGGAGAAGAAACCTTTTTAACGACTGTTTCGCCGATCATTTCACAGGATGTCTTACTTCCTTTTCTGAAACTTCGTGGAAGATCAATTGAACACCTTCCTACTGCACCTCCACCACTGGCGCACACGCGTCTTCGCAACCCGGCCGCGAAAAACAATCACGGACGAAATATATAAGCGCATTTCAAATTACTCTATGGCGACGGTCGTCAGTGGTAAGCATAAACATTAACTACTGTCAACCACCGTAGTAAAAGAAAAACCACAAGTACTCAAAGGTGCAACATCTGCATGAAAATGCATCAAACAGCATTAACACCCACTGATTCGCGCCAAAGCTAAATACATTGCGTTTAAGTAACCACTGGTGGTTACACACATGTTATCTTCGACGAAATGAAAGTTCAATCCCCCCGGGATGGCCGTTAATGTAATTCCCAGTGGATGCGAGGTGTAGTGTAATCTCGGAGTGATGGTTGCAGTCTATTTTATGAGCGGAACGGTCAGAGGTGGTAACGTGGGCTATAACTTTAAAGCTAAGATACTAGCCAGGCTCATTTTTTCTTTCATTGGTAGTGCATCCAACTATTGGTTTGGTGTTCGAAAGTGGATATTAAGCAAACGACATTGGAAGAGGGTTAATAGCGTCTCAACTTATGGTTTGGTGCTCGTAAGTACTTCCAATGCAGAGGAAATTGGAGGAAGCTTATAAGTGGCTTTGACAAATCTTTATCCAGCAAGGAAGCATCACTAGAAAAATAGGAGGGTCATTGTTTTTGAACGGCAGGATATTTGTTGGTGACGTGAAAAGTACCCGGCAGCGATAATGTCTCCGGGCCTCCTTTGTTGTAAGTAGATTTAAGTTTCTTATTCCATTATAATTTTGTGATGACGGATTACTATTAAACAATTGGAGTATAAAATTTGAGTTAAATTGTTCGAATAGTGATCGACTCACGTGAAAAAGCTATGAACCTTGGTTCAGGTAGTGTTTCCACGCGCGCATAATTATGCAGGGGGAATAAAACCTTCTGATTTCTTGGCGGAGTTTACCGTTGCTAGTTTTTTTTATGAGATTAAAGTTCCTCTTGGCTGTATTATGGAGTATTCCTTAAGGCAAATGACTTGCACTTAGGAATCTCAATGTAGCAAGAATTCACGATTAAGAAGGCCGCAAAAGTAAGTAATCGTTCCATTCACAATTTGCTTGAGCTCTATGTAGCCGCATTCTTGCTCAGTGGTTCAAACAAGGTCTGTAGACAAAGCGAGTGGTACCTGCATTCGTCTCCACACGACCTACCTGCTCATGCAGGGAGTAACAAGTTATTGTCTGATCATGTTTTCTGAGTGACATATTTTACTGGTGGCCAAATTCTTAACGAAATTCCTTTTTGAACAGGACGAGTCCGTTTCCAGCCAATAAGAAAACAAACTGTAAGTCATGCTGTATTCATTACCACACTTTAAAACTTCACGTCATCGCTTGTTATGAAGACTTCAATTTCTTTGAAAAATTATGACAACGATAGAAGAAGATTATACATACATATTTAAACATTTATTAATTTATATTATTTCAGAAGATGAAACTAACATTACATTAACAAAACCAAAAAAATTTAAGCAGAAGGAGAGTGTTTCCTCCAGAGGTTGTTATTAAACCAAAAAGTAAATCAAAATGAATATTACAAGAACCTCCTGAGTCCATCGCACAGCTTCAGAGCAGTGAAGCCTATACATACTCCCGGAAAGCTTCCAGTGACCCCACCAAATTTGGATGAAGTTTGTTTCACCATCAAAGCCTTTAAGAATAATAAAGCACCAGGTATCGATGAGATTCTAGCAGAGCTCATTAAATATGGTCGCAGCAGTTTTCAGAAAGACATCCACAAACCCAGCCAGTATATTTGGCAACAAAAACATGTGAGAGCTACAGTGGCATATCACCACTCTTTACAGTACACAAAATATTTTAAAGCCTATGGTATTAAAATCATATCATGTGCCAAAAGTATGATTGAGGAGTATCAAGAGAGTAGTTGGATCGATACTATATTAATTGTTTAATGTCAAGCAGGTAATTGGAAAATGCTGGGAGCTCAACATAGACGCATACCAAATTTTCGTTGATTTTAGCAAGCATACGGTAGTATTGATCGTAATGTACTGCACCAAATAAAACTTTGCACTGGTATCCCAGCCAAATGAGTCCATCTTACCAAAATAGCAATGACGTAAATAATCTCCCAAGTCAACATCAATAACCAACTCAGCGATGCCTTTGATACAAATAGTGAACTAAATAAGGCAGGTGGACTGGGCCCATTGCTTTTCAATTTGGTTCTGAAATATGACATAAGAAAACTCCCTAGTAATATAAGAGTTTTCCTGAAACTCGACAGAAAAGCAAAAGCAAGAGGGCTATAAATGAATGAAAATAAAACAAAGCTGCTGATGCAGTTGAGGAAAATACCTTGAATACCCTAAAAATCACATTTAATTAATACGGTATTGAAAAATGTGGGCAAATTGGTGTATCTAAGCGCTAAAATAACGAGAAGTGGTAATAAAAGGTATGAATCACGCTAATGAATACAACTCACAAATGAGATATATGATTCAGTTTTGACGATCTTGAAAACCACCTGCATGCACAGGAAAGCTGCGCGCCATGTATACAAATCCGTGATAAGACCTGTGCTTTGCTTTGAGTATCCGCAAACATTTTGAATACCTTTGAGAGGTGGGTCTTGAGGCATATAATTAAAGCAACGCTAGACAAAGACCAATGGCAAATCAAATACAACCATGAGCTGTATGAAATTTTTGACGAGCCAAATGTCTCAACGATTCTAAGACTGGCCACGTGAATTGTATGGACGAACAATGAATGCCCAAAAAGTTATTTGTTGGGAGAACTTAAGGGCGGAGACCAGTGGGAAATTAATGAAACGCAGGTCTTTTTTGGTTGACGCAGTCAGCTCATTGCTGCTTGGATTTTGAAGAAGACATGGTCAATTGTCCAAAACAGTCAGACGTGCTTTTTGCAGGAAGTGAAGGACCGAAAATGGTTGTAGTGCAAGAAGGTAGAGAAAACACTCAAAATAAACTAACGAACAGATTCCATGAATCAAATCCATAAAAATTAATCCTGATTTTTATGTATTTAAATTCGTTGCCGTTTTATTTCCAGTATATTAATGTCTGTGTTATGCTATGGGTGTGCAACACGACCTTAACCCAAGCATCCGCGAATATATTAAACACCTTTGAGCAACGAATCCTGAGACGAATAATCGGAGCAAAGCTAGACGAGGACCAATGGCAAATTTGATACAACCATAGGCTTTCTGAAATTTTTGACGAGCCTGATTGCAAGACTGCGGAAGCTGCATTGAGCTGGCCACATGAATGGTATGGACGAACAACGGATAGGCATTCGTTGGGAGAACTGAAGGATGGAGACTAGTGGGGAAACCGCAGAAACGCTGGCCTGACTTGGTCGGCAAAAACAGTTCATCGCTGCTCGGGTTTAGAAATTGGAGAACGCGGTCAATGGACCAAGATAGTTGGAGACGCTATTTGCACGAAGCGAAGGCCTGAGAGGGGCTGGAGTGATACGAAGATTTTATATTCTTATTGGAGTGGTCGCTCTTCCTGGCTAGGTCCGTTACAAATGTGTATCTTCCCAGTATCATCCTTCGTTGCTGTTGCCATTTTTAAGTATTTAATTGGCTATAACTGCTTATGACTTCACCCCCAGGCCTGAACTTATCTGGTAATTCAAAGGGTTGCAACTGCTATTGTTGGGTTATCGTCTACAATTTCAGTGGAGCCGACTGAGAATGGCGTACCCGGGGTACACGAATCGTTTAGTAAAATTAGTAGGACAGGAACTTGAACCGAAACATAGTGGCTTTGTGATTGTTCGATAACAGGACTAACTCATTGCTGCAAACTTCAACCCTGGAGGTATACTTAGGTACCACGGGCAGCTGATGAGCTCCCATCTTTGGATGGTCAGCTGATTTGTTGCGGCCCTTCAGGGAGTATCGTAGTGGCTGCTGGTTGAAGCCACTAAGAAACCGTAAACAAATTTCAAGGTACCCTTCGATGTTTAAGAAAAAAACTGAAAATCAATGAAATGTACTATTATTGACAAAGTTGATCCGATTTGGATTTCTGAGGTATTTTTAAACCTTCTGCTCATTAAACCTCATTTCTTGATTTTTTTTTCATGTTTTTGGATCAAAAGTATCCAGTTACGAAGAGTGATATCAATTGTTTAACATTTCCCTTCCCTCTGCAGTCCTAACAGTAAAACGTGTCCGTTTTAAGCAGTTCTTATCCAGACCTTTTATTCGATACCCATATCGGCTACCCTTAGTAAACTTTTATTCAGAATCAACACCTATTTAGAGAGACCCCACTTAAATAGCTATGAATTTTGTTTTTAATATTGTGAAATTTTGAAGAGGATGACACTTATAACCTATTCACTAAACTTTATGTTTCTAGCTTATGTCTAGAGCTTTGTTGCGACAAAGCACGCTTTTACTTATCTTGTTTTGTAAATTTTATTGAAAAGCAATTACTTATGGGATTTATGGATAGATTGAATAGAATGAGCAATGAAATATCTTTGGAACATCGAATATTATTTTATGTGCATATTGCCTTTTCATTTGCAGTGCAAGTGATTACAGTTTCTACAACTTTCAATAAAATTTCTTGTAAGGTACTAACAACAAACATGTTCCAAAAATATTAGCGGCTTACAAAAGAAGATTTTTAATAAGGCTTTATTTTAAAGTAATACAAATTAAACACTGCAATTGAGTTTCGCTAAATGTCAAGTAAGGTTTGCTTCTGTATCTTAAATAGTACTGATTGGCAAGCAGCTTAAGAAAAGTAAATGTTTTGAGCTTGTTCTTTTGCGTTACATGTTTTGGTATGCCAAAAAATCACTTTATCGCTTATTTAACTAGAAAGAACGCATCGAACCATTTTTTAAGGGTTTAATAAAGGTTATAATTTCAACTATCATAATTCTTCGAAAAATTTGCATACTGTAACTGTGAGTACGCTATTATTAAATTTAATTTAATCCTTGCAAATGACTATTATTTGAAATATTTTTGGGGGACAAAAAATTAATTTTTTCACCGGTTTAACTGGTAAATATACTCTTCGAATGACACTGAAATTGGTTTCGCTAAAGTAAATTTGATGAGCTATAATATCTTCTGGGGTAAGATTTACACTATGAGAATAGTAAACTATTTTTAGGTCTTTGTAAAAAATTTTTTTACAAAGACCTACTAGTTTCGCGACCTGTCTGTCCGTCTGTCGGTCCGTCTGTCCGTCCGTCCGTCCGTCTGTCCATGCGCCACAGCTGATTTCCTCAGAAACTATAGAAGCTAGAATGCTCAAACTTTGTGCACAAGTCAGAAGTGATGGTCTCTCAAAAGTTAACGTCTTAACAAAAATAACAAAAAATTTTAAGGGGGGTCCCCCTAATAACGAATTGGCCCTTAAAAATTTTTTTTAATCAAAGGTAGTCGAATGGGGTATCAAATGAAAGGTATTGATTAGAACTTTAAGAATCTGAAATAAAAAAATCATTTTATGAATTAGGGGGTCCATGGGAAGGCAAAATGTACCAAAAATGTGTGTCCCCCCCCCCCTCGCGATTGGACACCTTTGATCCGAAAAATCTGAAAATTATCACGAACGTGGGCCTTTATGAGTACAAGGGCAACAAATACCTTAGAAATCGAAATTCGCTCAACTTTGATAAAAATAGTATGATTTGTAGATTTTACATTTTTGCCCATAAAATCAAAACAGTACCTTTAAACTTCTTTAAATTTTGCAATTATATAGACTGATATAAGATATATACGTTCACAAAATTTAATTGAGATCGAATCATAATCAAGTGAGTTATAGCCATTTCAATTGTGTGGAATTGCAACAACAATAACACGTGTTTATGGTTGATATAGGGTTTTCCAATAAAAGGTATTATTTTGATATTAAAAGAAAAATGCCATTTTTTAATACGAATGATCGAATGTTTATTTCATTATAAAGACAAAGATATGCCGTTAATAGCAAAAAATAATTTCAGGCAAATAACCACCACGACATGCTTACAGGACCATATCCTTTTCATTTAATTTTCCATAACCAAATCGCAAAGTGGCTGCCTTATGTCCTCGATAGCCTCGCGAATTTCATCTTTGAGGTCTTGAATTGACGCTGGGCTGTTGGCGTAGGCCTTCTTTTTCATGTGGCGCCAAGGGAAGAAGTCGCAAGGTGTTAAATCAGAAGATCTATTCAAAATAACACCTCTTATTGGAAAACCCTATATATATTTAAAATTGACATGAAAATTTTAAGAACAGTGTTTAACTTGAACATGTTCAATCGGCCGAGCATTCAGAAAAATCATTTAAGCTAGATCGAAATGGCAGTTCTACTATTGAAAATAGAAAAATAGAAAAAGACAGCTTCCTTTTAATTTTGTGTATTATTTTTATTCTCGAAATCGATTTTCGACCGTAATCGTTCGGTCTTCTTCAGCGATTAATTTATTTTTACTCACATTCCTGCTTATATACTAGCTATGTTTAAAGGAAATTTACTCTAGATCATTAAAAAGTAATTAGGGAAATTTGCTTAAGCTAATAAAAGGTAGGAAAGGTAATTCACAAAAGGGGTAGTTATAAAAATATTATTTTTACATGATTCAGAGAAGATATTATTATTTAATTAATTTAAACAGCCATGATCTGCAGTTTCCGTCATCCTGATTCATTAACTTTTTCCTTTCCCGGGTAATTGCCAGGCTTTCCATCACATCCAATTCACGTGTATCTCTAGCTTCCTTGATGACTACAGCGTCCTCCATTGTTATCTCGTGTCCCTTCGTGATAATATGTTCCGCTACCGCTGACTTGAAATTCGAAGTTCTTTCTTTCTTTCTTGCTGCTGTTGCTTCGCCTAGATGCTCCTTGATTCGCGTGCCGATGAGCCTCCTCGTTTGACCTATGTACACTTCTTCACAAGTGGGACATTCGATGCGATAGATACCAGATTTCTCGTGTGGTTCGCGCTTGTCTTTCGTTGATCCGAGAACGTTTTTGAGCTGGTTCTTGCTGCTTGATTCGATTAACCGTACAGAATTGAGCTGATTTATTCGCCGCTTGATCCGATTGCTGGTGCTTTCGTGATAAGTTAGAGCCTTCCAGTACGTTCTTTCGGTATTCGCATTTGATAATGTTGATCGTCCCTGATGCTGTCTATTAGTCTGGATCTTCTGTGCCATTCTTCTTATCGTCGAGCCCTTGAAGCCGTTTAGTTTAGCTGTCTCAACAATGTACCTCATCTCCTTTTCCTTAGCTTCCTTGCTTAGCGGCAAATCGAGCATCCTGTGGATCATGGCTCTGTACGGAGAAACCTTGATTTGCTGCGAATGATTTGATGTATTTGGAATCGTTCTTTGTGTGTGAGTTGCTTTCCGGTATACATCGAAAGTTATATTTGTTTGAGTCCTCCTTACTACTATATCTAGGAACGATAGTTTACCGTCTTTCTCTTCCTCCATCGTGAATATTATATTTTTTGTGGGCTCCATTCAGGTCAGCAAGGACCTTCTCCACGTCACTCCTTTTCACATATGCAAACACATCGTCCACATATCGGACCCAATGTTTTGGTAACTGGCCTTTCTCCTGCAGTCCGTCTTCTAGTTTCGTCATAAATATCTCGCTGAAAAATGGTGAAAGTGTATTTCCCATCGCAACTCCGCCTTTCGTCTTATAAAATTTCCCCCGAAAGGTGAAATAATTCTCGATCATGCACAGTCTCGCAAGTTGGATATACTGCCTAGTTTTTATTTTCCAAGATAATGAGTTTTCTTGGTAGGAAAGCCATTCTTCTATATATCCCAGTGTCTCCATCACCGGAATACTCGGGAATAGAACTTTCACGTCGAAAGACACCATAATTTCGTCTTGCGCTGGTGGGCCAAACTTCAGGATTTTCTCGGAGAATTCTTTGCTGTTTTTTACAGATCTACCATTCATTTGGGTCATTCCCTTAAATTCGTTCACCAACCATCTTGCCAGTTTTTGGGTCGGTGCATTCACAGCCGAAATAATCTCACGCATTTCGTTCCCCTCTTTGTGTATTTTTGGCAAACACTTGATCCTAGGCAAAGTAGGGTTGCTCACTCTTACCTTCGTCAATTCGCCAATTAATGACTCACAACTTTTAATTGTCCTTTCGAATATTTTCATGGATTTCTTCAACGGGCTCCAGCGTAGCTCGAAGAAATTACCGCTGCTTAGCTTTTGTATGACCGCCTCATCATACTTGCTTTTATCCATCACTACCACTGTGTTTCCTTTATCGGCCTTGACAAAGTGAACAGGTTTCTTCTTCAGTTTAGCAGCTATGCTCGCCTTTTTACTGTTTACCACCTTTTTCGCTCCCCTTTTCGCCTCGGCTATATCATTCCTTGCCATCGAACGAAATGCGTGAGATTATTTCGGCTGTGAATGCACCGACCCAAAAACTGGCAAGATGGTTGGTGAACGAATTTAAGGGAATGACCCAAATGAATGGTAGATCTGTAAAAAACAGCAAAGAATTCTCCGAGAAAATCCTGAAGTTTGGCCCACCAGCGCAAGACGAAATTATGGTGTCTTTCGACGTGAAAGTTCTATTCCCGAGTATTCCGGTGATGGAGACACTGGGATATATAGAAGAATGGCTTTCCCACCAAGAAAACTCATTATCTTGGAAAATAAAAACTAGGCAGTATATCCAACTTGCGAGACTGTGCATGATCGAAAATTATTTCACCTTTCGGGGGAAATTTTATAAGACGAAAGGCGGAGTTGCAATGGGAAATCCACTTTCACCATTTTTCAGTGAGATATTTATGACGAAACTAGAAGACGGACTGCAGGAGAAAGGCCAGTTACCAAAACATTGGGTCCGATATGTGGACGATGTGTTTGCATATGTGAAAAGGAGTGACGTGAAGAAGGTCCTTGCTGACCTGAATGGAGCCCACAAAAATATAGTATTCACGATGGAGGAAGAGAAAGACGGTAAACTATCGTTCCTAGATATAGTAGTAAGGAGGACTCAAACAAATATAACTTTCGATGTATACCGGAAAGCAACTCACACACAAAGAACGATTCCAAATACATCAAATCATTCGCAGCAAATCAAGGTTTCTCCGTACAGAGCCATGATCCACAGGATGCTCGATTTGCCGCTAAGCAAGGAAGCTAAGGAAAAGGAGATGAGGTACATTGTTGAGACAGCTAAACTAAACGGCTTCAAGGGCTCGACGATAAGAAGAATGGCACAGAAGATCCAGACTAATAGACAGCATCAGGGACGATCAACATTATCAAATGCGAATACCGAAAGAACGTACTGGAAGGCTCTAACTTATCACGAAAGCACCAGCAATCGGATCAAGCGGCGAATAAATCAGCTCAATTCTGTACGGTTAATCGAATCAAGCAGCAAGAACCAGCTCAAAAACGTTCTCGGATCAACGAAAGACAAGCGCGAACCACACGAGAAATCTGGTATCTATCGCATCGAATGTCCCACTTGTGAAGAAATGTACATAGGTCAAACGAGGAGGCTCATCGGCACGCGAATCAAGGAGCATCTAGGCGAAGCAACAGCAGCAAGAAAGAAAGAAAGAACTTCGAATTTCAAGTCAGCGGTAGCGGAACATATTATCACGAAGGGACACGAGATAACAATGGAGGACGCTGTAGTCATCAAGGAAGCTAGAGATACACGTGAATTGGATGTGATGGAAAGCCTGGCAATTACCCGGGAAAGGAAAAAGTTAATGAATCAGGATGACGGAAACTGCAGATCATGGCTGTTTAAATTAATTAAATAATAATATCTTCTCTGAATCATGTAAAAATAATATTTTTATAACTACCCCTTTTGTGAATTACCTTTCCTACCTTTTATTAGCTTAAGCAAATTTCCCTAATTACTTTTTAATGATCTAGAGTAAATTTCCTTTAAACATAGCTAGTATATAAGCAGGAATGTGAGTAAAAATAAATTAATTGCTGAAGAAGACTGAACGATTACGGTCGAAAATCGATTTCGAGAATAAAAATAATACACAAAATTAAAAGGAAGCTGTCTTTTTCTATTTTCAGTTGGAGTATTTTGTGAAGGCGAAAATGAATTCGATTACAAATGGTTCTACTATGCTTATGAAAGAAACTGTTCATGTATAAATTTGAACAATTTCATATCCAAGTATTGGACGAATAATTCAAATTGTCGATTAACGCCGTTAGAGAATTTGTTTCTAACTCCCTAGGATGTTTACAAAGACCTTCTGGTAGGAGCACTCTCCTGCTTACTCAACTTTTTTTTAATGTATATTGTGTATGAAATACATATATCTTTAATTTTTTACCAAATTAAAAATTTGAGACTCAATCATTCTTACGACTACCTTCTAAAAAAATCCAACAAATGATTTATAAGCACCTTTTTCAAAGCAATCATTTATTCCGTTCTGGGCTATACCACCCTATTAAATTCTTGTTATATTTTCATTAACTCTGCAAACTACACATCGTCAACTTTTATTGTCATCCATCATTTCATTTATATTAAATGCAATACCATGTGAAAAATTGTTTTACAGGTGTAATATAAGCACACCCGTGTAGATTGTTACACATGACCCCACGCTCTCTGCACCTTAGCGCGAAAATTTATGAATTCCCACTTTTTATTCGATTTACTCTTATACTCTTGGGACTTTTGCCTGTTTCACTCTCCCTTTCCACCAACAGATGAACGTTCATATAAAACAGTAAAAAGATTTGATTGATGATAATTCATTTCATGCATCAAACCAACAACGAGAGGAGAGGTTATATGAAAAATAAAGCAATAAAGTGAGAGATAGACCGAAAAAGCAATTCGTCAGAATTTTTATTCTCATGTCAAATTTACTGCATCGTAAAAATATTTTGGAAGGCTTCCGCCAACCCAAACGAGAATGTCAAGGCTCTGGTGCCATCATCGAAGCAGAACAAATAATCGAATCTAAAAATTTTAGAAATTATTCATGTTTCGTCAGAGTGCTTTCGATATTGACAGAAAATGATTGATTGTGGTTCGGTATAAGGAAGAGAAATATATTTAGTACATCTCATCAGCAACAAACCGAAGGCAGAAATCATTCATGTGGTAATGAAGGCATACTATGGGAAGGATCAAAGATTTTTAAACGATGCCGCCTTGGAGACTGTTTTGGTTACTACGTAAATATCAAAAGCAACATCTAGCGTTAGAAAGAAGTAATAATATAGTATAGTTCAATGGTATGTGGTACTTTTCCCTGCTATCTGAAAAAAGTTAATCGCTTGTCTGCATAAACAGATACGCTTCCGGCTTACTGGGTAGGGTAGATTTTAGTATGATTTTAGTCAGTCGCTAAATGACTTTGATGCCATACGGTTGAGCTTGATCCAGGAAATCCTTTTTTTCTTTTCTGGGCGTTTGAGAAAAAAGCTCAACGTTTTTGAGAAAACGAAGGATAAAAAGTAGTATTTTAACCATACGATTTACATTTTACGTATAATTACCGAAGTCACCTCAAAAGTTGGGTGGCGGTGCCGATTGACCCTATGCAGTTTATTCACCTTGCATTAATTTGCGCGCCAAGCAAACTAAATGATGCAAAAATTTCTCCACCTCGTTCTATTTTCTCTCAAATCATAGTAATTGAGTAGTTCGATAATTTTCATGTTTTCAAAGTAATTTCATTTATATGGACAACAGACATTAATCAATGATATATTGATCATTTTGTTGGATGACCTTTTACATTTTTTCGGCAAGTTGAAAAATTCCGCGTTCGAAGAAGCTTTGGTTTTTAGAAAGAAAACAATCAACGGTGGCGTTAATGCTTTCTTTGATTGTTCATCCTCAAGTTCATTTTTAACCAACTTGTTGTTTACTGATGACGGTTAGTTTTTGACTGAAGATTGTCTAAAGTCTAACCTTTAAACAGTATGTAATAATATAAGCCATACAATCTCTACTACATGAAATATGCACTTCACAACATGAACTATGCAGTACACGATATGAATTATCGAACAACCCCATACAAATGTTAAATCCAGTGGTAACCCTGGAAACTACACGTTGAATTTGATTTTGATGAAAAAAAATGTGAATTTCTCTCTTTCACTACCTCGGGAACAGGGAATTTTTTGCGCAAATGCCTATAACAAACAAACCCAATTGAATAACATCCAAATCATTGAACACTCAATTTACTATAATTATACCAAGGTGCACTACAGCTAAGCAGACTTATCGCTTCAATAGAAAAGATTTTTTTGAACAAATTATAGGGAACCTGTTGACATTACCAGCCGAAAAGGTAAATCATTCGTAAGCACTGTAAGATTAATAGACAATAAGGCTTGCACATTACTGAAATTCTTTTTTGAACGCGTCCGCATCAAATGTTTATTAAAATAAAATAAAAAACTCCCGTTATCACCACCAGTTGGAAAAGCAAATTTCTCCTAGGCACCCTGCATTTAAAAAAAACCAATTTATAATTTGGTTTGCCCCTACTTTGAGACACACACTGATAAAATATTGTATGTTGTCGTATAAGTACTTTTAATGAAGGCATTTCAAAGGTTTCCGTAAAAAGACGAGCATATTCAATACTTCAATTGCTGCTAAAATAATGAGTTTCGGTTATTTCTGAGCTTTTTGGGCTTCCATTTTAAAATGAAGTTTCTGATTTTTTTCAAAGATATATATTTTAGAATTTCATTAATCACTGTACCAAATCAAGTTCAAATTGGATTCTTATTCTAGATAGGGAAAAAATATTCAATTTTTATTGAAAATGGCAACTTACAGTTATAACTTAATTTTCCAAAAGAATGTGAAAAGACTGTTTCCTTTTCAACTATTCTGTTATGAATATGCGCATTTCAACTGCCACATGCAGTCTTCTCAAGTGCAATCAGTTTTTCATCTACTTGGCCTACCTTATATACTTCTTCTTTTTCGTAGAACTAGAGCCCCTCTGAGGCTTTTGCTTCCTGCCAATAGCGCCTCCAACTGTCTTGGTCCATTGACCATTTCCTCTGGTTTTGAAATTCGAGCAGCTATGAAAATCAGCGTTTCTTCGGTTTCCTCACTGGTCTCCGGCCTTCAGTTCTCCCAAGGAATACCTTTTTCCGTATCCCTTGTTTATCCATACGATTCATGTGTACAGCCCATTGCAGCTTCCGCAGTCTTACAATCGTTGAAACCTCCGGCTCGTCAAAAATTTTATACTTATCTTTATCTTTATCGGCTTTATCGAATTCATCAGTGGTCTCGGTCTAGCTTCGCTCCAATCATTCGCCCTAGGACCCGTCTTTCAAAAGCGTTGAATATATTCGTGGATGCATGCGTGAGGTTCCATGTTTCACACTCATAGCATAGCATGGTTCTTATCACAGATTTGTATACTTGAAGCTTTGTTTTCCTGTGTATGTAGCTGGTCTTCAAGATCGTGAAAACTGAATAAAATATTTTATGTATCTACTGTATTCTTTGGTGTATTTTGTCTCTTTTATTATCGGTTCTCATTATTCTGGTACCTAAATACACAAATTTACCTATTTTTTTTATATATACGAGGTGTGTTCAAAAAGTATCACGAATTTTGAATTTTCGCGGGTTACGTATATTCGAATTTCGATTTTTTTGTGGCGTTATGTTGGTACTCATGTCTGTCACTTATGCCGACAAGCTCGGCCATTTTTAATGTTCACTTAATTGGTGATAGCTGCTTTACTTGCACGTGTTTTCAATCGTCGTCGATTTTTACTTATTCAAAAAAATGGATCAAAGAACGTGTATCAAATTTTGTGTGAAAAACGAAATTAAGTGCGCGGATGCATTCCGAATGTTGACTGTGGCATACGGAGAAGCTACCTTGGACCGAAGCAACGTTTATCGGTGGTACAAAATGTTTTTAGAAGGCTGAGAAGATGTGAACGACGAAGAGCGTGCCGGACGCCCGAGCACTTCAACAACAGACGAAAAAATTAATGAAGTGGAGAAAATGGTATTGGCCAATCGTCGAATCACCGTTAGAGAAGTTGCCGAGGACCTAAACATATCGATTGGCTCGTGCCATTCGATTTTTAGCAACGATTTGGGCATGAGACGGGTCGCCGCGAAATTCGTACCAAAATTGCTCAATTGCGACCAAAAACAGCAACGCATGAACATTGCTAATGAGATGTTAAACTCTGTCCGCGACGAACCAAATTTGCTCCAGAGGGTCATAACTGGTGACGAATCGTGGGTTTATGGTTATGACGTTGAAACCAAAGCTCAATCATCTCAATGGAAGCTGCCGCATGAACCAAGACCGAAAAAAGCGCGCCAAGTTCGGTCGAATGTGAAAGTTTTGCTGACAGTTTTCTTCGATTGCAGGGGCGTGGTGCATCATGAGTTCTTGCCACAGGGAAGAACGGTCAATAAGGAATATTACCCGCAAGTCATGCGCAATTTGCGCGAAGCAATCCGCCAGAAAGGCCCGGATTTGTGGGAGAACAAAAATTGGCTTTTGCACCACGATAACGCCCCTGCTCACACATCGTTGCTTGTGCGCGACTTTTTGGCCAAAAACAACACACTAATGATGCCGCAGCCACCGTATTCCCCAGATCTGGCCCCCTGTGACTTTTTCTTGTTTCCTAAACTGAAGAGGCCCATGAAAGGACGACGTTACGCTACGCTTGACGAGATAAAGACGGCATCGAAGGAGGAGCTGAACAAGATTAAAAAAAATGATTTTTTGAAGTGCTTCGAAGATTAGAAAAACCGTTGGCACAAGTGCATAATATCTCATGGGGATTACTTTGAAGGGGACAAAATAGATATTCATGAATAAATAAATAATTTTTGAAAAAAAAACAAAATTCGCGATATTTTTGAACACACCTCGTACTTCCATTCCCTACCACTCTCTCCACCACTCTTTAATCGTCGCACAACGCTCGTGCGATCTGCACTTCACACGTCGTCGATTCCTACGTGTGCCTCCAGGCAATGCTAAAACATCGGTATACACAAAATGCTGTGGCACACAAAATGCTGTGAAGTACTCTTTTCCTGCTAGTCTAGTCCGATTCGTGAACAGTTCTCAAATATAAAAAAAATGTTATAGCACGACGCAGTAAAGAAAACATAAAAACTAGCTGTCTATAACCCTTTGCGGCACTGAGTAGCAGATCTGCATCATACTATTCGAACTAGCAAAAACGACCAAAGCAACGAATAAAACACCTTCCAACGCAGCACTGCGTATCCGCAACAAAGCATTCTATTGAATTAGTTACCCCACGTTTGCACCAGACGACGTTTTTGGTAATTTTTGGCCACTACAAGTGACGGATCCCTTAGAACCAGTTTGTGTTGTTCGCGCGTAATTTTCGTTTTTAGGGTTTTGTACTAAAATACAAAACCCTATTGCAATCACGACCTGTGTCCGTCTGTCCGTCCGTCCGTCCGTCCGTCCGTCCGTCCGTCCGTCCGTCTGTATGTCACAGCACTTTTTCTCCGAAACTATAGAAGCTACAGCCATGAAACTTTGTGGAAAGGTCAGAAGTAGTGACTTCTTGAAAGTTCAATTGTGGAAAAATTTTTCAAAGGGGTTTAAGGGGGGTCTCCCCATATAAGGAGGTGACCCCTCAAAAAAAAAATTTCACCATTGATAGTCGAGTAGGGTGTCATTGAAAAGGTCTCAACGAGATCTTTTCAAAACAAGTCTTAAAATTGCCTTATGAGTACCGACGGGGGCAGGGGAAGGCGAAATGTACGAACTTTTCGCGTACCCCCCCCTCGCGATTGGACACCTTCCATCCGAAAAATCTGAAAAAAATCATGGATGTGGGCCTTTGTGAGTATAACAACAACAAATACATGAGAAGTCGAAATTCGCTCAACTTTGTTAGTAATAGTATGATTTATTGATTTTATGTTTTCTTGAATAAAATCTAGACGGTACCCTTAAATTCAATAAAATTTAGCACACAGATGACTATTTATAAGATTGATCTTTTCTGAAAGTTTCTTACATTACTATGGAACAATATGCCCTGTATTACTATGGAAACATATGGCTATGGAGATATATTTACCGACTTAGACACTACAGCTTTGCTAGGATTTGCATGAAAATTTCAGGAATGATAGGTATCATGAAGATGAGTACATACAATTGAAACAAGTCGAAAAGGCAGGAGAGAGCTCTAAGCAAAAGGGCTTTGTAACCACTCTAAGATTCAAAAAAACAGGCCATGAATCGATGATTACAGTAGAGAGGAGTGGCCCCTGAAAAAAAATTTCATGAAAGGTAGCCGATATGAGTATTAACTGAAAGTTCTCTATGATAGCTTTTCAAAACAGTTCTTAAACTGACATTTTTTGCTTCAGTGGGGGCACAGGGGGGGGGGGAGTACATGAAATATGTGTTACCTCCCTCGGAAATGGACACCCTTGATCTTAAAAAATCTGAACTAATTATCAAGGGGGATATTTGTGGGTATAACTATAACAAATACCTCAGAAGTCAAAATTCTTTCAACGTTGCTAATAATAGTATGATCCTCGAACATGACATGTTTCTTGACTTTATTCGTTACTGGTTACTGCATTTTGTAAGTTGAGTACAAAACCCTTCTGACATGAGCATAGGTCTGTCTACCCAACTTGTTTTTTTTTGAGTGGTTTTATTGAAAATTTTGCTGTGAGATTGCTGCGGAGTAACAATCAGTTATTGGTTTTTGCTAAGAACATGCAGTTCAAATGTTTTCGATTGTTTTTAAAAAGATAGTCTCGAATTTCGTTTTGATGCAGTAATGCAACACTGTGCTAAACTGTTATATTTTATTTCTTTTTTCGTGCCCAATATGATTTTGAGGTCTCGACGTTTAGGCTGTAGGCCTTTGTCAACTGTCAAATTGGAAAACATTCTAACCAATGGCAGGATATTTAGGATGTCTTATACTTTTCAGACAATGACGAAAAAAATGGAAAATCAAAATTTACGCCAAGACTCGGATGAGGAACCCGAAATACCCTTCCTACAAGATCATGAAGATGACATCTTGCTGCCGAGCTCTGAGACCAGTACAAGCGTTCCAGTTCAACCATGTGAGATACCGCCTACTGTTTCAGTACCCAGTACCAGCTCCAAAGTCAACGCAACTTCACGAAGCACATGTGATCCCAAAACAAATATCATATGGAAAACTAAAAACTTAGAACTGAATGAATCTTCCAAGTTACCAAATGAAATACTGGAACTGCAGACGCCTTATAAGGTATTTTCTTACTAATTTACGAGTATTGATGACATTGTGGATCTCATAAGAGACGAAGCAAATTTGTACAGCGTTTAAAAAGATGCCAGTAAACCTATAAATGCCACAAGCCAGGAAATAAGACGGTATTGAAATTATTTACTTCATGTCCATTATTGCCCTTCCCAATGTTCGAATGTACTGGTCACAGAAATATGGCTATGCTAACATACGCGAGATAATGACGCTAAAATGGTTCAAGTTTCTGAGGTAAGCACTACATTTGAATGGTAACTCTAAAATGTTACCGTATAATCAGCCGAATTCTGATCGACTTTATAAAATCAGACCAATAACTGAAAAGTTGAATCATAACTTTAGAAAAGTGCCTCTAGAACAACATTTGTCTGTTGATGAACAAATGTGTTCAACCAAAGCACGAAGTGCTCTAAAGCAATATTTGCCAGACAAACTCCACAAGTGGGGCTTCAAACTGTTCGTGATTTGTGGTGCAAGTGTATATAGCTACCAATTTGAAGTTTACAGTGGCTAAGAGAATATATGCGCAGATGACGAGCCTCAATTATGTGCTTCATCTAATGTAATGGTCCATGCAACCATAACTATAGACTGTTTATTGACTATTACTATACATCGCTACCCTTGATTGAATTCTTGTCACACCGTGGTATATTAGCTTTGGGCACCGTTCGGAGAAACCCTATCCCGAACTGTGAATTCCCAGAAGAAAAACAGCCGAAAAAACAGCCTAGAGACACATCAGCAAAACAGGTTGCAAGTTATAACGGTATTGACATATCGGTGGTGGCCTAGAGAAATAATAAAATTGTGCATCTAGCATCCAACTTTGCTGGCGTAAGTAGATTCGACAGGTCGCAAAAGAAATAAATCAATGTTGAATGGCCCTATATTGTGGCAGAATATAATCGGCACATGGGAGGTGTAGACCTCATGGACCACGTAATGGATCATTATAAAATCAGGCTTCAGGGCGAAAGTTGTTTCATAAGGCTCTTTTACCGTTTCCTGGACATAGCCATGAGTGATTCTTGGCTATTGTATTGTCGCGTGTTATTGGTTTGCGGCCTATAATTTTAACGTTCCGGGAAAGTGAAAACGCAATGTCTTTTAATTTAAGTTAAGAGTTTATTTAATTCAAGAAAGTGCACAATAATCAGTTTAACACTTTCACTAATTTTAATTTTCACTATTAAAATAAAATCTAACACTTGTCCATAAATTTCTTATCGCAATTGTCTTCTAAATCACTTCACTATTACGAAACACACTTCCTACACACTTTCGCAGTTCTTATCGCGGTCGAATGAATGATTCTCCCATTCATTCAGCTCGCCTTTATATAGGGTCTCTAAGTATTCACCCATTTCTCGCATATTGGCGAACGTTCTACCGAGAGGTACCTGGTAGGTTCGAGCAAATTCATGAATGGAGTGACGTCGCTTGCAGATGTTGATTATGCTTGTTGAATTTACTCGCGGGTTCGAGTAAATTCATTTGTTGACGTTCTTAATGATGATGAAAATAATTGCGACAGTAGCTCGCAGAATTATTTGTACATGTAATTATTTGTACATGTAACACTGCCCCCATCTCAGTTCTTTTCGCCCCGAAAAGATGTGTCGCTATTTGTAGTCAATTCTCCCTGGGTGTAATATGGGGCAAGACGGTCCAGATGCACGATTTTCATTTTAGCTCTCGGCTTACGATGTTCCTGTATTCGGTATACGACGTCGTTGATTCGCTTTGGAACTCGGTATGGTCCCTCCCAATTATGTTGCAACTTTGGAGACCTACCCTTTCGCCGTTGCGGGTTATAAAGCCACACCAAGTCATCTTGCTGGAAGCCAGTAGAATTAGCCTTTAGATCATACATGGTCTTCATGCGGTCAGTAGCCGATTCGAGGTGTTTTCGCACTGTCCGATGTATCTGGTTCAACCGTTGTCTTAGATCACTTGCGTACTCCGAAACCGTTTGGGGTTTCTCAGGGGGTGTTCCGAACTTTATATCGGCTGGCAAACGAATAGTCTTTCCAAAAATGACTTTGGCTGGGGCTTGGCCCGTCGACGCATGTTCAGCGGCTCTATATGCCATTAAAAATAGTGGGATTTGTCGGTCCCAGTCCCTTTGGTTCTCGTCAACCATCTTGGCAAGGTGTTTATTGAGCGTGCCGTTGAAACGTTCGACCATTCCCTCGGATTGGGGATGCAGCGGTGTTGTCCTCGTTTTCCGTATTCCCAGCTGCTCGCACATTTCGCTAAAAACTAGTGACTCAAAGTTTCGGCCTTGATCCGAATGTAGTTCACAAGGCACGCCGTACCTGCTGACCCAATTTAACACTAGCTGTTCGGCTACCGTAGTTGCTTCCTGGTTGGGAATGGGGTAGACCTCGGGCCACTTGCTGAAATAATCAGCTACAACCAGCGTGTATCGATTTCCCCATTCAGATTCAGGAAAGGGTCCAGCGATGTCAACAGCAATCCTTTCGAATGGCACGCTTACGTTATAGGTTTGCATTTGTCCTCTCAGTCGTCGTTTTGGGCCTTTGACGGAAGCGCAAATGGTGCATCTGCGACACCAGTCCTCTACGTCTTCTCGAGCGTGGAGCCAGTAGAATCTTTCCCGCAATTTCGCTAAGGTTTTTTTAACACCAAGATGGCCTCCCGAGGATCCTTCATGCATTTCCTTTACCACATCGTGGATTCGGCTTTTGGGTAGTATAGTTTGCATCCTATAGGAGCTGCCATCTGCCGTTTCCCATTTCCGCTTGAGTACACCACCCTCCACCTGAAGGGAGTTCCATTGTGCCCAATAGCTTTTCAGGGTTGCGCCATGCGTTGAAACGTCCTTCCACTCAGGTCGCCCAGTCGTCTCCTTCCATACGAGCAATGGTCCGATGTCTTCATCGGCTAGCTGGGCATTTTGAATCTCCTCCGATGACCAACCTTCATCGAATTCGGCCGTTATCAGTCGCAGATCAACGGGCGGTTCCTTTTCCTCAATCCGTCGGCAATGCTTGCAGTTAGCTGGACATGGGCGACGAGATAGGGCGTCAGCATTTCCATGAACTCCGCCCTTTCGATGAACAATTTCGTAGTCGTATGACTGCAATCTTTCGATCCATCTCGCAACTTGTCCCTCGGGGTTTTTGAAGTTAAGTAGCCATCTCAATGATGCATGGTCCGTTCGAAGAACAAATTTCTGGCCATATAGGTACTTGTGGAACTGCTTGGTGGCCTCTATTATAGCCAATAGCTCCTTCCTGGTCACACAGTAGTTCCTCTCACTTTTTGAAAGAACTCGACTGTAATACGAGAGGACTCTTTCTTCGCCATTGATCTGCTGGGAGAGTACAGCTCCAATACCGCCGTTGCTTGCATCGGTGTCAACCACAAACATTTTTCCGGGTTTCGGATACGCCAGTACGGGTGATTCACATAGCTTTTCCTTCAGGGTCTCAAAGGCTGTCTGGCATTGTTCATTCCAGACATACGGACGATTTTTCTCGGTTAGCTGATGAAGACACTTAGCTATTTTGGCAAAGTCTTTGACGAATCTTCGATAGTAGGTTGCCAGGCCCAGGAAACTTCGTAGTTGGCGCTTGTTGTTTGGTGTTGGCCAGCTTTTCACGGCTTCAATTTTCTCAGGGTCTGTTTTGACCCCTTAGCTGATACGACATGTCCCAGGTATTTTACTTCAGCTGCGAAAAGGGTACACTTGTCGGGACTAAGTTTCAAATTTGCCAGTCGCAGTCGGGAGAAGACCTCTTCTAAGTTCCGCACATGCTCTTCGAACGTTTTCCCGATGACGATGATGTCATCTAGGTACACCAAGCAGGTTTTCCAGGTTAGACCACGTAGCACGTATTCCATCAAGCGTTCGAAAGTGGCTGGAGCATTGCAAAGCCCAAACGGCATCACCACAAATTGCCACAATCCGGTCCCAACTGAAAATGCGGTCTTCTCTCGGTCCTTCTTGTCAATTTCTACCTGCCAGTAGCCACTCTTGAGATCGAGTGTAGAAAACCATTTTGCGTCGGCTAAAGTGTCCATGATGTCATCGATGCGTGGGAGCGGGTAACTATCTTTCTTAGTGACGTCGTTAAGCTGCCTATAGTCGACACAAAAGCGAGTGCTACCATCCTTTTTCTTTACTAGAACTACAGGCGCGGCCCATGGACTTACAGAAGGTTCGATAATGCCTTGCTTTTCCATGTCCGAGATCAGCGCGCTCACTTCTCCTTGTTTGGCTATAGGGAGACGTCTTGGTGCTTGTCGAATCGGCTTGGCTCCCTGTGTGTCTATGACGTGAGTTACCAAACTCGTTCGGCCTTGGTCATCCGGGCTTGTTGAGAAGATGTCACTGTACTTGGTGACCAGATCAGAGGCTCGTTTGAATAGCTGCACCGGCAATTTGACTTGCTTCAATATTGCAGACGTGGATTCCCGGGCTTTGTCTGTGTCTTGCCTCCTTTTCCAATGATGGTTGTGAGTAGCTTCCAAAGAGGTGATGGTGGAAACAGGCTGGCAGCTGCCGATGACTTCTCCCGCTTTGATGCTCGTGGTTGAGTCTGCGGTGTTAAGGACTCTAACCGGCACATATCCGTTCCTTAAAGATTTTACAAGACTTCGTCCTACAATCAAACTGCGCAATGCGGATGTCTTCGTTGGCTCTATCAGATAAGATCGGTGGTCTCCAGAATCACCATCAGGCTTGGCCCATACAATGCTTTCGGAAGAATTCGGTACATCAGTGTCAGTACATACCACTACATTCATCTTGGGGATTTGGACGCTGGGATCCTCCATCAGTACTTCGACATTCTGCCATTTCAAGACGCGTTTTCCCAAGTCCAACGTGATTCCATGTGGTCGCAGAAAATCCATTCCGAGAATGCAGTCATCCATTATATTCGCAACCAGAAAATTATGTCGGAACACAAGGTCTCCCAACTGTATCTGGAGGTTGACCTCTCCATGAACAGGTGCAGTTTCTCCCGTAGCTGTCCGTAGTGAGAAAATTCTGCCCTTGTGAAGTTGTTGCTGTCTAACTAGGTCTGGTCGGATAATCGATCGGGTTGCACCAGTGTCGATTGTTATGGTGCAGTGTTCTCTGTCAACTTGACCCGGAAGGCATAAGTCCGCTTCTCCACGATGTAGTCTTGACACGGTGATGGTGGTGCTGGGGACGTCGATCCTCTTAGCCAACCTCTGCCCCACGAAGTTGGCTCTTACATGTTTCCCGACCCCTCTGTTTGAAGGGCTTCCATTCTGGGCTCCCGACTCGGTCTGGATCTCCTCCTAGCTGCACACCCTGGACAATAGCTCGGTTTTCTTCCCTTCTTGCAGTCTCTTTGCAGGTGCCCCTTCTCTCCGCAATTCCAGCATCTAGGCGCACCATTTACATGCCGGTCTCGCTCAATTTCCACGCGCTCACACCTGCACTCGTCTGTCACTACGTCACGAACCCGGGCAGTGGTACGAGTCACATTTTTCGCTGCCTCAAAGTTCAGACTATAAGCCAATGCGTCCTTAACCGTTTGCTTTTGAGCTAAACGCACGGCTTGTTGCAATTCCGGGTCTTTTAGTGCGCTGATGAATGCCTCTGTCGCTGCATCATCTCGATGTTCTGGGTCGTAGGCTGGATAAGCCAAAAGTGCCAGTCGCTCAATATCTTGGGCTAGCTGCTGTAGGGTTTCACCAGACTTCTGCATTCGATGCCTTAGCTGTGACCGATAAATCTGCTTTAGATGATCGTCTCCATAACGCATGTCGAGCGCATTCATTATAGCATTCGGGTTTGAGTGCAATTCGACGGGGATCGTCTGCAACAGCTCGGCAGCTGGGCCTCTTAGAGCAAGAATCAATGCAGTTGCTCGTTCCTGTTCATTCCAGTGATTTATGCGAGCGGCTGCTTCGAACTGGGTTTTGTAAATAGTCCAGACCGTTTGCCCATCGAATATTGGTGCTTGCACATTTCTAGATGAGCTTTGCGCTGCTGTTATAATTGGGGCTGGTGAGGCGGTTACTATTGCCTTCGCTGCTTCCAAATCCTTCTTCACTTTTTCCATCTCATGGTTGACCTGGCTGATCTCAAGGTTGATTCTCTCCTCGACCTGGTATACCTTCTCCTCGACGCATTTAATTTGGCTGTTGAGACTACTGAGCTCCGCTTTTATTTCGGTTGACTGTTTTTCCAGCTTCTGTGCGATGTCCACCTTGATTTCGAACGCTTGTTGGTCTAGCTTCGCTGATTGTTCATTTAGCTGCGCTGATTGTTCATTTAGCTTCGCAGCTAAACTGGATGTCTGTTCATTTAGCTGCGCTGATTGTTCGCTTAGCTTCGCTGATTGCTCATTTAACTTCGCTGTTAAATTGGATGACTGTTGTCGCTGCTCTTGCTGCATCAGCATCAACATCTGCATCAGCGCATTTTCTGGTTCCTTTGGTTTTGGTGTTCCGGCTTCACCACCTTCTGCGCCTTTTTCTGCATCTGAGAGCTCACCCAAATCCAGATTCACGCCTTCCGACTCGATCGCATCACGCAAGCGTGCAATCAGTATGGCCTTTGTACCTTGTGTAGCCAGATTTCGTTGTTCCAACTCCTCTTTGAGCTCCGATATGCTCAATTGATTAATTTTAAGATGTAAATTTCCTGGCATTTTTTATTGTTTCGGCTATTTTTTAAGTTACTTTTCACAATTGTGCACTTTAAAATTGTTTAAACGTTTTCACTTCAAAATTTCAATCGCACTTCTCGACACCACTGTCGCGTGTTATTGGTTCGCGGCCTATAATTTTAACGTTCCGGGAAAGTGAAAACGCAATGTCTTTTAATTTAAGTTAAGAGTTTATTTAATTCAAGAAAGTGCACAATAATCAGTTTAACACTTTCACTAATTTTAATTTTCACTATTAAAATAAAATCTAACACTTGTCCATAAATTTCTTATCGCAATTGTCTTCTAAATCACTTCACTATTACGAAACACACTTCCTACACACTTTCGCAGTTCTTATCGCGGTCGAATGAATGATTCTCCCATTCATTCAGCTCGCCTTTATATAGGGTCTCTAAGTATTCACCCATTGGGCTTTTTCAGACGCAGCGTTAAAAGTGAGCGTTAAACAGGTTACATGGGCAAGAAGAGTGAGAGGCATTGAGGGGACCTGATGGTAAAAACAAGCCAACATTTTGTACGGTGAACGAGCGTAACGCACATACACAAACGCATTTTGTTGATCATTTGGTGGGGGAAATTTATGCAAACGCCGGAAATTATTCCGAATTGAACATTCGGTGAAGAAGGTAGTCGTCATGAAACGATTGCCTTTCTTTAATTTGCGTGCAAAAATGGATGCGTGCACGCGAGAAGCTACGCGTTATTCAATAAATTTATAAAAGCGGAGGCAATGTTCAATTTCAGGAAACAACACGACGAATATCTCGATTTAAATAAAGTTAAATTGCCTATTGTAAATCCATAGAAAATTAACAGTACGCATAATCTTTATAGAATCGCATCAGAATATGCCAGTTCACAACACAACAAGAAAAATATGCGACTTGAAAGGATATTCAAATTTGGAATATATTTTTCAGAAAGCGGAAAAACACGGAGGTTCTAATAAATCCAATAGAAGTTTGAATCGACAAACTTTAACAATCATAAAATACATTTTTCATTCCAGTTTTTGTCACCTCGTGCACAATTCAAGGCTAAAACATCAATTCTCAATCGCTTATCTCTCTGTCTTCGCTTTCATGTTGTCCGTACGACGTTTAACGATCAAATGATCCTTTTGACACATACACTCGCAAGACGTGTATCGTATACAAAAATAGGTTGGCCGAACTATGCAACGTGTAAACATAAGGGCGTAAGCGCGAAACCTGTTTGGATATGGGTTTTTACCATTCCCGTGTGAAAGAGCCCATTTCTCGTATATTGGCGAACGTTCTACCGAGAGGTACCTGGTAGGTTCGAGCAAATTCATGAATGGAGTGACGTCGCTTGCAGATGTTGATTATGCTTGTTGAATTTACTCGCGGGTTCGAGTAAATTCATTTGTTGACGTTCTTAATGATGATGAAAATAATTGCGACAGTAGCTCGCAGAATTATTTGTACATGTAATTATTTGTACATGTAACAGTATAGAAGAATTTATGCTGACACGGGAAATAATGTCAAGGTGCTAAATCCTGCTAATTTCCAACTAGAAGCTGCTGAAACTTTAGCCAAATATAAAAGTACGAGCCGGCTGAAGCGCACTAGCGATGTAAAAGAACTCATCCAGGACAAAACGAATAAGGACCTTGTCAGCATATCCTGCTAAAAGATATCAGATTTGATCAGTTAGGGCACTGGCCTGCTTGTTCCGACAAAAAGCTTCGGTGCAAATATCCAGGATGTACTGGAGCAGCCCAAACGGAATGTGAAAAGTGTGGCGTAGCCTTATGTTTTAGTAAAAATAATAACTTTCCGTTCTTTCCGTGAATATTAAGATGTTTTTACACCATGATGCAAATCTGCATTTCAATGTTTTTTTTCAAAAGCAAATACCTTTTCTTACATATAATTTTTTTTACTATTTTTACCGTCATTATATAGCTCATCTTAACATATTTTCAATTACAAAAACAAAAACACGTTCTTGTTCTTGCTAGGTTTCCCGACGTTAGGGTCTAGAATGCCCTAAGTTACTGCATTTTCAATCCTCTGGAATTATCATTAATTTGAATTAATTATATGGTCCTTAAGTCCTTTCTTAAAAACCAATAATGAGTTTACGTTTTTCACTGTTTCTGAAAGATTGTTGCATACACGCAGAGCATCGTTCGTTGCATCGTTTTTAAGTCGATCAGTTCTAGTGTAAAGTATTACAAAATTGTTGGCATTTCTTGAATTATATGAATTTGTTTATGATACTTTTATAAAGGGGCCTCGTTCCGATTCACTGAAATTAGACATTTGAAGATAAACTTAGCTTTCTCCATTGTAATCATTTGACTGAAGGTAAGTGCATTGGTCCGATGATACACTAGTCTTGTTGGAGTGAGAATCGGAAGGCTTAGAATATTTTTATAGGCTTTAGTTAGTATCCTGGATATAATATTAAGGTTTTTCTTTAACGGTTGACTGCAAATGACCTTCGCATAATGTAGCTTTGCCAGTACAAATGTATTTAAGTTTCTTTATATGCATTGGAAAACCTCCATATCTCCTCAACACTCCTACCATTGGTGCTTGTTACTCCTCAAATTATTTATGTGTGGCAACAATGTTAAACGATGGTCTACGGTAAGACCGAGATATTTAGTTTCAAACATTCTTTACGATTTTTCGCCGGTAATTTTTAGGTCAATTTCTATGTCTTCCTTATTCTTCTGTTTAAAAATAATGTATTTTGTCCTTGTAGTATTCAGTGCTAGCTTGTTTTTAGCATGCCATGAACGATATTTATTTAGATCCTCGTTGACGATATTCTCCATGGCAACTTTATCATGACCTGAATAAAGAAGTACAGTATCATTAGCATATAATGTGTGGTGAGCTTTTAGTTTACATATATTCAAATCATTAGTGTATAGCAAAAACAAGTTTGGTCCAAGTATGAATCCTTGAGGAACCCCCGATTTCATTGGTGCTAGATTGCTCAGGACATTTTTAACTGAAGTTCTTTGAAATTTTCCTTCCAAATAACTTTTAAAAAGTTGTTTCGGTTTTCCTTGTGTACCACACGATTCAAGGTTTTGAAGTAACAGGTATTGATCAACCATATGAAAAGCTTTCTTCAGGTCCACAAAAATTGCAATAATATAATCTCTTTCATCAAGACTTTCATTGATGTAACGTGAGACGGAAAGTAACGCTTTGAAAGTACTCTTGTTATTTTGAAAGCCAAATTGCTTTGGATTTATAATGAAATTATCCATTAAGAAAGATTTTAAACGATTATTTACAAGGCTGTCAAAAGTGCAACAGGGCGGCGATTATTCGGGTCCAAATGATCTCCTCCTTTGAATATTGGCATTATTTTTGACATTAATTTTTTCCTTATTGTCAATGACCGCTCCGTTTGTTACCAGGATATCCTTGTACATCCTCGATTCCGGAGATTCGACCATCATGTCTATGTTTGTGTCAGGAACTGTGATTAGTTTTTTTTCAGTAGAGTATATTGCATCTATTGCTGTGCAGAAGCCCTGCGCATTAAGACGGTTGGGATGGGATTATAGTAAGTACCGATTTTTAGTTTTTTAACCTGCGCAATTATTATTATATTATATATGCCAGGTGTTACACTCTTTGTGACGAAATTAAATGTATTTTTTATACAAATTGTTGTAACTCCTCCTCCTCTGGGCTTGCAGGAGAAAACGGAACTATATCCCGGAAAATTGTAATACTTTGCTTCTTCAGGATAGATCCATACTTCGTTTAGTATAATCAGATCCGTTTCAGGATTTTGCTGCACATAAATTTGAGTATCACTCAGGTTGTGTCGTAAGTTTCTTATATTGGCATAAAAGATAGTTAATTTGTTGCTTGATTGAGTTTTGTGATTAACAATCATCATCAAAATTGCAGTCAGTACTCCAGTACTCCTACAATCCTTCTTTGATACTCTGGGCACACCCATGAGTCTGCTCTGTGTGACGGATCAGCATTCTTATTATTACCCATACAATTGTAACAGTTCTCATGAGTACTTTTGCATTCTTTGAGCTCATGCTTTTCTCGACATTTCACACAAATTTGCTCTCCTTCGCATTTTGCGTCTTATGGTTATATTTTTGGCACTTAAAGCATCTCCTAATGTTAAAGTCTACCTTTTCAAAATATGACCCATAATCAGTGTTGAGGTATTTGTTAGCTAATCTTTTATACATGCTTCCATTTACGTCAATAATGTGTAACCATTTTCCGTTTTTTGCCTGTCTGGGATGAATGAGCTTCATTTTCCTCTATTCACAACATCAGGGCTTAGCGCTTGTATTTCCTTTCGTAGTTCCTCATTTGTGAATTGATTATCCAGCCCATTTGTAACCAGTCTGGGTCGACGCATATTTTGTCTCGGTAATGTCATACTCATCCTGCATGTTATCCGTAGTCATTGATATAGATTAGACGCGTTGGCATTGGTCGTTGTTTTAATTATCGCCCCACCATTGCGAATAGGCCGTAGCAAATAAAAAGGAATCTTGCAATTTGACGGTATTATCCTAGACTTAAAACCGGCAAGCGTTTTATCTGATGATATATGCTGTTTTGGCTTGATTATTCTGGGATATGACATCTAAACGGAGCTCAGATTTTGATATTGCTTCCGCCAAGTATGATGGGTTTTTGAAGTATTTTCCTTGACTGCGTCATAAGCTTTGTTTTGTTCCTATTGATTTGTAGCCCCACTAGTGTTGCTTTGCTGTCAATTTTCAGGAAAAGTTCTTTGGCAGTTGTTAATGACCGTGACAAAATATTGATTTCATCCGCAAAGGCTACCACTTTACTTGACTTGTATAATTAGCATTCGTATTCACAAAAGCTAGCAGGGTACAGCAATATGATCTACCATTCAGTGAACGAATCACATTCAGGAGCAAAGCATATGACAGAAAATGCATAAATTGCAGAAACGGCAAAACTTAATAGACTCCAAGAAAAATTATTGAAAATATGGTCAGGAAAAACAAGTAGCAATTGGCTAAGAACTAGCTCCCAACACTATTCGAAGAAAATAAAACATTATGCACTTTAAGGAAGCATCAATTAGAGGCAATCAGCAAAAGGACAGCAACTAAATTAAAAACGTTCTTCGCATTGGAGAAGGAGGAATAATACATGGTTTTGAAGTGCGAAGTGTATAAAATAACATGCTCTAAATGTAGAAAAGTTTAAATTGGCAAAACAAAGTAGTTAGTACCAGTGAGATCCGAAGAACGTCTCCAAGAAGCTGAGCTTTCAAACAAGGGAGAAAACTTAACAACAAAATCATCTCTAGCAGAAAAAATGGAAAAAACTGGATGCTAATGGAATAATAACATTAAGCTCTTAAATTCATTTTGATGTAATTGTAATATAATTGTAATGTTATTAAATCCTTTTTTTTTATATTATCAAACATCCAAAAAACCCGGGACAGTAATTAAACGCAGACAGTAAATAAGATAGGCCAAGTAGGAAAAAAACTCATTGCACCGGTGAAGACTGCATATAGCAGTTGAAATTTGCATGTTCATTATGAAATAAAACAGTTAAAAAGCAGACAGTTTTTTTTCATATTCTTTTGGAAAATTCGTATAAAATTTTAAATTTTTGACTTCTTTTGTTTTTCGTCCAATTTTAATAAATTTTTCGAAAAATAGAAGAACATAATCCAACAACAATCACAGTCGACGTCAGGCAGTGGTTAGAGTACTCAACCCGTAAACTGAATGTCTCTGGTTCGAGTCTCATTGGCACCAATGAGATTTAGTTCGAGTGATTCTTCAGAATAAGCCCGTTCAGTCATGATACGTGCTGGTTTAAATTAAAATGTATCGCAACTGGGCGGACGGACCCATGGCCAAAGCATGGTACTGACCATATCGCCTTTGGAGTGCCGATACATTCAATCAAGATAATGAGACACTCCAACTCTAAGCAAAGGCCCGAATGGGGCTGTAGTGCGAAAAGCAAAAAAAAAATTTCATAGACAGACCTACGCTTACGTCAGAAGGGTTTTGTATCCAACTTCTCTAAAATGCAGTCACCAGCAACGAATAAAGTCAAGACATATGTCAAAGAGATATGCACGTTTAAAAGAAAATTCATTGTTTTTCTATTTTCAACGGTCGCCATTTCGTGGCAAACCAACAAAAATCATGAATTCTCAAAAATATTAATTTTATTGACCTTATTTGTAAATTTCAAGAAGATCAAATCAAAACTGCAGTGACTGGATTGATGGAAAGCCCATAAAATACCAAAATCATGTGTTATTGTTGTTGTAATTGGAGAAATTCAAATGGCTATAACTTGCATGTATATCATTCGATTTTCATCAAACTTATATTACAAAGTTTAAGAACCTTTAGTAGGACTACTTAAATATCGAATTTCGTAAACTTTAAGGGCATCCGTGCGATTTAATTGGGGAAAATGTAAAATTCGAATATCATACTATTATTTACAAAGTTGAACGAATTTTGACTTCTAAAGTATTTGTTGGTGTTGTTATCAGAAACACCTACCTCCATATTTCGTGTGTTTCTCCTCCCTGTGCGCCCCTCGAAGCAAAAAGTGTCAAATTAAGACTAGTTTTTTGGAGGTCATTCCTTTATTTGGGGAGACGCCCCTTAAATACCTTATAAAAATTGTTTGTGGTTGAACTTTGAAGAGAGCACCATTTTACATCTACTCACAAAATTTGATGTTTCTAGCACGGAGGGACGGACGGACAGACAGGACGCGGTTTTAGTAGGGTTTTGTAATATTATTTTGCATAACCCTTAAAATCAGGAATTCATAACGTCAAAATTCATTACGATCTTTGGAAAAGCGTGATTGTTTTCTCCTCTGGTTTAATTTTTCATACAAATCAAATTGAGACTTTTCGAAGCTTATGCGATTTCAAAATTCAAATAGTCGTCTTTTTTTGAATTTTAAGCTCTAGTTTTCGTTCATTGTCTTAAACAATTAAAGTTTTTACCAAGCTCCTAAATCTCGTTAGCATCGATTGATACGTTGAGAATCAAATCCACTTTGGTAAGACGGACCAATTTGGCTGGAGTATCAGAGGTACCATTATTTAGGATAGTACGTTGCGATCAATAATGTCGTACACCATATCTAGCGAAGATATGGTGTACGTCTTTTCCAAACTGCCAAAATTTTGCAAATACCTGTTTGACTTTAAACAATTGATCTTTTGCCGATTTGCCTGCTCAATTGCCTTGGTAATCCCTAATAATACTGTTGGTGTATGATCTAGTATTATTTTCTAAGATTTTTGAAAATGTTTTGTACGCTTCACGAAATACATACATCTTTACTTTTCAGACCTTAGCTTGGCACTTGGAATACAATTGACTGGCTTGACTCATGTGGCACATGTTTTAGTTGCCAAATGTGCTGGATGACTTTAATATTTAATGACCTCCACTAGAATCTCATCAATGCCCAGCGCTTTATCATTCTTTTAGGCTTTGATAATGAACTAAACTTCATCCAGTGTGGGTGAAGCCAATGGAAGCTCTACATAAATATTTAAAATCCTTTATACAGGGTCCGTATAATAAATAACCAAACTGAGCCTGCCCCGCACCGTCAAAGCGTCTGCTAACCGGTATATGGTGCTGTAGTGGTGGTGGAGGTCTGGGTAAAGGGAACCGGGCTGCCGAAGTTGCCTCCAAGTGCTTGGAGAGAAAGCATCGAGCGAGAGCGGAGTGCGTGTTCAGTTACGTCGTCGGAGTGAAAATGGAGCGTACGATCGAGCAACCGAAACAAGAGTTTTTTAACCACGTTATTACAGGAGACGAGACGTGGGTTTTCGAATACGATCCTGAGACAAAGCGGCAAAGTTCGGAGTGACATTACCGGCGTCACCACGACCAAAAAAAGCACGCATGAGCAAATCGAAGGTGAAGTCGATGCTCATTGCTTTCTTTGAAGTGAAAGGCATTGTTCACAAAGAGTTTGTGCCACCAGGTGAAACTGTAAACGGCCAGTACTACAGAGAGGTTCTCTTTCGACTAATCACCCGAGTTCCCCAAGTCCGTCCGGAGATTGCCGATTCGTTGATCCTCCATCACGACAATGCTCCGTTACACACCTGCCTACTCGTCACCGAGGAGTTGGCCAAACAGTCGAGGGCAACGTTGCCACAGCCTCCTTCCAGCCCGGATATGGCACCACCGGACTTCTTTCTGTTCCCCAAGATCAAGAGACACCTACACCTTAAGGGGACGTGGTTCGGGACTCGAAAACGCTCAACGTGCTACGACGAGGGCTCTAGACAGCATCGAGGTTGCCGACTTCCAGGGAGCGTTCGGGGATTGGGAAATCCAGTATCAGCGTGTTATCGACTCCAATGGGGACTACTTTGAAGATTTTTAAAGAAAAATTGTATATATTTTGCCAATAAAAAATTTCCTGAGGTCAGTCCGGTTACTTACTATTCAGACCCTGTATTCTGGCGCTGAGCGGAGGATTTTGAAGGTTCTTGAAGTGCGACATCCATTTCACTAAATCTTTTTTTCATCTGCGGTGATGTTGCCGATGGAAGTGTGATCTTGGGATGACAACCTCTTTCCATACTTTTCATTACTGTCCTTGCTTGTCTTGTGCTTTTGCTCGCAAAGATTTACATCAATAGTTCTCAATTGGTTGTCATAGTATTTTCCAAATATACTCTTTTCTTAATTCTAATTATCTATTCGCTGCTCTTCTGAGATTTTCATAATTTTCTCTTTCAGTCTGATTTTCCCACCTAAGTATTGTTTGTGCACCTGATTTTTTTTGTCCAGTTCATTCAGTCACTCATTATCGAACCAATCATTTCTTTTGCACAGGGCTTGATGCTAAATCACCAGTACTGCCATGATCTTAATTGTTGCTTTCTCATGCACCCATAGCTAATTTTTAGCGCTGTGTTTGACAGGCGAAATACGCCTTTGGCATACAACATTGATCAAAGTTAAATTGGTTCCTTGGTGTATATGGACACCAGGTATGCTCAAAACTCATCTGTATTGGGTAGTGTCAGGTTTGACGGAAAGCCTACGTAGTAAAAAAATCGTATATAATTGTTGTAATCAGAGGAAATTCATATGGGTATACCGTCGATAAATTTTAATTAAACTTATAGAATGAAGTGGTATTTCAAAGAACTACTTAAATGGCTGATTTCATCTAATTTAATGATACTAATACAGTTTTACTGGCGAAAATGTGAACCCCTACTATTATTAGCAAAGTTCAAACAATTTCAGCCTCTAAGTTAATTACTAGTTTCCCGTCCTACCGTTCCATTTGTCTATCCTTTCGTCCATCCATCTGTCCATTTGTCTGTGTATCTGTGCGTCACAAGAATTTTTTCTCTGAAACTATTGAAGCTACAAAGCTCAAACTTTGTGAAAGGGTCAGAAGAAGTGATCTCTAAAAAATTTAGGTCTTATCAAACATATCAAATTTTTAAGTGGGTCCCCCATTATAACGAAGTGGCCGTTAACAAATTTTTTCATTGAATGTCCTCGAGTAGGATATCATATGAAAGCTCTTAGCACTTTCAGAATCCTAAAAAGTAAGTAACTACATAAATGCACGAACAATATTTGTATCCCCTCCCCTCACAATTGGACATCGTTGAGCCGAAAATCTGATAAAAATCTCGAAGGTAGGTTGTTATGAGTCCAATTGTAACAAATACCTCAGATCTCAAAATTCACTCAACTCAGTTAATAATAGTATGATTTGTAAATTTTACATTTTTCCCAAAAATCAAAACGGTGTCCTTAAACCTTTTAAAGTTTTACATTTATGTGGGTTAATATAAGACCCTTATGCCTAAAAAATTCCATGAAAATCAAATCAAGTTAATCATCGCCATTTCAATTGTATGGAATTACCACAACAATAACATATATTTTGATGGTTCATATATATTTCAGATCGACCAAGGCAGTCTTATTTTCTTCGGATTTTCCTAAAAATGTAAGAAATAGGGGTCTGCTTGAATATGTTTAATGAGCCAAGCATTCGGAAAAATTATTTAACATGGAACGAAACTGCATCCTTTGGATGAATGTGAACGATTTCTTAAACCAGTAAAAAATGTTTTCCGAACCCTAGAATGGTTCAAAAGCCCTTCTAATAGTAGCATTCTCCTGCGTCCTTGACTTATTTCACCTATGAGTATTAATTGCAGGTACTCATCCATTAAATCGAATCGAGTGTTAAAAGCATGTACCTTAAACGTTGAAGTTGGGGAAAAATAACTCAAAATTATTCAATCTTCTCATTTAAAACAACCACTAGCTGAACCAATTCTCAAAGATATTCATGATACGTATCATTCCTGAAACTTTCATGCAAATCTTAGCAAAATGTTGTGTCTGAGTCAGGAAAAAGCGCATGTTGTTCCATAGCCATATGTTGCCATAGTAATAGAGCGCATATTGTTTCATAGTAATACTCGTGCAAGAAAATTCAAACCGCTATTACTTCGTCATTTGTATATAGAATTTTATTGAATTTTAAGGTACCGTTATGATTTCATGTAAGAAAATGTCAAATTGATAAATTATACTATTACTAACAAAGTTGAGCGAATTTCAACTTCTCATATATTTGTGATTGTTGTACCCATAAAGGCATACAGGCATACCCATGATTTTTCTTCAGATTTTTCAGATAAAAAGTGGCGAATCGCAAGGGGGCTACGCGAAAAGTTTCTACATTTTCCCTTCCCCTGCCCCCCATGGTACCGATAAGGAAATTCTAAGACTTTTTTTGAAAAGATCTCATTAAGACCTTTGAAAAAAAAATTTCCAAGGGTCTCCTCCCTATATGGGGAGAACCCCTTTAACCCCTTTGAAAAAATTTATTCACCCTTGAACTTTCAAGAAGGCACCATTTCTGACCTTTTCATAAAGTTTCATGGCTAAAGCTTCTATAGTTTCGGAGAAAAAGTGTTGTGACATACAGACAGATGGATACAGTTCATGATTGCAATAGGGTTTTGACAGGGCAAGTTATAACGGATCTTTGATAAGGTAAGAATATAGATTGGAGAAGTGCGTATACGTATACAAAATTTTATGAATCCGTTCATAGAGGGACGACACCTCGATTATAAATGAAGTACTCCGCGGAAGCATAGGAGACGTTGACGAGTCAACATCTCCTGCAATTAATGATTGAAAAGTTGAACGAAAGTTGAAAGCAAAGAGTAAAAAATAGTGATTAGATAGTGAATAAAAGATGCAAGAGCGAAGAATAGAAAAGAGATAGCGCATAGTAAGAAGAAAAAAAGATGTAGAGGTTAGAAGGAAAAAGAAGATAGGAAGAGACGGAAGATAGATAGAAGGTAGTAAGAGACAAAAAATAGAAAGAGACAGAAGAGAGAAAGAGACAGTCGGTTGGACGTGATAGAAAGAGATCGCAGATAGTAAAATCGATTGGAAAAAGAGAAGACAGACAGTCAAGAATATAATGGACTCTGGGTGAATACTTTGGTATTCTTTTGCTGACCTGGGCAAGTTTTAGGCATTTTATTTTTCCAAATTTTGAAAAGTTTTTAAATTGAATTGAAAGTTATTTAGTGGATATCAAAAAGTGTATAAATAGTTCTTTTTAGTGGTTGGGATGCTGATGGACGGCGATGTGGTTGCCGGACATAACGTTACAGCAAAGATGAAAAAATTGCTTTGCTAGTTGCCCAGCTTGACAATATTACGCTAAAATTAGACCAAGCGTTTGTCACACTTTTGAAAACACAAGAAACGCCTGCAAAAATGAATACCGAGCTGGTTGACTAGCAAAACCAAAACGAATTGCTTGCCTAAAAAAAAGCAGAATTAGTTCAACTGTAATATAAGGCTAAAAAATCCCAGGACTACAGCCCTCAGATGAAACAAGTTGGGTAGCCAGATCCACGCTCATGTCAGAAGTGTTTTTTTATCACTTTCTCCGAGATGCAGTCATGAAAACCGAATGAAGTTAAGAAACACGTCAAAGAGGTTTGCACGTTTAAAAGAAAATTCATTGTTTCTCTTCCACGATCGCCATTTTGTTGCAAACTAACAGAAATCACTCAAATCATAAATTTCCAATAATGTTTATGTTACTTATCTTCTTTGAAAAATTTCAAAATATCAAATCAAAGCTGCAGTAGCTGCAATACCAAAATAGTGTGTAATTGTTGCTGTAATTTCAGAAATTTCAAATGGATATAACTTCCGTGGATATGAAACAAATTTCGTCAAACTTACAAAGAATCAGGATATTCTGTCAGGCTACTTAAATATCGAGTTTTATTGGATTTAAAGGCATCGATTCGATTTTATTTTGAAAAAAATGTGAAACTCAAACATTATACTATTATTAACAAAATTGAACGAATTTTGACTTCTGAGGTATTTGTTATTGTTTTACTCATAAATATCTCCCTTGATAATTTTTTCAGATCACAGGTGCCGAATCGCGAGGGGGAGACTCATTTTTCATGCATTTCTTTCCACTTGTGCCTCCACTGAAGCAAAAACTGCCAGTTTAAGAACTGTTTTGAAAAACTCTTATAAATAACTTTCATTTGATACTCATATTGGCTACCTTTGATGAAATTTTTTTAGGGGCCACTCCCCTGTACTGGAATCATCGATTCATGGCCTATTTTTTCGAATCCTAGAATGGTTACAAAGCCCTTCTTTAGGAGCTCCCTTCTACCTCCTCGACATGTTTCATCTATGAGTATTTATTGTAGGTATTCATCTTCAGTCATTCATTAAATTGAATCAAGTGTTAAAAGCATGAACCTTAAACGTTGAAGTTGGGAAAAAATAACTCAAAATTATTCAGTCTTTGCATTTAAAACAGCCACTATTTTGTTTTACGATTACTGATACCACTGGCTGTACCGATTCTCAAAGATATTCATGATACCTATCATTCCTGAAACTATCATGCAAATCCTAGCAAAACTGTAGTGTCTGAGACTGTAAAAAGCGCATATTGTTCCATAGCCATATGTTTCCATAGTAATACAGTGCATATTGTTCCAAAGTAATACAAGAAAATTCAAATCGCTATAACTTCGTCAAATACCATTCGATCTTTACGAAAATTTCAGAAAATAAATAGTCATCTGTGTGCTGAATTTTAAGGTGCAGTTAAGATTTTATTCAAGAAAATGTAAAATCGATAAATCATGCTATTACTAACAAAGTTGAGTGAATTTTGACTTCTCATGTGTTTGTTGTTATTGCACATAAAGGTCTACATTCATGATTTTTTTCAGGTTTTTTGGATGAAAGGCATCCAACCACGAGGGGGGTACGTGAAAGTTCGTACATTTCCCCTCCCCCTGCCCCCCTTGGCACCGATAAGGCAATTTTAAGACTTATTTCAAAGAGATCTCATTAAGGCCTTTTCAATGACATTCTCCTCGACTACCAATAGTGAAAATTTTTTTTTGAGGGGTTAACTTGGGGAGACCCCCTTAAACACCTTTGAAAAAATTTGCCGCCCTTGAACTTTCAAGGAGTCGTCACTTCTGATCTTTCTGCAAAGTTTCATGGCTGTAGCCTCTATAGTTCCGAAGAAAAAGTGCGTTGATCTACAAACGGACGGACGGACGGACACAGGTCGTGATTGCAATAGGGTTTTGTATTTTAGTACAAAACCCTTAAAAGGATGAGATTTTCTCTTTGACATGGCCATAACACCAAAACTCACACTGCCGAACACTAAGAACACACATCCCGCACCACAAACACAAGAACCCAAAAGAGTACCAATCATTGGTGGTACTTGGTGCTATTAAAACACAAAACATCTCACACCTTGGCATACAAATTATACAAACAAAACCATCAGAACACAAACAACTGACAAAAGCACTAGGTGACAATGAAATACAATACCACACTTACATACTTCCGGAAGATAGACAGCTGAATCTTGTCATTATGGGCCTGAATGGCCTTTCAGTCGAAGAGATCAAAGAAGACTTACAGTCTCAGGGCTTCAACCCAATCAAAGTCTACTACATCAACATGAGAGAAGGTTTTTCTAGGGTAGTCAAGGTACTCCTCCCAAAATCTGAAACCAGCATTTATAATCTTAAATCTGTTTTCCACCTTATGTGCAAATACAGCGTCTTTATATAGCCAGGGTATGTGCCAGAGCTGACAACCATTTTGACATTCTTCTAGAAACTGCCATACGCAGTCTCGATGGCGTATATGAGATTCGCTTCACCATTTCTCGGACTACAGATGACGGTTTTTGATAAAAACAAGTTGGGTAAACAGACCTACGCTCATGTCAAAAGGGTTTTGTATTCAATTTTCAAAATGCACTCACCAGATTGAATAAAGTCAAGAAGCATGTCAATGACGATTTTATTGGAGAAAATATGAAATTCGAAGACTATACTATTATTAGCAAAGTTGAACGAATTGAGACTTTTGAGGTTTTTGTTATTGTTATACTCATAAATATCTCCCTTGATAATTATTTCAGATGTCCATTCGTGAGGGAGGAAACCACATTTTTCATGTATTTCCCTCCCTGTGCCCCACCGAAGCAGAAACTGACAGTTTAAGAACTGTTTTGAAAAGTTCCCATGGAAACTTTCATTTCATACTCATATCGGCTACGTTTGATGAATTTTTTTTTCAGGGGCCACTCTGCTGTACTGTTATCATCGATTAATAGCCAATTTTTTCGAATCCTAGAGTTGTTACAAAGCCCTTTTACTAGGAGCTCTCTCCCGCCTCCTTGACTTGTTTCACTTATGAGTAATAATTCTAGGTACTCATCTTCAGTCATTCATTAAATTGAATCAAGTGTTCAAAGCATGGACCTTGAACGTTGAAGTTGGGAAAAAATAACTCAAAATTATTCAATCTTCGCATTTAAAACAGCCACCATTTTGTTTTACGATTACTGATACCACTAGCTGAACCGGTTCTCAAAGATATACATGACACCTATCATTCCTGAAATTTTCATGCAAATCCTAGCAAAACTGTAGTGGCTGAGTCGGTAAAAAGCGCATATTGTTCCATAGCTATATGTTGCCATAGTATTACATGCATCGCATATTGTTCCATAGTAATACAGGAAAATTCAAACCACTATAACTTCGCTAAATATAATTCAATCTTTATGAAACTTGCAGGGTAAATCAATCTTATAAATAGTCATCTGTGTGTTGAATTTCATTGAATTTAAGGATACCGTTAAGATTTTATTCAAGAAAACATAAAATCGATATATCATACTATTACTAACAAAGTTGAGCGAATTGCGACTTCTCACGTATTTGTTGTTGTTGTACTCACCAAGGCCTACATTTCTGATTTTTTTCAGATTTTTCGGATCACAGGTGTCCAATCGCGAGGGGGGGGACACAATTTTTTCGTGTATTTCCCCTCCCTGTGCGCCCCTCGAAGCAAACTTTGCCAAATTAAGACCTGTTTTGGAAAGTTCTCATCAAGACCTTTCATTTGATACCCATATCGGCTACCTTCAATGAAATTTTTTTTCGGGGGGTCACTCCCCTATATGGGGAGACCCCCCTTAAATACCTTATAAAATTTTTTTGTAATTGAACTTTGAAGAAAGCACCAGTTTACACCTACATACAAAATTTGATGCTTCTAGCTTAAGTAGTTTTCGAGAAAAACTGCTGTGACACGGACGGACGGACGGACGGACGGACAGACAGATGGACAGACGGACAGACGGACAGACAGGACGCGATTTTAGAAGTGTTTTGTAAAATTATTTTACAAAACCCTAAAAACGGTTCTTCGGTTTTCCGGCTTTTTCATCTTCTGTTTAACTGGGCAGTTTTTCGGTTTTTTCCTAGTAATTCTTTTAAATCAAAAAACTCGAACCAAATTAAACGTATATTTTAATGTATTTTTCAGTTTTTTGCTCACAAAATTAATTAAATCATAATAAGCTCAAGGATATGTCATTTTCGTGTTAAAAATAAGAGACTAACGTATTGAAATCCAATCCGACTCCTTGCTGTTGAACCCAAGTCATTCATTTACAGTATGTGGATTAAAGATCCTTCAGTTCAGTCCCCAAAAATTTTGCGTATATTTTCTATTATATCCTAGCTTCATTTCGCACTCCAGCTGAAGTTTTCTGCATTGAAATGAAGCAAACAACTAATACCAAGAACCAATAAAACATAGAAATTGCTTTGCTCTGGTGGCTGCGGTCATCAATGATGCCAAGGTAGAGATGGCGGAAAAACTGTTTTTCTATTTTTGTATTCATTTGTATCCGGTTCTTAATTTTGAAAAGAAAAACTGGGAGTAGAACATCTACGGAAAAAATCGAGTTTTTGAACAAAAAATTCGGTTTTCGGTTAAACTGGTGCGGTTTTCCCCATTCCTTTCTCCAATTGTCCAAAGAAAATTATGGAGAAGTCAAAATGTGTCAACTGTGGCGGAGAACATTCAGCAAGCTACGGGGGTTGTCCCAGGAATCCAAAGAACGTGAAGAGATCGTTTACGCAGGTTGCTGTGGTCCAACCTACATAACCAGCACAAAAACAAACAACCACGACACCGGCAATTCAACGCACTTAAAATCAATCTCAGAATATGCACCAAATATTTGCCAAAATACAGACACAATTCCAAAACATGATGCAAAAAGTAATGGCAAACATGATTCAAACCATGTTCACTGCATCTCAAAGTGTCGTCAACATTAAACGCTAATGAGCTTAAAGAATCATGTTTCAATTCAGACATAGATAGCGAATTCCTTGCTACAGGTTACTTGTGAGATATATTAATTAATATTTGGTTATAAATTCGACATTATTATGATCCAAGAAACTTTTCTGAAGACTGGAGGGCGGTCCGTATCCCTAACTACATTATGTACAAAAATGACAGAATAACGGGTAGAGGAGGTTGAACGGCCATTCTTGTGAGACGAAACGCGAGTTGTTTACTCATTTATATACCCACACTTCAAAAATAAGAGGCCGCAGCAATCAAGGTGCGAACTGATTTTCTAGAGTTCATTGTGATCTGCTTACAATTCACCAGGCAATATAAATTTCTTAAATGATCTGAGAGAACTTGTTGCTTTTGAAGATTCTATCTTCATTGCAGGAGATTTAAATGCCACCCACTGAGTCCTATACATTCATCATAGCCAACTACTTCAGCCTACATACGAGTATCCTCAATGAGCTAAAACATTATAGATCTAGAAATGGCTTTGTACTGGGCATTAGATATCATGAGATTTCATAAGAATGTTCGGTTAAATGTCTTCGATGAGTTGTCTTCCGACCACAAGCCAGCCCTCTTCCTCGTAGAAAATATCTTCATTTATGTTCCTATGCAGGAGAAGAAAACTACAAACTGGAATGCGTTTAAAGTCGCATTGGCCAATGAAACCAATTTTCAATTACCTGCAACGGCCGACGACATCAGCAACATACTAAAGCACGTAACTCGGAAAATTTTACAGGCAAAACAGGACCATACGGTTATAACTCCGAGAAGAGAAACGAGTCCCTATGAACCCCCTCAGAACATCAAACAATTATTAAGGAGAAGGAACGGTACTCGGATGATACATAAAACCCGTAATAAAATAAAAGTTTTACAAGACGAGCGATTATAGGGCTTTTTGCAGAGTTTCGAGCCTGGATGTGGTAGTTTCTATAGAGTGTCTAAATACTTTCTGTTAAACAGCAAAATCGTGGCACCGCATATTCATGGTCCAAATGGGATGCAATTCTACAATGCAGGTAAAGCTGAAGCATTTGCAAATACCATGGAAATGCAATTTTGCGAAAATACTTCAGACGAGGACTTGGAAACTGAAGAAAGAATTGAATCTTTTTTCAACAGACTCCTGATGAATACCATTCAACATGAAGACAGGATTGAACCAACGGACTTGGACGAAATCAAGAACATTATACAGACACTCAATGAACATAAAGCACCTGGACATGACATGACAAACACAATAATTTCCTGGCTGCCGGACAATATTTTACGAATACATACTGACACTATTAATACTATATTCTGTTTGCAAAAGGGTCTCAAAGTCTGGAAATTAGCGGTTATTAACGTTTTTCCAAAACATCAAAAGGACCCACAATTTCTACAAAACTGGAGACCCATTAGTTTCCTCTCATCACTGTCAAAAATTGCAAAAAGGGTAATTCAGCATCCACTCAATGAGGTTGTATTCGACAAAGATATTATATTGGACGAACAATATGGTTTCAAAGCTAAATACTCTACTGAGCTTCAGTTAGTTAGAGTGGTTCGTCATATTAGAACAGGCTTAAATCACAGGAATTAAACAGGTCTAGTTTTGTTTGACATAGCTAAGACCTTTGATAAAGTCTGGTATGCATGACTAGTCTTCCAGATGAATCAATTCAATATGCCTGCAGCTCACTCAAATTATTACCTCCTTATTAGAAGGTGGAACATTCCGTGTTAGAATTGACAAACAACTCTGAAGCCTGAGACCAATTGATACTGGAGTTCCTCAGGGCTCGCCCATCTCACTGGTTCTACACAATATATTTCCTGCAGACTCAACCAATCTACCTCTAAATGTAAAACTATCAATCTATGCTGATGATACCTGCATTTAATACAGCACGACAGGCAAGAGTCATCACTTCAAAGTTGCAACGATCAACAAATATTTTATTGGAATACTTTTGTAAATGGAAAATTTAGATTAATCTGGACAAAACACAGGCACCATTTATCACAAGGAAAAACGATATATTCCACAGAGACTTATCGTTGATAACAAGACAATTGACTGGACATCAACGCCTAAATACCTTGCGCTTACATTATGCAGATGACTCACATGGAAAAAATATAAACAAAACAAACGAGGACTCTGAATTGGACTTCTCACTTCTCAATACACACTCATTAAATCCAAAAGACTTAGCCCTTAAATATTGAAACATTGTTTTTATGATTATGATCTAGAAAACGGGCCTTCAGCTCGCACTTGAGTTTTAAATGATCTTTTGGTGGACCTTATATTCAGAAATTTTTTTATAACAAAAAATAATAGATCAACCTGAAGACTGCAAGATGACCTTCTAGTGTAATGTAAGGATCCTCTGGTGTATTTCAGCGACAGAAATAGCAAATGCCAAAAAGTTCTATGTAAATATACGAATGAGACAAATATATTTTATTTTTGGTAACTCAGCAATATTATTAACGGAAATAAATAAAACTATGCAAACATCGGTTTTAATTTTTGTATCATCAAGTACACTAACACTTAATAATAAGAGTTGCACATGAAATATCTTGAAACATTTCTGAGTTTTATCAGGAAGAATTGATTTACGCACTTCCTTAATATCGAATAAGATTTTAATTTTTCAGCTGAAACCGTTTGTTGACATGGAATTTCAGCGAAATGTAAAAACAGCAACTACTTAGCTTTAATCACAACTTGTTTCAACAAGGATGATCACTGTTTCAAAGGTCATCTCCATCTCCTCATCACAGTAAGCGTACAAGATTGTCAACATCATTTTCGTCTTCAACATTTTGAAAATTTTCTTTTTCTTTCTCACGGCTTGTTATCACTACAGTCCTCAGCTCTGGCTTTGAAAGACTTTGATGTAAACTCTTTGACTAAGGCGGCAAAGTAATGGATCCAATTTAAAATCCAGGTAAACCAAACTAAAAGAGTTACTCAACCACATGCATGGTTTCCAACAAGTGTAAATAAGATGTTCACCTCTGGTGAAGAGCTGTAAGTCCATGGCCCAGATTCTACCAGACTCCCAAGAGTGCGCTTAGATACACACATACGAGTATGTATATTACGTGAGTATAACTCGAATTTTCTTTCCTTCATAAAGGAGGAAAGTGAATTTTTAGTCCAAGTATGAAGAGCATAATTAAGAAAGAATTAGTTATTAGAAAAATAAGAAATAAAGATGAGTGGAGAGTTTTGTATTACATTTGAATAATTTATGTTCTTAAAATTAGTTTGAAACACTCTTCGTCTTTACGAATTTAATAATTTATTGTAATACAAATCCTCAGTTCAGTATCAGTATCAGTATAGAACTTTAAAGCGATTTTTGGACAAAAAAGAGTTTTATATAGAGAATAATGCTACTTTTATAGAACGGTTGTTAACACTATCGTTCCCGGATAGTAATGAAAAAGTAAGTACGCATAGTTCCATACTTATGTAGAGAATGTATTCTTGAAAATGCGAGGGATTCTAATTTAGAATTTCCTTCCCCAACATAACCGGCCGCTGTAGCATTTTTCTTTGTTCTTTACTTTATCAGCCAACAGCGCTAAAGCTTATATTCTCTCAACGTGTTTTGCAAGCAAGTTAACTAGTTTCCAACAACTTTTGCTTGCACTTATATAATATTATAAATAGTTTATGAGTGAATGTTGAAGTGCTCACAACTTGCAGTTTGTTAGATGCATATCACCATACCAACAACGTAACATAGTCCAATGCTCTTTTATAAATCTCAAAGGGATACTTGTTTGACTAGGGAAGAACTTTTTGTTCACAAATTCAGCAAGGTAAAAAAGGGAAAAATTGTCCGTCGTGTTTTTTTTTGTTCAATTATGTATGAATCTCCTATGTTTCTGCTTTCCTTGCCTTAACGCTTCACTTTATTCTCGTAGTTGTGATGCTTATTTTCCATGCATTTGAAAATTAAATTTAACTCTATGGGTGCTTCTTGCATAAGTTGTATATTTAATGTAAATCTATACATCTAAGGTCTCAAGTTATGATAGCAAATAATACACTACCTAAGAGAGTTTTCATTTCTTCCCTTGCTTTTTTGAGTAAGCAGATGCGGTTTGCCTTCTTTGAGCCGTCTTCAGTGTCAGACACTGAAGATAACTCAAAGGATTCGTAACGTGTCTGCTTGCTCAAAAAAGCAAGGCCTGACATCTTTCCAAGAAAAACGAGTTGGGTAGACAGACCTATGTCAGAAGGGTTTTTACTCAACTTACGAAATGCAGTCAAAAGCAACGAATAAAATCAAGAAACGTGTTAAACAGATATGCAAGCTTAAAAGAAAATCCCTCATTTCTCCATTTTAACGGTCACCATTTTGCTTCAAACTAACAAAAATTACTCAAATAATGAATTCTAAAAAATATGTATATTATCAATCGTATCCAAAAGTTTTAAGAAGATCAAATCAAACCTGAAGTGTCTGATTCGATGGAAAGTCTATAAAATACGAAAATTGTGTGTTATGGTTGCTGTAATTGGAGAAATTTCTGATGGCTCTAACTTCCGTAAATATAATTCAACTTTGATCAAACTTACAGAGCATTAGGACCTTTTTGAAAACTACTCCTGTCGTAGAGTTTGAGTGCATCCATGCCATTTTATTGGGGAAAATGTGAAATTCGAAGATCAGACTATTTTTAATAAAAATGAACGAATTTTGACTTATGAGGTATATGTTGTTGTTGTTCTACTTATAAACATCTGCCTCTACAGTCTTTTTCAAGTTTTTTTTTCAAATCACAGCTATCCGATCGCGAGGGGGGCACTAATTTTTTATCTAATTCCCCTCACTGTGTAATCCTTGAAGAAAAAATGTCAGTTTAAGAACAGTTTTGAAAAGCTCTCATCAAGACCTTTCATTTGATACTCATATCAGCTACCTTAAGAATGTTTTTTTCAGGGGCCACTCGCCTGTATAGGGAGACCCCCTTGAATATCTTATACAATTTTTTTGTAGTTGAACTTAGAAGAGGGCACCACTTGGCACCCCTATACAAAATTTTATGTTTCCCGGTTCTATCGTTTGCGAGAAAAATTGCTGTGACAGACGGACGGACTGACTGACAGGCCACGATTTTGACTTGTAGGGTTTCGTAAAATTATTTTACAAAACCCCTGAAAAAGAATTGGATATCAACACAAAATAATTCACGACCTAAGAAATGATTCACTGTATTACCAGATTGGATTAAATTACAGCGTTACAGTAATTCATACGCTGTAATTAAATAGTAACTTTTGAGACTCATAAAAATAAGGGGAAGGGAGGGCAAGACGGGGTCCTTAACGTTTGAAGAGTAATAAAACGGATATTTTTAAGGAATTTATATCTTTATTAATTTTAAATTACTCCTACATAGTTCATCTTTGGACATAAGGAACTTAAGGAACTTTTCACTCATAGAAAAATTAGAAAGTGGCCAATTATGTCAAACATGTCCAACACCCCATATTACCATTTACGGTGGATACGGCAACATGGGGTATGGGGGACACATTCTGTTTTTGTGTGCAAAACTCGCAAGCAAATACTGCCTCGTCATCCTCGTCATCTATGCCATCATAGCCATAGTGTGCTCAATTCCCGGAGAGAGAACAAGCGGCCCATCATTCATTTGAGTCTAAGTATTTTCCATGACAGTAAAAACAATGGATATCATTTTCATCATTGTCACTTTCTGATGGAGAATTGAACTTTTTGTTGGTTTCCTTTCTGTTGTTTTTCTTAGGCAATTTGGTTTTCTTATTCTTTTGTTACTCTTTTGCGTGCCTTTTTTTCTTCTTGTTATCTTCTGACAGTTTCTTTTTTAGGGTTTTGTAAAATAATTTTACAAAACCCCTCTAAAACCGCGACCTGTCTGTCCGTCTGTCCGTCCGTCCGTGGGTCACAGCAGTATTTCTCGGAAACTACTTAAGCTAGAAACATCAAATTTTGTATGTAGGTGTAAAGTGGTGTTTTCTTCAAAATTCAAATATGAAAAAAATTTTATAAGGTATTTAAGGGGGGTCTCCCCATATTGCATGAAAATTTCAGGAATGATAGGTGTCATGAATATCTTTGAGAATTGGTTCAGCTAGTGGTATCAGTAATCGTAAAACAAAATAGTGGCTGTTTTAAATGCGAAGATTGAATAATTGTGAGTTATTTTTTCCCAACTTCAACGTTTGAGGTGCATACTTTGAAAACTTGATTCAATTTAATGAATGACTGAAGATGAGTACCGACTATTAATACTCATAAGCGAAACAAGTGAAGAGGGCGGGAGAGAGCTCCTAGCAAAAGGGTTTTGTAACCATTCTAGGATTCGAAAACATTGGCCATTAATCGATGATAACAGTACAGGAGAGTGGCCCCTGAAAATGAAAATTCATCAAACGTTGCCGGTATGAGTATGAAATGAAAGTTTATATGGGAGCTTTTCAAAACAGTTCTTAAACTGTCAGTTTTTGCTTCAGTGGGGCACAGGGGGGAAATACATGAAAAATGTGTTTCCTCCCTCGCGAATGGATATCTGAAATAATTATCAAGGGAGATATTTATGAGTAGAACAATAACAACAACCTCAGAAGTCGTAATTCGTTCAACTTCGTTAATAATAGTATGATCTTCGTATTTAATATATTCTCCAATAAAATCGTCTTTGACATGTTTCTTGATTTGATTCAATCTGGTGACTGCATTTTGTAAATTGAATACAAAACCCTTCTGACATGAGCGTAGGTCTGTTTACCCAACTTGTTTTTTATTGTTTCTTCCAGTTCATTTTTAAATGATAGCCGTTTCCTTCGCACGCGCGAAATTTTGTGAGTTGCAGAATAAGGCATCACTTGCTGAGGACTAACAACAGAAAACACTGATTGTTCTAGTGGAATAGTTCGTCTGTGGTCTTTTTCTATATTTCTCGTCCAAGTTGAGCATATGGGCTCAGGATTCATAAAATTTACAAGCACTGAGCTAGCAGTTGAAATAGGGATGTCAAAGGGACAACAGGCACGTGAACTGGCTCTGCTTCAATATCAGATGTTACTATAGCAACAGGCATGGTATCTATCAGTGGTTTATCAATAGTTTCTTTATCAAAATCTCCAACTGCCAAAATTTAATTTACTATTGCAGCCGTTACCATCTCAGGAATAACGATTGTTCTATTTAGCGCAGTAGCACGGTTGCTTGTTGTCGTTGTTTCAGGCAATCCTTCATTGATGAATAACCTGTCTGTTTGTGGGATATCGATCCATCGTCAATGATGAAGCAAAGTCACTGTCGGAAAAGTTGTTGGATCGTATGGCCAAATGCCACATTTCTTGAAGCTATTAACTGCCGTTGCCATCGTAGAAGCCTGAATAAAGGCTTTACTAAAAATTTCTTCTACTTGCCGGATAGTTACAATCATCCCTGGGTTGCTGCAAAGCTGAGCTACGATTTGCTGGCCGTAGTATGTGCTCAAGGGCCTTATGTATGCTACATGCAGAACTTTAAATCGAAGAGTAGTATGAAGGGGGAAACATAAAACAATAACCTCATTGGTACGAGCTCCATTAATGAGGTCCAAGTTTTTTGTGTGGGTGCTGTGGCCATCGAATAACAACAGTACAAATTTATCAACCGTTGCCTCACTAAATTCAACAAAATTCTTAAACCAGCAAAGGAATAATTCAGTTGTCATCTAGCCAGAATCGCTGGAAACACCCCAAGCTCCAGGAGCAGCATTGAGCATTACCTGTGGGTCTATTCTCGTTCGTGGGGACATCAGCATTGGAGGCATGTATTGACACTAAAACGTAGTTGCACAGTTATTGTTGTATCTCTCTCCACAGAAGTTATAGATCCCACTTCTTTTTTACCTTGTCGTGCAACCATTTTTGACTTGGTTTATTCTCATCATAAACGTTGCCGAGGAAGTTGAAAAACTGTTTAATAGCTTGTCAATTAAACCCAATGGCTCGTGCAGCTGAAGTGCTTTCTGGTTTTCGTATCGACAATTCTGGATGCCTGCTTAAAAACCGTTGCACCCAATCTTGGCCAGCTTCCTTTCTTTCAGAGTTGAAGAAATTTTGCTCCCCAGTTTTTACTGCCAGAGCCGCGTTGTGTATACTCTGTTCTTCTTTTATAATTTTTCACCATTCTAAAACAAGACTAAAAACAAAGAAGTTATGAAGCATCATAAGTTGTCATAAGGAAATAATTGAATTTCTTCGAGGGGTAAGATGGGGTGCTCTACACCCCATCTTATCCTCTAATGCTTATTTGAATAAAATAACATGCCTTTAATAACCAATTCAGAATATGGACAAAAACATGTTCTTACCTGCTGGTTTAATCATTGATAAACAAGAATAACCTTCAGTTAGTTCAAATATTGAGTTACAAAACACAATCGATGTATAACGTGAAAATCACAACTAACTTGACAAAACCCGAGATTTTGGCGCCAAAGCGAAAATGCATGCACTTATAAGCCGGTCACTGCGCTGACTGATGAGCAACATGACAGCGTATTATTGCTAGTCAGAGCGGCTGGGACTGATCGTTGGTGTGGCCGTTAAAATGCATTGCCCCGTCTTGCCCACTACCCCGTCTTGCTCACTACCCCGTCTTGCTTACTACTTCGTCTTGCTCCCCACTTCCCCTAATGCTAAAAATACAAATCAAATTATTTGACGTAGGTTTTTACTCCTCAACATATTTCACAATCTTCTCTTAATTGGTCTTTTCGATAGACTTTTAAGCGTAAAGCATCTTACAAACATTAATATGTATTACCATATTCTGAAAAAATCAAAACATTTTATTTTACCTACCATCAACAAACTTATCCAAAAGCTAACTTTCTAAAATGCTGTGGGATCCAACAGAAACAACACACTATCCTTTAAGGTATGAGATATGGCTGATTCCCTTAAAAATCTACTGTATTAGCTACTACAGTTAAACAATTTTTCATCAGTTTTTCTCATTTTCGGATTTGATTAATAGATTTCTTTCACTATATGTAAGAAAAAAATTTGTAGATCACTTTGAATTCAAAAATTTCCAGTGTCTCATACAGAATAATAAGACCTTACTATTCATTGTAAATTTCCATGGTTTGCTACTTTGCATTGAATGAAATATGAAGCAGAAAAATATCCAACTAAATGTTGTGGTTTAAAAATGCATAGACTACTGTTCAAAAGAAAGATAGTTTACCCTTATTTGCATTTTTATTGCATTGAAAAAAATTTTCGTACATTTCCCCTTCCCCTGCATCCCTCAAAGCAAAAGTTGCTAGTTTAAGACCTGTTTTGAAAGGCTCAAATTAAGACCTTTCATTTGATACCCATATTACCTACATGCAATGAATTTTTTTTTTCGGGGGCAACTCCCCTTTATGGAGAGACTGCCTTTAAAGACCTTTTCAATTTCTTTTCACGCTGAAAGTTCAAAGAGGGCCTCACCTCGCACTTACTAACAAAATTTTAAGTTTCTAGCTTATGTAGTTTGCGAGAAAAATTGGTGTGATACACGGACGGACGGACAGACAGGACGCGATTTTAGTAGGGTGTTGTAAAATGGTTTTACAATACCCTAAAAAGATTAACTCGCAATGCGCTTCACACGATTATCACATTGTGAACGATAATCTTTGGGTGTGCTACGAAGCGAGTTAAGCTGAAAGGAAAACTGAAAGTTCCGGCATAAACGCTCTCTTGTTCAATGTCCCCACTTTCGCTAATTCACCTCAAAAGATCGTGGGAATGCTCAATTCCTCCAGTTTTGCATATTCACCATCTGAGCAAGCGAGACGCAGCGGGGAGGAAAAGCTTTCGTAGAACGAGAGCGCACTTGTTCGGCTTATGAGCACCTTTTAAGAGAATCGAGGTTGAAGGCACACGGAAGAACGGTATTTAAAGTTCTTGGGCAAGCTATGCTGAACAGTCTTGTGCTGCGTGCTGCTACCCATTCTTTGACTACAACGAGTAATTACGCGATAAACGTTTACAACGGAGGTATGGAAATAGTGTTCAACGAAATGGTGGGGGTAGGTAAGGTATTGGCTTGCGCCGCGATCCTCAATTGACCTTTTGGCATTCCACGCCGTGTGGCCATGACGATCTGTTTACTCATCTTCTTCAATTCACTCTGCGGGCTAACACACGCATGGGAAGCATGATAAGTCCCGCCGCAATCTGGGGACTCCAAATCAAAGCGGCGTTTAGAAGCATCCTAGTTAATTAATCAATTTGGTAATAATATAGTATAAATATTTTAAAAGGATGAACGATAGAATAAAATAAATTCTTTAAAATAAACTTTTGCCTTTGTTGATTTGGTTTAGATGAATAGAGAAGCAAGTAAGTGTCGTATAGCGGGATCTCTCCTCGGGAGTCTTGATGATATATATATAGAATACACATCAAATCGAGCTCCCAGTTCATACCAGTATACATAGGGTATATTGGTTATGTAATAAGTCAAACAGCAGCATCAGAAGCTCAGAATCAATACCACCACCGAGATTCGAACTCGAGAGCTTCTGTGAAAGCGGAGTGTGCTTTAATCGACTGTTCCACACAGACTCCAGAAAAGGGCGATTTTAAAATTTCCAGCGCTCTTTTGCGGTTAGTTGGGGCTACCACTCTACAATCAATGATGGATCTTTACTACAGTAAGTAGTGGTACCGAGTTTTCGAATGCACCACAAAGCCCAAACTTCTACTGACGGGTAGGATTTCCAACGGGAAAAATATTTTGGTATATGTACAAAAAGTCATGCTCTAAAAATCATCTCTGCCCCACGGGAAACATTGGATAACCGAAATTCGAGCTGCATTAAAACGATTTAACAATCTTGAGCAGTATTTGAATAACTCAAAAGAAGATGTAATGATTTTCAAAGCTGAGTTCACCACATTGAAGTGTTTAGAGATGTACAACAGATCTGCAAAGAACTGCAGCGATGGTCTACTGCGAGGGAAGGTATAAATGCTCCCGGGAATCAGCTTTGTCTGACGACGCGTGAATGCGCTTACAAGCTAACATCTTGGTGTCGTGAGGCAGATTCTCATTCACCAGCACAAGTTCCCACTACAAACAATTTCGCATTCACAAATTGTTCAATAATCGAGAAAACGCACGATTGAACCGATAAAAGGTGTCGATGGCCGAGGCAACCTACCGATTTGATGAACTATGAAAAACGATGCCGATAGTCGATTAACGCGCTCGGGATGCGAGATTATGTGCTTTACGAACTAACAATTCCGTATAATCTATTAAGTAACTTCCAAACCAAAATGGACAAAAGGGGGTCGGTATGCTTGGGTCATCAAACATTTCTTAAGATTATCATATTTTGTTAGTGCTTATTATCATTTGTATTAATTATTACTTTTTAACATAGTTTGCACTATTTGCTGAATATTAATGTGGTTTGTATTATTCTGTTATCCATATTGTTACATATTGTTACACAGCAAATAAATACTATTATAGTGGGAGAAATTCCTATTTGTTATTATTGTATTTGTGATTTCAATATACAGTCGATGATAAAACTAGTACAAATAATCTACTAGTCCTTTTAAAACCTTTGCTTTACATTTATAAAACTGATTAAAGCACAATAAATTTGATTTCACGGCTTGAAATCAGAATACGATTTCCTGATTTTCTGTTATGTATGGTTCACAGCTATTTAATAAATGCCATTAGATGTCAGTATTAAAGATATGCTATTTATCTTGATAGAAAAAAGAATTCAGGGATATATTCATTTGACCCATATCTATTTCATCTAACTGATAGAGGTTTGTCGCAAACCTTTTTGAAGCAGATAATTACCTCATATCTTGTTTTAAGTGTATTTCTGCATGGTTTTGGTTGTAACGTTCTACAATCTAAATGTTAGACATAAGATACTTTGGAAAACGATAGGGCCTAACTATTTAAGCTTACACTGACTTATGAAAATTGCACAAAATTTACTTCATCTTTCATTCTATAACCCTTATAGTATGCTAATTTTACTAGTCCGCCAGCTTCCAAAACGTCTCTGCAAAATTTGTCATTATATTTTACGGGAAATGCAAGTGTGTTCATCTTTTTCAACTGCTTTATGTTATGTCGTGTCTCACACAAGGATGTATGGTGAAGTGTGATGGCTGCTGCGACTGCTTCCCGCTGCTTTTTCTGTCGTTAATTTCTGCCAGCAAGCGAAGGAAGGTGAGTATGAAAAGACGAGATCCACTTGTGAATTAAATCCCAAGTTTTCTTATCCAATTGTTGCTTTTCAATTTTTAGCGTCAGCGTAGAGCCGGACAAATGAGTTTCAAGGTTGTGGGTTGACGTGTAGGTGAGACTGCTCTCCAGTGTATACTTATTAGATAACTTAAGTATGCACATCTACTAGATGTCGCAGAGATGACAACATTTAGCGATTATTGACTTGGCAAATTCCTTACATGGTTTGTAAATCTTGTAATGGCGCTCTGACGTCATTTTAAGAAAAAGTCAAAACAGCACGAGCCGAATTTTGAAGCTAAAATTTATTGTTTATACTTGAGCTGAATTTCACACAAAACGAAATTTTCCTGCTCGTTATATGCTTGAGTATTTAACAAAAGTTCACAGAAAGCATATTCTATGAATATTCGCTGCGGCCTTAATCTGCCAGTGATCTGTAGGCTGGATTCGATGAGGCAGTAAAACCTAAACAGTTCCTTGCGCTTAGTGCTCATTCATATGTTCGCTAGTTTTGACGTCTTTTTAAGACCTGGTCACTTGAATTGCAAAGCAAGTCTTGTATTCTTCAACAACTGCTGCTCACTATGGTGTTGTTGCTGGTGCAGTTCATATCTCGAAATACGTTAACAAAAACCCATTTGCCAGAGAATCTCATTCATTTGATAGAGCCAGGTCTCGGTCTGCACCAAAAACACAAAAAAGGAATATCAACAGACGGCTGGGTAGTCGCTACGTCAGTTGATCCATGTTATCTTATTTCATATTTTCCTTTTTGTCCGAGTGATGCTCACTTGACATTTGAATTTCACGAAGCAATTGCGACTTGCATCACAATTGTGGAGCGAGGTTTGACCTGGATCACTACTGACTACTGCTCAAAATTCTTTTCACACCTTACCTCTTGGGGCACGGGGAGCAGTAAATTTTGGATCCATCGTCAATTACTATATAACCAATAATTACTGAAGCAGAACAACAAAACTACGAGTCAGTATCCAGCGAGAAAAAATGATCGACAACAGCTTCACCTGTGACTGCGACGACTCGAACCAAAAAGAACGAGAGCGGGACTAGGAAGGCGACGACATTTGCGTGCTTTCACGCACGGATTCGATATTCACGACGGAATTTACGAACTCTTTGGCGCAAATTAGCTGAAACTTTACCACCACTGAAATCCAACTGATGAAATTAACATTTGCACTAGAATGCACACCATCGAGCACAAAACTTGAAAATACTGGAGTAAAAAACATGGCTTGAAGTCTCCAAATCGATCAATCGTTGATAGTATTCAACAGGAAAAACTCGAAATAGTGCACCGATTGTCAGTCCTCAACCTCAACACCACAATACCAACGTCAAGTGCTCGTTCAGTGGCAGAACTTTACTCCGTGAGTAGTGGCAGATATCTCAAATGGTGTAGCGATGACCGATATATGCTGGGTATCGCTGAGCGTGTTATGCAACAAGTTTGGGGCATAATATTGCTGCCAAAACAGCACACGCGTTGCGGATGAAGTCAGTGGGTGCGTCGACTGATTCATCGAGTTGTTTGTGGGGGAAACCGCACGTTTAATACAACATCCACAGGTGAAAATCTTTCACGTCCCGGTGAAATTTGCATCAGCAGCGATCGAGCTATTAGTACTTTTGCAAACCGTTCAATGTCTACTTTCTTTGTATTCCACCGTTGTAGCCCGATATTTTTGGCAATCGTACAAAAGTATAGCGTCTGGTAGAAAACACTGTGATTTACATTTCATTTACGCGTGATATTTTCTTATATATTGTACTCATATATTCTGATGCCTTGATTATTTCTGCGGGAGTTTGATCAAACCGAAGCGTATAAAGGAAAAGCATAAAAAGTTGAACCAATAATTTTAATTTGTAATGTTGCACTCAAGGTTAATAAAAATTTATTCAAAATCCACCTTTGATAAAAGAGTCATTTTGAATGGATAAGAATGATGTCTTAGAACGAGTTTTGGACAAAATTATTTAATGAAGTTTAAAAATAACATTTGATTGTAGTAACTCATATGGAAGGCATATTCTACGTTCGACTGTTTCTACATCATCTTGCCTTTTTCACTGATCAATTACAGCAACGCTTACTCTATGACTTATTTAACGTATGCACAACGCGAATCAGTGATGCGTCCCTTTTTAGGATTTTGTAAAAATATTTCTTACAATACCCTATTAAAATTAGTATCTATTTGTCCGTCTGCCTCTCAATGTGTAACAGCAAGTTTTCATAGGAAATAGAGATATTAGAGTCATCAAATCCTTTGAAAAGCTCAGAACTTACTGGAAAATGAAAGTTTCATAGTTGTAAAAATTTCAAACAATTTAAGGAGATTTTTTTTCACCGAAGAAATTCGAGTAGTATATCGAATAAAAAGTCTTGATAAAATCTTCAATATCAGTTTTGTAAATTGTAATATTGAAATTAGAATTGGCAGGGGAAGCAGAAAAACATGAAAAAATTGTGTTGTTATGGCATGATAACACTCTGTAATAACTTACGGCTTGGTCTTGAAGAGAGACCTGGCATTCAGTACTATATATGTCATGTGTGTCTGTAATTTTGGTATCGAAATGACAAAATGAAAATTTATTTGAACCGTTTGAGGCGCTGATACATTTTTTGTAGGTCTCTTAGCAAAATCTCTCTAATTATATAGCTTAGATACACACATGAGTTAGATTTGATAGAAAATCAATGTTAGTCCACTGGTGATCTGGGCTCAAAATAATTAACAGAAATTTAATAAATTTGATCAACAAAGTCTCAAACTTCTACTGACGGGTAGGATTTCCAACGGCAAAAATATTTTGGTATATGTACAAAAAATCATGCTCTAAAAATCATCTCTGCCTCACGGGAAACATTGGATAGCCGAAATTTGAAATGCACTAAAATTATTTAACAATCTTGAGGAGTATTTGAATAACTCGAAAGAAGATGTAATGATTTTCAAAGCTGAGTTCACCACATTGAAGTGTTTAGAGATGTACAACACATCTGCAAAAGACTGCTGCGATGGTCTACTGTGAGGGAAGATATTAATGCTCCCGGGAATCAGCTTTGTCTGACGACGCGTGAATGTGCTTACAGGCCAACGTTGTGGTGTCGTGAGGCAGGTTCTCATTCCCCAGCACAAGTTCCCACTACAAACAATTTCGCATTCACAAATTGTTCAATAATCGAGAAAACAAACGATCGAACAGATAAAAGGTGTCGCCGGCCGAGGCAACCTACCGATTTGATGAACTATGGAAAACGGTAGTCGATTAAAGCGCTCGGGATGCGAGATGATGTGCTTTACGAATGAACAATTCCATATAATCTATTAAGTAACTTCCAAACCAAAATAGACAAAAGGGGGTCGGTATGCTTGGGTCATCAGACATTTCTTAAGATTATCATATTTTGTTAGTGCTTATTATCATTTGTATTAATTATTATTCATTTACATAGTTTGCACTATTTGCTGATATTAATGTGGTTTGTATTATTTTGTTATTCATATTGTTACATATTGTTATTTATGTTACTTTAATTATTAACATGGTTCATACTATCTTTAATTATCATTTGTACTATTTGCTTTTTATTAAAACGTTTTTTATTATTGTTTTTTACTATTTGTATAATTTTTTATTTGTTATTTCGATTTTCCGAGCTTGTAGTGCACAATAAAAGTAAAAAAGCAGCTTCTCCGTTACAAGAGCGACTTACTCTCATCTTCAGTACTTCGCTACTAGATCATTGACAAACCACAACTAGACTTAGGTACTATAGGTTGTTAAGCTACAATTAAAGGGAAACAATATATTTAACAAAGAAATTAGCATGTCATTAGGTATTTAAATAAATAAGGGCTCTACACTATTTAGTTTTCATACTGGCAAGTACCTTAATTGCTTTTTATGGACAATTACCTTCGTCCGTATTGATGCGTGCTGCTGGATCTTGTCGCAGTATGTACTCGTATAGGCTTTCCCAAGCGTCGAGAGTGTGGGGTCGATTTATATATTTTACAAGTTCCAGATTATCGCAATTGCAAAGAATGCGAAAAATGTTTTATCGGGCAGACGAAGCAATTGATCCCAACACGTTTTCAACAACACATGAAGGAAGCACTTAGGGCGAACGACGAAGTACCAGCACAATTCGATCAGCGTTGGCATTGCATATGGTAGAAGAGGGACACAATATAGGATGCAATAATAAGTCGCTGTTGAAACGCATACACAGCAAATAAATACTATTGTAGTGGGAGAAATTCCTATTTGTTATTATTGTATTTGTGATTTCAATATACAATCGATGATAAAACTAGTACAAATAATCTACTAGTCCTTTTAAAACCTTTGCTTTACATTTATAAAACTGATTAAAGCACAATATATTTGATTTCACGGCTTGAAATCAGAATACGATTTCCTGATTTTCTGTTATGTATGGTTCACAGCTATTTAATAAATGCCATTAGATGTCAGTATTAAAGATATGCTATTTATCTTGATAGAAAAAAGAATTCCGGGATATATTCATTTGACCCATATATATTTCATCTAACTGATAGAGGTTTGTCTCAAATCTTTTTGAAGCCGATAATTTCCTCATTTCTTGTATTAAGTGTATTTCTGCGTGGTTTTGGTTGTAACGTTCTACAATCTAAATGTTAGACATAAGATACTTTGGAAAACGATAGGGCCTAACTATTTAAGTTTACACTGACTTATGAAAATTGCACAAAATTTACTTCATCTTTCATTCTATCACCCTTATAGTATGCTAATTTTACTAGTCCGCCAGCTTCCAAAACGTCTCTGCAAAATTTGTCATTATATTTTACGGGAAATGCAACTGTGTTCATCTTTTTCAACTGCTTTATGTTATGTCGTGTCTCACAGAAGAATTTATGGTGAACGTGTGATGGTTGTTGCGACTGCTTCCCGCTACTTTTTCTGTCGTTAATTTCTGCCAGCAAGCGAAGGAAGGTGAGTGTGAAAAGACGAGATCCACTTGTGAATTAAATCCCAAGTTTTCTAATCCTATTGTTGCTTTTCAATTTTTCAGCGTCAGCGTAGAGCCGGACAAATGAGTTTCAAGGTTGTGGGTTGACGTGCAGGTGAGACTGCTCTCCAGTGTATACTTATTAGATAACTTAAGTATGCACATCTACTAGATGTCGCAGAGATGACAACATTTAGCGATTATTGACTTGGCAAATTCCTTACATGGTTTGTAAATCTTGTAATGGCGCTCTGACGTCATTTTAAGAAAAAGTCAAAACAGTACGAGCCGAATTTCGAAGCTAAAATTTATTGTTTATACTTGAGCTGAATTTCACACAAAACGAAATTTTCCTGCTCGTTATATGCTTGAGTATTTAACAAAAGTTCACAGAAAGCATATTCTATGAATATTCGCTGCGGCCTTAATCTGCCAGTGATCTGTAGGCTGGATTCGATGAGGCAGTAAAACCTAAACAGCTCCTTGCGCTTAGTGCTCATTCATATGTTCGCTAGTTTTGACGTCTTTTTAAGACCTGGTCACTTGAATTGCAAAGCAAGTCTTGTATTCTTCAACAACTGCTGCTCACTATGGTGTTGTTGCTGGTGCAGTTCATATCTCGAAATACGTTAACAAAAACCCATTTGCCAGAGAATCTCATTCATTTGATAGAGCCAGGTCTCGGTCTGCACCAAAAACACAAAAAAGGAATATCAACAGACGGCTGGGTAGTCGCTACGTCAGTTGATCCATGTTATCTTATTTCATATTTTCCTTTTTGTCCGAGTGATGCTCACTTGACATTTGAATTTCACGAAGCAATTGCGACTTGCATCACAATTGTGGAGCGAGGTTTGACCTGGATCACTACTGACTACTGCTCAAAATTCTTTTCACACCTTACCTCTTGTGGCACGGGGAGCAGTAAATTTTGGATCCATCGTCAATTACTATATAACCAATAATTACTGAAGCAGAACAACAAAACTACGAGTCAGTATCCAGCGAGAAAAAATGATCGACAACAGCTTCACCTGTGACTGCGACGACTCGAACCAAAAAGAACGAGAGCGGGACTAGGAAGGCGACGACATTTGCGTGCTTTCACGCACGGATTCGATATTCACGACGGAATTTACGAACTCTTTGGCGCAAATTAGCTGAAACTTTACCACCACTGAAATCCAACTGATGAAATTAACATTTGCACTAGAATGCACACCATCGAGCACAAAACTTGAAAATACTGGAGTAAAAAACATGGCTTGAAGTCTCCAAATCGATCAATCGTTGATAGTATTCAACAGGAAAAACTCGAAATAGTGCACCGATTGTCAGTCCTCAACCTCAACACCACAATACCAACGTCAAGTGCTCGTTCAGTGGCAGAACTTTACTCCGTGAGTAGTGGCAGATATCTCAAATGGTGTAGCGATGACCGATATATGCTGGGTATCGCTGAGCGTGTTATGCAACAAGTTTGGGGCATAATATTGCTGCCAAAACAGCACACGCGTTGCGGATGAAGTCAGTGGGTGCGTCGACTGATTCATCGAGTTGTTTGTGGGGGAAACCGCACGTTTAATACAACATCCACAGGTGAAAATCTTTCACGTCCCGGTGAAATTTGCATCAGCAGCGATCGAGCTATTAGTACTTTTGCAAACCGTTCAATGTCTACTTTCTTTGTATTCCACCGTTGTAGCCCGATATTTTTGGCAATCGTACAAAAGTATAGCGTCTGGTAGAAAACACTGTGATTTACATTTCATTTACGCGTGATATTTTCTTATATATTGTACTCATATATTCTGATGCCTTGATTATTTCTGCGGGAGTTTGATCAAACCGAAGCGTATAAAGGAAAAGCATAAAAAGTTGAACCAATAATTTTAATTTGTAATGTTGCACTCAAGGTTAATAAAAATTTATTCAAAATCCACCTTTGATAAAAGAGTCATTTTGAATGGATAAGAATGATGTCTTAGAACGAGTTTTGGACAAAATTATTTAATGAAGTTTAAAAATAACATTTGATTGTAGTAACTCATATGGAAGGCATATTCTACGTTCGACTGTTTCTACATCATCTTGCCTTTTTCACTGATCAATTACAGCAACGCTTACTCTATGACTTATTTAACGTATGCACAACGCGAATCAGTGATGCGTCCCTTTTTAGGATTTTGTAAAAATATTTCTTACAATACCCTATTAAAATTAGTATCTATTTGTCCGTCTGCCTCTCAATGTGTAACAGCAAGTTTTCATAGGAAATAGAGATATTAGAGTCATCAAATCCTTTGAAAAGCTCAGAACTTTCTGGAAAATGAAAGTTTCATAGTTGTAAAAATTTCAAACAATTTAAGGAGATTTTTTTTCACCGAAGAAATTCGAGTAGTATATCGAATAAAAAGTCTTGATAAAATCTTCAATATCAGTTTTGTAAATTGTAATATTGAAATTAGAATTGGCAGGGGAAGCAGAAAAACATGAAAAAATTGTGTTGTTATGGCATGATAACACTCTGTAATAACTTACGGCTTGGTCTTGAAGAGAGACCTGGCATTCAGTACTATATATGTCATGTGTGTCTGTAATTTTGGTATCGAAATGACAAAATGAAAATTTATTTGAACCGTTTGAGGCGCTGATACATTTTTTGTAGGTCTCTTAGCAAAATCTCTCTAATTATATAGCTTAGATACACACATGAGTTAGATTTGATAGAAAATCAATGTTAGTCCACTGGTGATCTGGGCTCAAAATAATTAACAGAAATTTAATAAATTTGATCAACTACTGCCCAATCTAAAAACGAGTTTTCAACCATTCCTGGAACCGAATGATCGAATAAGAATCATGATATATAATATCAAAATTCAAAAAGGGGAGGATATATTAATTCCATAAAATCCCGTTTTGTTGTTTTAAGTTTCTTATAATTATTATAAAGTTAATTATCACTGTAACACTACAGCCCCTTTGGGCCTTTGCTTAGATATAGTTAGAGTATTTCATTATCATGATCGAATGTGCGGGCACTCCACAAGGTGATATGGTCAGTATCACGCTTTGGCCGTGTGTGTCCTGATTTTAAACCAGCACGTATCATGGATGAACGGGCTTATAGTCCGTCCGGGGAATCACTTGAACTAAATTTCGTTACCGCTAACCAGAGCCAAAGCAGGGACCTTCAGCTTACCGGTTGAGTGCTCTTATCATAGTGTAAGATTAGATGCTTTGAAACTGCTTCTTAGTAAAATACATTTAATGCTTACCATTCAAAATTAATAGCATCATGATATTTGCTTTATTTTTAAGTGTAACACCTTGGCTAGGGAAATCTGAAGTTATTCATTGCAAACGTTTAAAGTTCAGTAAAAAAGATGAAAATTTTGCTTTATGTGAAACAACTAGATGTAATTGATTAGATAAATTATGAAGAGAAGTGAAACGCAATTACATGCATTAAGGACGTATATACTTTTATATAATTATCGAATCGAAATCACCAACATAACAATGCAAGTTATATGGTATTAACTATTCGGCTACACTATAAAATAAAACGACAATTGATGTACACATCTTTTGGATTATATGCTTGATATAGAAGTTCAAAGCAAAGAAAATTAATTGAATAAAGGAAATATAAAAACGAAAATAACTCCACTGTAGAGACCCCTGAATCTGAAGACGAAATTGAGTCCTCTGCATAAAGACTGCTAGCTTTTTAGATGACAGACACCATCGAAACCCATTCACTAGACTTAACCAAACTGAAAATCATGATAAGCTCGTTAAATAAATGGAAAGTCCTAGACTTTGATACCAGACAACATCCTACAAGCCTTGATGAACATCATCAACACAATCTTTCACCTACACAAATTCCCCAAATAGTCGAAAACGAAAATTATCATCGTCATATCAAGACCAGAAAATGACCATACTTTCCCGCAAAATCTGCGGCCAATTAGTATTATCTCTTCTCTCTTTCTAAACTCACAGAAGAGGCACTTTTAACTCAGTTGCCCAAATATATTGGGCATAAGGAAATGATTCTCAAAGAACAATATGGCTTTGGAGCTGGAGACTCCACTAGACTCCAACTGACAAAGGTAATCCAAGTTTCAGAAATGGGTTAAATCGCAGAAAGTCAACAGGCCTAGTTATGTTCCACATAGCCCAAGCCTTTGACAAAGTCTAGCATACAGGGCCAATCTATGAAATATATGAATTTCCCACTTCACTGCCTTTGATAAAAACAATATTCATAATCTTTAATTAAAATGAAATATAGCAAAAAAACCGTTTCGTGAGCGCTGCGACTAATGTGAAGGAAGTGCACACGAGAAGTCCAATTTTCGACTACTCTAACCAATAATTAGGGGTGCATCTCACCAAGGACATGGCAAATATTGTCTTCTAAATAGTCAAACGTCTCGGGCTTGTCAGCGTAGATGAGTTATTTAACGTATTCCTACAATAAATAGTCCAGGGGTGCTAAGTGACATGATCTTACAGGCCAGTTCACAGGTCAAAAATGAGAAATTATCCACTCACCAAATCCTTCATTAAATAAGTCAATAGTTGCATGACCTGTATAATATGTCGTGCCATCTTGTTCAAACTAGAGGTCCCTTGTATTACGGCGAGTCAATTCCGGAACGAGAAAGTCATTGATCATGGCTCTGCAGCGGTCACCAGTGACTGTAATGTTACTCCTAGCAGTATTTTTGAAGACATACGGACCAATGATTCCGCCGGTCCATGAATCACACCAAACAGTGACTTTCCCCAAATGTAACGATGTTTGGTGAACCACTTGTTGTTGCTCATCTCTCCAAATGCGGCAATTTTTTCGTTGTATATATGTATATATATATATATTTATATAGCATGGTTAAACGTTTTTTTCCTTCTTCTTCTTTCGATCAATTTGCCTAAACGGATCACCGCATTAATTCATGGGAAAATCTAACTTAAAACACCAAATGACTTCCCCATAAATCACAATTCCATATTCACGTGGAATGCAAAGTCCTTGCAACAAAAGGCTGGTGAGCTTCGGCAGTTTTACAGTAGACCATAAATTTGTTTTTATTCTCATCTAGGAAACATTTTTAAAGCCAGAAATTCATCTTTGCTTCCCTGGTTGTTATCTATATAGGTATGACATACTCACAGGAAGGTGTAGTGGAACGGCCATTCTTCTGAGAAGAAATGTGAATTACTACCTAATTCAAATCCCAGAATTACGACAAGTAGAGGCGACAGTAGTTTCAAATAAAATGAATTCGTTTGAATTTTTAGTCATATCATTGTAGAATTCCCTCGAAGTGAGAGTTTCTATCAAGACCTAAATTTTGTCTTTGAGCTAGAAAGCTTACTCCTGGTGATAGGTGATTTCCATGCCTATCATAATTCCTGGGGTGCTGCCTGAAGTAATCGAGCTGAGGCTGTGCTTCACAGATTTATTGCAGCCATTGACGATAGACTAAATATGGCAAATGAACCAACGCACTTAGGCCGAGTTTTGGCAACATCCTAGTCCTAGAACCTCACGATGTTTTTACCACGATATTCGAACAACGGTACTCGATGAGCTCTTTTCTAGCCACAAACCGGTGCAGTTCTTAATAGAGAAAATCTTCATAGAAGAATCTCTAAAAGTAAAGAAAACTACAAATTGGCAAGCTTTTAGGGCCTCAGAACGCCTCACCCAGGTGTTAAATTCAGGCAGTGATGTCGAGGAAAGTATTGGACAACTTAACAGCAAAATCCTTCTTACTAAGGAAAACAATACTATTAATTCCCACAGAATATTATGCTCCAGATATGGAGGAGGAGTTAAATATGGAGACGAGTTAGGAACACGGTTGGTCCTAGGTTAAAAACAGAATCTAATTGGTTAGCCAGCACAATTCGTGATCAGATTGACAAATTTTACAACACTATATGGGAAGGATTTTTACAGAGCTTTGAACCTGGTAATAACTTCTGGTGCCTCTCAAAATACTTTAAGCTGAATAATAAAATAAATATCCTCGCATTCACGGGCTAAATGGCCTTAAATACGACAGCACAGAAAAAGCCAAGAGTTTGTACATACTCTTGAACTGCAATTCCGTGAGAATAATTCTTCTAAAGAGAGCCGTGAGTTGGAAGGCGAAATGGAATCCTCTGTGCAAAGACTGTTAGCTTCCCGTCGACTAACCTTACCCAAATTAAAGGACATGATAAGCACTTCAAATAAACGGACAGCTCCAAGCTTTGATTCTTTGGGGAATACTATGCTAAAATGGCTACCAAACAACATCCCATAAGCCCTGACGGACATTATCAATGCCATCTTTTGCCTACGTGGATTCCCCAAATCGTGAAAAGCAACAATTATCATCGTCATTCTGAAACCAGATAAATACCTTATCCTCCCGCAAAATCGGCAGCCAATATATATTCCTTCTTCCCTCTTTAAACTCACAAAAAAATGCACTTTTAAATTGGTTGGCCGACTATATAGAGTACAAGGAAATTATTCCCGAAGAAAAATATGGCTTTGGAGCTCGACACTCCACTAAACCACAGCTAAGGGTGCTCCAACATATCAGAAATTGGTTGAATTGAAGAAAGTCAATAAAAAAGGGGAGAAATGATCAACTTCAAGTTTAGCAAAGTGAACAAACCTAGCTATATTTTAAATAGCAAAAGCCTTTGACAGAGTCTAGCATGCAGGGGTGTTCTTTCAAATTCATGAATTTTCGATTCTACTACCTTTGATAAAAACGATCGACTCTTTCCTACAGGGCAGGTCTTTTGGCGTCAAAATTGCCAACAAACTATCCAAAACGCGACTAATTTAAACTTGAGTTCAACAAGGATCACTACTCTCTCCATTATTGTATACCCTATACACCACGGACCTGCCAGATTTGCTCAACAACGTTCAATTTTCTCTATATGCCAATGTATATATTACACCTTTTGACAAAGGGAAGCCGTATCTTCAAGTCTGGAATGATCCATTGAAATTTTTTTAGGTATTTTCAGAGGTGTTTTTCATTACAAAAAGACCACGACAATAACTTCCCGAACTACAAATTGACTCAATACCATGGAACAGGATAGTATAATACCTTGGACTAAAATTTGACAATAGTGACAAGGGACAAAATTGTTTGGGTTGCCTCTCCTCCAAGTACCCCATTTTAAGATCAGGAAAACTGAACGTTAAAACTAAACTTCTCATCTATAAGTGAATTGTAAGACCCTCCCCTTTCTACGGCTGTATTGCCTTCTATTAGACCTCGAGATCCAACAAAACAAGTAGTTCGCACCCTGCAAAACAAGGCCCTTAGGAGAATCTTTAGGACCTCCTGGTACATTAGGAACATTCACATTCACAAGTACCTAAGACTGGACACAATTGACAAATGTATGCTTGACCAGACACCAAAATTGTTTGACATTATAGATAAACACCCTTATAGTACTCTAAGCCCCCTAAGATCAACCAATAACGAGCAGAGACTCACCTGCCCTACCCTAAGATCAATTGCTTTGTAATATGGGACTGATAGAAACTAGTTGAATTATTCGCTACAAGTAAGGAACGTACATTGATAGTCATAGAAAGAAATGGAGCAAAAGTGCTAAATCGCAGTGACTCCACGTAAACCCCACACCTCAATGCCTTAAGATAATTACATATTCAACATTTTAGATGCTACTAAAATAACGAGTTCCTCTTATTTTCTGAACTTTGAGGGCCGCCATTTCAAATTTAAGTTCCTAAATTTTGGATTATTCTAAAACACATCGGTATAAGAGTTTCAGCACCAACTGTGCCAAATATCGTTCAAATTTGAGTTTTACGCTGAGAAACTTATCAACTACATGGCACGTCGATATAAATACATAAAATATAAAAAAATCGTACATTTGAGCCAGCACGATTTCAAACGTTGCGTCTGAATTATCCTGGAAAGCTTAGTATTAAGCTGTATGTTGAGTGTATCAAAATTTTCACTTTTAGAAACCTTTGAAGTTTCCGATTTTGACTAGATGTCATTTTGAGATGACCTTAAATCGTTTCCATTATTCTCTAGAAACATAGTTTCTACCATATTACTAAGTTCCATTTACATAGTCAACTACAAAAACAATGTTTTGCTCGTTATTCAACTTTTGTGCGGGCCAAAATTTCATTTCAGGCAGTTCAACTTTGTTTTTTTTGTGGGCTACATTAAAAAGTTCAGTGAAATTTTGTACCAAATTTCATCCAAATAGGAAAAACATTTTACGTAGAACACAAATCACGAATGTTCGCCCAGAGTGATCACCATTTTGCTTTCGCTCAGCCGATTTGGCTCGTTAGCAAACTTAGCTGAAAAATTTATCGAACACACCTTTCCTAAAAATTTGGTTAAAACTGAAGCAAAATTGCGAACTTAAGCTATATATGTACATAGTATATATATATATACATATATATATATATATATATATATATATATATATATATATAAAAAGTATATATATATATATATATATATATATATATATATATATATATATATATATATATAAAGTATATATATATATATATATATATATATATATATATATATATATATATATATATATATATATATATATATAAAGTATATATATATATATATATATATATATATATAAAGTATATATATATATATATATATATATATATATGTATGTATATATATATATATATATACATATATATAGGGTGGGCTATAAGGGTGTTGGCGGTTTAAATATTCGATTTAAAAAAAACTACGAAACATAACACAAATATATTTGTATTGTTAAAAAGTAGGAGCATAGGAATTTTTAAGACTTAAAAATAATGTTGTCCAAATGGCTTCCCTCGGCTGCTTAGCACTCTTGGAACCGAGGTCGCAAATTTTGGAAAACTCGTTGAAAAGTTGTTCTCGGTATTTTGTTACTTTCCTGAATAATATTCCTCTTCAGCTGCTCTAAATTGGTCGGATTATTCTCGTAAACTACCGATTTGAGGTAGCCCCATAAAAAATAATCGCATGGAGAGAGCTCGGGGCTACAGGGGGCCATTCAATATCCCCCCTTTTCGAGATGAGTTTTCCGGGAAAACATTTTTCAGCAGCTCTATGGATACCCTAGCCGTATGACATGTGGCCCCATCCTGTTGAAACCACATCCTCGAGGTATTGCCTTGAAGTTCTTGCAAAGCTGGCACCAAAAAGTCTGTTATCATGTTGCAACAACACACTGATATGGCCCACCCTGTATATATATATATATATATATATATATATATATATATATATATATATATATATATATATATATATATATATATATACTACACGGACTGATAAGTCCCGGGACTATTCAATAGGTGGCAAGACTAGAAAATGAATGCTGAATTTCAAGAGACTCATCTGTTACTATTTTGTGTATGACATTCATGAAATTCCGTCCATTCATTTACAAGCTATGGCCGCTAGAGTGATGCTACGTTCGCCTTCGTGAAAAAAGAAAACACAAGAATGTCGCATTTTGATTAAGCATTGTTTTTTATGGGAAAAACTTTTGAACAATCATTGCAATCGACAGCAAAATGTTAATTCACATCTGTTCCTTAGAGGACAGTAGTTTATTGGTGGTTTAATGAATTCAAAATGTGTCATACAAGCACCCAGCAGATGCACGTCACTCTGGAAGACCGAGAGAGACTACGATGTGGAAATTGTAAGGCAAAAGCATTGTAGCAACCACGGAAGTCACCGCAGTTGCAGACATTAAAAATTAGCAGAGGGGTTTGTAGCCCGGGGTGGCATGCTGAGGCCGGCTAGCGCTCAGTCGTGTCGTGGGTCTTCCGGGACACCCTCTGCTCGTGCTGAGCCACCTTACATATAAATACTAGCACATAGGGAAAAGGACGGGAAAGGGGGAGGTCATTTTGAGAAATGAAAATGAGGTTTTTAATGTGTCATGGCCGTTTTATTTACAGAAATCCAAAAGTTATATCACAAAAACCATTCACAAATTTTACAAAAATAAGAGAAAAAAACTAATTTTAATCAAATCCGCCCCTTCGAAATTGGATTTAAGTCAATTAAGAGAAAATCAATGTTAATTTAAATATACAAAACTAAAAAAAAATCAAATAATTTTAAAACCATGCAAAAAGTAAGAAAATAAATTTAAACTCACTTACTTTCCTGCAAGACTCCGAGCGCTCGGGGAAAGGCCAAGAAAGAAGCGGGGGCTCTGAAAACCAAAAAGGGAAAAAAAAACAATAAAAATTCAAGCGGGATGGTAAAACGGCCACCTTTTGCAATTTTCACACTAGCACTATATTGTTATTTCTCTCCACTTTATATTAGAATTTGTTTAAGTTCCAAGTCTTTTCGATCCCAAAGCGTTCAACCTTCTTTTTCCACGTCCAATACTGACTGCCCCAATCCCAACCACCTCATTTCCACATTTCACCTTTCTCCCATCCGATCCCGCAATCCAAATTCTTTTTCCAATTACCGCTGCCACATCTGGGTAACGTAATCGAAGTTCATTACACTTCGATTCCGCTACCCACACATCTTTTGGTCCGTATCGACAATCACAGTAGTTTCCATTGACTTGCATATATGGCAATTTACATCCCCAAGAATCGCTTGATTGAATGTAAAGTGTCACATATACGAGTACATTACGAAAACTATTGATTTTGCCGATACCCCAAAAAAGAGTGCTTCCGTGCGCCCGGGGGAACTTGAACTCAGGGTTCCAGCAGTCGCACGGTCGAAACTCGCGACGTATCCAATGGAGCTATGCCTTATCGATCTCCCATTCATCAGATTAGCAACTTCAACGATTATCTGGGCATGGGATTGAATTTTGTTAGTAGGGAAACGTGAATTAATTTTCGTTAGTAAGAAAAATAAAATTTGTTAATGGGAACTAGAGAATAGAATTTGTTAGTATGAAGGAAGGAATTAGGTTTTGTTAGGAAGAATGAATAGAATGAAATTTTGTTAGTGGGAATTAATGTAAGGAGTGTTGTTAGTGGGAAAATTGAAATTATTAGTATGTATTATTTTTTTTTTTTTGTAGTTGGAAATAAGGGAAAGGGTAAGATTGTGATTATGGGGAAATAAAAATTAAAGGAAAAATGGAAAAATGTTAATAAAATAAATAAATTTACAAAGGAAAAGGTAGAAGTGCCCAAAGGGAGGTGGAAATATTACGACGGCAGTTGAAGTTGCGAATGGAAGAAAGTCGGTACGCCGGAATTCGCAACAGCATCCAATCGTTTTGATTGTTCGTAAAGTGAAGCTGGACGAATTAGCTGATGTCATGGAATACATTATGTACAATACTTTCAAGATGAAAAAGCCTTCGGCGTGATGGGTTTCGCGTTTGCTGACTGTCGACCATAAGCAGACATTGATGATTCAACGGCCGCAGCGTAATCGAGCCGAATTTTTTGACATTTCGTGACGATGAATGAAAAGAGGGCCCATTACCATACACTTTAGTCCAATAGACAGAGTGGCTGAAATACCACGAAACCCAACCAAAGAGGCCAAAAGTCTCCATTTGTTTGGAATGCGTATGCAATAATCTATATCGATTGCCTACAAAAAAGAAGAACAGTTGCAAGAGAGCATTATGCAGCATTATTGGACAAACTGAACGACAAATCAAGGAAAAAAAACGGCACCATTTGGTAATAACAAAAGTTTTGTATTACACAAAACGCACTGTCACACAGGCCTTGAAAGCGATCGCCAGATCAGACCAATTACGATTTGAATTGGTTGCCCACCGTTATATAGTACTCTCCAAATTTGGCCCTCAGTGATTATTGTCTGTTCCAAACGGCTCCAAGGAATGAGATTAAATTGGCTAAGGACGTCAATGAAAACATCGAGACGCTTTTCTAAAGTTTGGACCATAGTATACTCTACGTTTGGACGTTTTTCACTACGGAAATGGCATTGAAAAGCTGAAAAATCACTATACCAAGTGTATTGACCTCGAATCTGACGTATAAAAGAATATTTGAAAAGCTGTAGCTTTAGCTTTTAAGATGAGTTCTAATTCAAATTTTGACTAAAAGCAATCTGGCCACCAACTCTGACTTATAGCTTTTGTAAAGATTCTTGATTGTTAACTATTTAACTTGTGTGCTCCATGGAGCAGCTTCCATAACCTTCTAGTAGCTGTTTATACCTCTCAACTAATGTGGCTAATTTCTAAATGATTTTCATCAACCCAAAAGACATCCGAGAAATTTTCCTCAGCCCTTGAAAACTGAACGTTAACACCATTTGTTCAGTGAACATTATTTGCGACCCCTCGCCTCGTGAATCACAAGGATGCTGTAAATTTAATCATCCCCTATGACCTTGTTCGGTTAAAAGTACCAGCTTGTTATTTTAAACTTTGCCTTTTGGTGGGAGTACTCTGAAACTCCTTGCATCCATCTGCGTCGACTATTTTCATAAACGTTACATTTTTCCTCACAAATTCAACTCCTTTCTTGAATTTCCTTGAGAAAACTATTGTGATTTGTTGCTTTACAGGCAACCGATAGCAACTGAGGCGAAGGATAAAAATTGTTTCTCTATTGGATAGAGCTTCCAACTTGAAACATATACAGAAGGTGAAATTAAGTCTCTTTAGTGCTAAGGTCGGGTCGGTACCCGTCCTTTGGATTATAGATACAAGAGCATGGCATGGATTCGGGTCGGACACGATTTGCGCGGAGGAAAGCAGGTGGTAAGAATGAGGTTGGGTCGGATAATCCAGTGGCAAATTTAAGAAAATGTTTTTCAGACGTTAGTACAGCATGCTACAAATAGCGGTCAGGTAACCGTTTTATTCCTTTGGCAATTCAGTAAGTGAAAGGATTGCTTTGATATTATCAAGGATCGACGGGCTTAATAGTGAGCGTTTTCAAAGGTTTCTTGTGAATTGATTCGAAAATAGAATGGTCAAGAGCTTATCAAGGTCGCTTGCATTGTACGCAGGAAGCTTATCCCTAAATACATTTGTGCAAACATACAATTGTGCTTGAGCCAGGCATTAGATAGATCTTATTTACTCTGATTATGATAAGCTAGTTCTTATATCAGCTATATGTTTTATCAGTGCAATAAGCAGAAGTCGTAAGTATGAATACACATGACCTCTGTTATGAGAGGCAATCGTTTGCTTGCATCCACCGTCAATGAATTAAGTTTGGCTGAAGGGAGGAATATCAATTTCTGTGTGTCAAATTAGAATCTTACAACGACACTAAGTAAATTATTGCCACGTAAATCAAATAACTGATTCAACGCCTTTGAATTATTCCACATTTTCCTGTTCCAATCACTGATAAGTTTTCCTTTCCAACTGCCGATTTTGAATTTTCTGGTAACTGGAAATAGAAAAACCACGCATCGTCAGTGCATATTACTTTAATCAATTATTTCCTTAAATCATTTCGAACTGCTATCCAGACTGTTCATGGGAAAATTAAGTTCGATACCGAGCTCATTAGCTGTGCAGCTGATAAAATAATAATCTGCTAATTAAAATGAAGTTGGTATGTGCGTATAGATGCGTGCCACATGCCATGTATGTTAAAGGTTTACTTCAAACATCTGATGGGAAACGAAATTCATTCATGCGAATACGAGTAAGCTCCAAAAAGGCTCGTAAAGTAGATTAAAATCCCTCGAGGAGTATTCTGCTGTTGTTAGTTGGAAATCGAGAACAGAGACAAAACCAGACTGCCTTCACAATCAACCTAATTACAATTTTCCTCTTAATTTCAATTTGAAACGTATTATTGGCCGTATTTACATTACGTTAAAAAATTCATAAAACTTGTCGGAAAGACAAGTAGTTGTGGATATTGAACAAAATTGAAAAATTAACAATTAAAAATGTAAATCCATTGTTAATGAATTTTTTAGAGAGGATCGTTTAGAATTTTACTAGCCATAGATGTTAGTTTTAGTTGAGCTTTCAATCTTTTTAAATCCTGGAAATATTTTATGATATTTAAGAATTTTCAACCGTCATTATCAAAAGAGTTGCTAAAAAGTAGCTTTATCGTCAAGACATGACGTAAACTCCCTCATTCCTCCGGGTAACGGAAATGCGCTATTTACGTTTTTTATTGCGAACTTCATCAAACAGTGCAATGAAACTCTGAAATGCGGAACTTTCATCAAAAATGGTGAATTTTTTCTGTAAATTTTGTGAAAGTGAAGCAAAATTTCAACCTCTAGCGTAGTAACGAATTTTGTTACCTCCCATGTGTGTGGTTATTCAATGTTCTATTTATTTCGCCAAAAGGGTTTCGTAATTTTCTGAATTAACTCATGTGTACGGCACGACCGGACTGTTTCGATGTCAAGAGAAAAGTCGTTTCGTTAGGCTCGCTGTAATGGCAATCCGCCACGCATGGCTGTGTGCTATCAATGTTGAAATGTTGCCACACATGTGTGGGTGTTGTCAAGCCTAAGGATTATGGGTCGAAGACTTATCTGGCAAGCTAGTGAAGACTTATCACGATTTTACAGTTTGTTTGCACCGTGGGGAATATGAGGGCATCTGCGTTGGTACATTTTGAGACACCACAGCCACTCCTTCACCAATTACCTTCGTATGCACTGGAGGGAATGAAAATGTGACCTTCATCCTGGAGGCGATGTGCGGCTGGTGTGGTTGTTGCTGTAAATTATACGCTGGTGGAACCAATTGTCGAGGCAACTTTTACAAGTACCTTAGTGGTAAAAGCGGCTGGAGTGAGGGTGACTGTTGCGTCGCTCACGAAGAGTCGGCTCGTTTCAGGTTTGAAGGCTTTATGTGGTCGGAGGAGAGGGTCTTGGTAATATTGTTTATATCTACCATATAAGAACGTTAGTTGAGTCATTCGATAACTCGGCGGGGTCCAGTGCACGGCTGATTGAGTGGCTTCTTAATCACGTCAATGCGGTGAAACACGTATTTGCATGTTACTAGGTCTATCTCCTGGTGGGACCGGCTAACTGGCTGGTACCAGTTGAAGTGCGGTAAATTTACGGGGAGTTCAAAATGGTGTTTCAAAGACCATCTCCATCGGTAAGACATGGAGTACTTCCATCCAAAAAGATTCAGGAGTGCACTTCAAAGCACTCTTGAGCATTCAGTGCACTATGCCATTAGCCTGTGGGTGTTATGGTATTGTGTAGATATTTTTTTTTCTTTTTGTGGTTGGGAAGTGAATGTCATTTACGGACTAAGTATTGGACTCCCATGCTCACAAGCAACTGGACTACCTACAAAATACCTCCACCGTCAACCCGAAAATCCAGTCTGAAATCTTTTGACACATTACTTCGGGCCAGATCTTTTTTGTCTTTTAAGACTGCCCAAACATAACGTGCCACATAATTCTATTTGTCAACCGATTCAAGCATCACAGCGACTTTATTATCCAGGGTAAGCTCTCCCGTCTCTCTGCATAGGCCGTGTCTCAGCCTCTTCCATTTTGGGCACGCAAAAAATGTGTTGCAGGCATCGTCTTCCTCTCCTCGGCAATACCGACAATCGGGGCGCCATGACCTACTAATCTTGTGCAGGTAAGACTGAAAACACTCATGCCCACCCAAGGCTCTTTAGCTACGGACTCACATCCTGGATGAGGCACGTAGTCCACCTTCATTTTGTGTAATTCACTCAAGACTGCTTCCAGTGTGCCAGAGTAAACGCTGTATCTCATCGGGGGCAACCATCTTTCTCGCGTCCTCGTTTCGCCAATTTGTTGCGAACCCTATTAAAAATCGCTCGAATCTTAAATTACCAAAAATATTTATGCTATAGACCTTATTTGAAAATTTCAAAAATATCAAACCAAAACTGCAGTGACTGATTCGATGGAAGTCCATGAAATACCACAATCACGTGTTATTATTTTTTTAATGGAAGAAATTTCAAATGGCTATAACTTTTGTGTATATCATTTGATTTTCAACAAACTTGCCGAGCTTTAGGACCTTTTTTAAGACTACATAAATATCAATTTTTTTTGATTTTAAGGCTACGTATACGATTTGATTGGGGAAAATGTGACATTTGAAGATCATACTATTATTAACAAAGCATATTTTGACTTCTAAGGTGTTTGTTGTTCTCATAAACACCTACCTTCATAATTTTTTTCAGATCACAGGTGTTCAATCACGAGGGGGCACACATTTTCTCTGTGTCGTTCCAATTTTAGTTTATATTCTGTCGAATCAAGAATGTGTGGATATGATTTGCTCCTAAAAATAACCAATCTGGGTCAGGAGATTGGCCTGAAATTGATGGTCTTGGACTGAGATGATGTCAAATAACGTACCGGATATCACGATCCAGTTATCGAATAACGGTGACGGTGTTGGTTTTAGTGCACCACAGTGGTATAGCTTGAGGCCAATGCGTATTACTGTTGATGATAAAAATACGTTACCCATATCCCTCGCTCTTCGAAAGTACGATTAGATTGACGTGTAAATGGTCGAAACGCTCGTTTGACATCTTAAAACTGCCTAGGTTGACGTGGTTGTGGCGATGGACGTTTGACCGCTGAGATAGAATGCACTGCTTGATCTAGCGAATCACATACTTTCACAAACTCAGATAGCAGAATTTAAGTGTTGATTAAACGTAGTATGCTATCTAATGCAGTTTGAGGCGGGAGCTGGCCAAGAGGTGCGTCAGCACCACCTGGGGCCTGGGCTTGGTTAATGGCTCGAGCAGTGAGTGCATTGTGTACTGCGAACGTCTCTATGCATGAAAACACGTCAGCAACGAATATTTATTTGTCTGACCTGTATTCTAACCACGCAACAAATTGGTCGATGAGGTCCAATTGTCTGCTTTTGCGAGGTGAACCTTTGTTCAAGCGTTGCGAAAGAGCAATAGTGCGTAGCCAATGATCGGTGAAGATGGCGAAGTGCTGCCCTTTCAGAATTTGCTAGAAATACTTAATGACAGTGAAGATCATCCGAATCTCGTAGTCGTAGGCGCAGTAGCGCTGCTCAGTCCCAAAAAGCTGCATCAAGAAGAAACCTAGGGTATCCACGAATCGTCATTTTGCTGCTGATCCTACGCTGTGCTGGTGGCAGAGTTCGATGCGTCTTTATTTAGGACTAACTTTAATGAAGGTGTAAGAAAAGCTGGTATAGCTGCTGTGGCTATGCTCTGTTTGCAGCGTTCAAAAGTAGCTTCAGCATCAAATGTCCAAATAGATGGAACTTTCTTAGACTTGCAGCTTTTCACCAGCTCTAAAAGTGGAGCTTGAAGCTCTCAGCTGTGAGGAGTCAGCAGTTCTGGGAGAATCTGAAATGGCCTACTTCTTGAGAGCTAGTGGTCAAAATCCAGTCTCGCAGACGTGATATCCAGCAAAATTGACATCAGGTAGGCTTACTACGCAGTTATCTCAGTTGTTTTGGGCCTTTTCAACTTAAAGTTTCGAGAAAAGCTACTCAAAATGAACCTTGTAATGCCTTTGGCTGGCTGAAACACAATGAAATATCATCTTGGTAGTCGTGGATGAAGTCAAACTTTCTCAAAAAATAATTGAGTGTTGCCTATACCGTTTGAGCATAAGCCAGGAAGCATCCCCGCAAATCAAAAAAGCATGAAGGACATAAGGACTGTTGTTTTGTTGATTTCTTCGAGAACGGCCGGTATTCGATAAAAGGCACGCTGCAGGTCGATGTCTGAGAATACTGGATTGCTGGTTTCCTGGATCAGGCCCTTGACAATAGGTTAATGGTAGCAGCCTAAGCGAATGTAGGCAATGAGTTCGTGGCATTCTCGAGTAGCTGCCATCTTTGTGCACCATGTACAGAAGACTAGGCCACTGGCTTGACGAACGTTGAATGAAGACTCTTACTTATAGAAAATCTATTTGGTTTTCGAAATGGTGAGGCTTTTTACGGTAAGGAGACTCATAGGCAGATTGTGCGTAACTACTAGATTGTGGAAAGATAGGTCAGCGATCGAGTCCAACTCATTGGTTCCTGGCGGTTTGTTTGCGTACTTGACGATAGTCAATTTGTATAGCTCTCTGACGGTGCCCTCTAAGATCAATGGCTTGGTAACCTTGCTAACGGTGTACTGGTGGAGCTAAACCATGGGCGTTGGCCATGGAGAGGCTAGTGCGATTGTCTAAGAGGCGTCAATTGCAAAGATCGATGAGCACACACACAAACAGCCAGTGAAATGGGTCGCGTAGTTCAAAGTTCAATGTAAGTTGCTGGTTGCCGAAGGTGATGATCGCACGCCATTGGCTGTCTGCAGCACAAGGCTCTGCTTGCAAAGTGACTTGGTGATTAGATACCTCGAAACGATGGAGAAAGTGGAGATGGAGTCCATCAAAAATCAAGTTTCCGTGCTGCAGTCGTTACATAAAATTGTTTTTTCGAGTTATTGCTGGTAGTGTTCATCTTGTCCAGCGCCACCGTTCTTCGTTTTCCGAGCACCTAGTGGCAATATCTTGGGCTGAAAAGGTGCAAAGCTACCTACAGTGGATTGCTGAAGCTCCATGTTTGCTGTGATAGCAGTAATGTCCCATGTGCTGCTTAGGCCCTGAAGTAGCGAAGCGTTTTTCAGGTCAAACTAGTCAACCGCACGATTAAGAGGCACAGGGTAGCTAACTTGACGGTCACCTGGTCCAGAGAGCTGCGTGGGGATGTGCGACCAGATGAAGGTGTTGCTGAGGGCATGGTTGGTTGCACGGACTTGGCCAGTACTGCAAGGCCTATATCATGTGTATACCCTGCAACGGTGGTGAGCCCCTCCAGCGTCTGGGATCTTATCTGTAAAAGTTCGCGTTGCGTCTGCTGTGGCAGAAGGTCAAGCCATTTCATACACAGGAAATTGTCACTGATCCGCATGCCGGTTAAAGAAGAAATGGTAGCTGCTTTGATGGCTGCATACTTGTTATGCTCCAGTGGCGCGTAGATGATATCTGCAACCTCGGCGATGCTGTCGTGGTCCAGTGAGGAGATTTTGAGGTGGTACTTCACTGACTTTCATGTGACTTTGGGCACCTGAAATTGGGCTAATGCGCCAAAAAGGCGGCAGTTTTCGTTAACCAACGATGTTGACCTCTTAGATTAGTGGCAGCTAGAATAGTTCGAATATATTCGATTAACCGCTGGCTGGCTGTCTGTTGTTGGTGGTGGCTATTGATCTTGAGGGTGACGGCACTCAGTGTTACACAACGCAAAAATTTGTGCATCATTGTCGTCATCTGGAGCAAGCACGATGCTAGCGAAAGAGCGTGGTGTTTTTTACATGTCGGGATACTGTGTCATCTGTTGCTAGTGCACTGAGGTGATTTGTGTGCTAGCCGGGCTTCAGTTGTAGCGCTGATGACGATTAAATATGGTATAAGCTAACGTGAATAACTGATTTAACACTTAACACGATATGAGAACCTGGACACAGAAATTCTAAAAGAACTGCACAAGAAGACGGAAGTTTGACTAATCACGTTTTCATGAAGAAGGGTCACCACTATACAATTTCGGTTGTTGGACTGTATTTCTGCACTCAAACTAGAATGGAAGGCTGTTGTTATTCAATGTTTTACAAAAGGTTTTCCTTTGCACCATATTCGAAACAGAGCTGTGCTTTGCTTACAAAAAAGTTAATGAGCCGTTATTATATTTTTATTCAACTGGTTTGAATAGAAACAAGTTTATGTGAAATTTTTGCTTGGAGAGCCGGGAATAAAAAGCATGAAATCGTATGGTCAAATTAGAAAATATATAAAAATATGGTATTTTATGAGCAACCAAACTGAATAGCTAGTTTAAATGAAACTTTGTGGTATGCAAGATATCATGAATGACAGACAATTCATCTAAGTGAAAATATTCAATAATGCGCTTCAAACGTTAAAACGTCAAAGTTTGGAGGCTTAAAAAATTTACTTTCTATTAGGGCTTTATAAAAAAAAATTTTGCAACACCCTATTAAAATCGATACCTGTAAATTCATCCGTCTGTCTTTCTATCCAACAGTGCATCACAACAAGTTTTTTCGGTAAGTAGAAAAGTCTCTTTTTATGAAGATGTGGCTCCTCAAACTTTTTTTCATCGCACATAGTCAAGTATGGTATCAAATCAAAGGTTTTGGTGAGATCTTTCAGCATCAAAATGGAAACTTTAGTAACGGCATAAGCAGATTAAGCAAAAGAACAACAAAATCATGAAGATTGTTCTCTATCAGTACAATAATGAAAAGATCTTAGGAGTTGAGGTTCGCAAAGCTTTGTTAGCCATTATCATCTTGGGCGCAAGAACTCAAGTTGGGCCTTATTTTCAAGGATTAATTTCCTCCGAATTATCATGGCTCTGAACACTCCCAGCAATGGTCTGTTATCAGCATCTATTGTGTTCTCCTATCGAGTTGTCAATCTCCCGCTGGACTTCTACGTTGTGCTTTATCGTTTGATTTTCTTTTAAGCCCACCAACGCAATTCACATAGCTTTGCACAAGTAGATACAGATGGTTTGTTAAATAATTCCTACAACTTTGTTTCACTAGCCCATAAATTTTCCAGAATACTTTGCGTACTTTGCGTCCACGGGCTTGCTCGTCAGGGTCCGTGATACGCTTTTACATAACAGCACAGGCTTTACTTGTGATTTGTAAATATGAAGTTTATTTTATCTGTGTACAATTCTGGGCCTAAGGATGTGAAGTACGGTGTAATATACTTTATTTGCGGCATTTATTTGGCATGCGATCTCGTTCTTCTAGTGTGTATTCTATTTACGTTTACTCCAACGTAAACAAAGATATTTTATTCAGTTTTGACGATCTTGAAGACCAGCTGCATATACAGAAAAAAAAGCTTCAACGACACAAATCTGTGATAAGACCTGAACTATGCTATGGGTTTGAAACATGGACCCTAAGCCAAGCATCCGCAAATATGTTGCACGCTTTTGCCTTGGGTCCTAAAGGGAATAATCGGAGCGAAACTAGTCGGAGACCAATGAAGAATTCTCAACAGCCATGAGCTGTATAGAATTTTTGACCAGCCGAAGGTCTCAACGATTGTAGGACTGCGGAAGCTGCAATAAAGTGACCGAGTGAATCCTATGAATGAACAACGGATACCTGAAAAGTTATTCGTTTGGAGAACTGAAGTGTGAAGACCAGTGAAGAAACTGAGGACATGTTGGTCTGACTCGGTCGAGGAAGATAGTTCATCTTTGTCGTGATTTTAAAATTGATCAATTGACTAAGATAGCTGGAGGTGCTTGTTGTAGTTAGTGAAGGTCCGAGAAGGAAAGAACGAGAAAAAGACAAAGTTACGCACACTCACAAGGTTATAGTCTCTTACGATCAAGTTTTGCTGGACTAGAGTGGTATTTTTCGCCTGAGTCATGAATTTAGTTTTAGTTTCATTAGGGAACGGGCCAATTCATTTTGCTTCAAACTTTACACTTAGACATGCTCCTTCGGCATCTGAGAGAGAACGTATCATTATGCCGCACAATACTACAAACACGAGTTGACCAGCATGCGCACCCGCATCCAAGTAGGCCAAGTTGGTTCAAGCTCAGCTATTTTTATAGTTCGCCAACCAATATGTTCAAATTTCATTATGAATTGTTGGTCGTCAACTACAAAAACCACTTTGATACTCTTCAATGATATTTTTATAAGAAGGCATTGATTGAAAACAAGTGAAAACGCTCAATGAGTTTAGAAAACACTTTTTATGATGTGCTCAACAGATCGATGACTCTGTAATTTTTAACAACCCATTCAAGAAACAAATGATACTTTTCCGTTAGTTATCTGATAGCTACTTCTCTGTATATATTCTACATATTAACCGATGACAGAGGCTATGTTGTTGCATTTTTCTGGCTTAGAACAGTTCTGTTGATATTCCATCAATTTCAAGAGCTTTGTTTTTTCTGCCTGTACCTCTTCTACTGTTGGTAGCATTACCGGAGTATATTGTTCAGGCCTCTGGAATACTTGCGGTATTGGCAGATGTTGTTGTGGGTGCCGTGAAGCATTTGGAAATGTTGCTACCACTTATTTTTAGTATCCATAAGACTGCCTAATATTGCATCATGTGCTTAGGCTTATGCATGGTATGTTAAAGATACACGAAGCTGTTTAAATGAGGCATACGCTGGTCTGGATTCATTTTACTTCATACTTTCGTTAATTCGCTCTATCTTTCGGGTGATAGCCTTTCGTACTTGATCCATACAAAAGTTTGAATAAGCATAGTTACTGAGGAAATCCAATCACACTGTAAATTTCTGATCCTGCATATATTATATACAAGTATAAAATTTAAAATGTCTCCGTTTCAAAAACAAAATCCCTAGATTTTTTATGATCCTCTAGGTACCAAGCTTATTAATGAGTTTCAATGATATTTATTAATATACCTAATTGACTCTGGCTCTTTCGCCATCCAAAAAATTGTTGAAATCAGATAATGAATAAAAACTTTAAATATTTGAAATGTTTTTTTTTTCACTACGTCTTGAAACAAAAGTTTTGGTTGTAATTTTTAATTACAGTAATGTTTTATTTCGATCGGGTGTTGCCCAAGGATCTATCTTTGGTGCAGACCTATGAAACGTGTCTTACGATGGGCTACCGAGACTTGAGATGCCAGATGAGTCACGCTTGGTCGGCTATGCGGATCGCTGCTCTGGTCACTGGACCCACCGTTGAAGAGACGCAACTTAGGCTAGGTATGCTAATGTGCCGAGTGAGGGACTGGATGACTATTCGCGGGCTCAGTTTAGCACTGCAGAAAACCGAAGTAGTCATCTTGACAAAAAAGAGAGTCCCTAGAGTAAGGATAATCAGTATTGGTGACTTACAAATCGCATTGAAGCCATCGGCGAAGTACTTGGGGCTACTGATCGACTCGAAGATGAGTTTCTCTGAGCAAGTCAGGGTAACGGCTGAGAAAGCTGCGTCAGGAGTATCGGCTCTGAGTTGACTTATGGCCAACATAGGGAGACACAGTCCGTCAAGAAGACGCCTCTTGATGATTGCTGTAGGCTTAGTGCTACTGTACGAGGCAGAGGTATGGGGCGACGCTCTCAGCAAGGAGGTATACCGAAAACGTTTGGCACAGGTAGAGAGAGCACTGAGGATTGCATCTTTGTACTCGACAGTCTCTGACTCGGCGGTGAGAGTTATTGCAGGCGTGATACCTGTCACCCTCCTTGCTAGAGAGTGCCACACTATTTACCTGCGCTGAAACGAGGATGCGAGGGAGACGGTTGTCTGTGAGGAAAGACAGCGCTCGCTCAACGAAGGCAGCAGTCTTGGGCGAATTGCACGATAGGAAGGTGGACTGCGTGCCACATTCCGGATGTGAGACCGTGGCTGAATTGAAGGCATGGTGAGACTGACTTCTATCTGACCCATCTTTTGAGCGGGCATGGGTGATTTCAGTCTTACCAACACAAATCACGGCCCCCATTTGTCAATTATGCCCAGGAGAAGAGGACAATGCCTGCCACATATCTTTTGCCTCCAAAAAATGGGTTAGGCTTCAAAGGAACCTCTACAGAAAGACGGGAGAACTCACCCCGGACAATATAGTCGCGTTGATGCTCTAATCGGTTGACAAATGGCACCAGGTGGCACATTATGCTTTGGAAGTCCTTAAAGACAGAAGAGACTCACAGTAGCCAGGGAAGTTGGGGCTAGGTGACCGCTTGCCTGGCACTTCCTCTTCCCGTCTCCCCTCCTGCTAGCAAAGGGATCCCCCAGCTTGAAGGTGCTCCACGGCGTAACAAAACGAGACCTGACCCGAAGTAATGTGTCAAACGGTTCCAGGCTGGGTTCTCCGGTTGACAGGGGAGGTGTTTATTGGGTAGTCCAGTCGCCTTCTTGTAACCATGGGAGTCCCACACACTGTGCATAAATGGCATTCACCCCCTACCCCAAAAAAAAAATGTTTTATTTCGAACGAGATTCAGGGCAATTTTCGTTTAGACTATATGATTTAATATACTCTTAAATCAAGTTAATAAACATAAATAAGAAAGTTGAAACATTTGGTGGTTGTTTAATACTTATTTAATGCTAAACAGCTTTTAATCAAAATCCTAGTGGTGTAAAGACATAAGATATAAGTATATGATTCTGTTTTATCAAAAGTAAAATTTTTGTGACGGAAACTAGACATACATTTTGTAAATACAATATCCGGAATGTAAAACAAGCTTCATCCATTAAAACGATACACGATTGAGTGTGAAAGCTTCAGGCAACGAGTTCAATATTAATCCAACCATATCCCTGTCAGCTCAGGACATTGAAATATTCGGAGAACATAGAAAGTGTACAAGAGTCTGTTCGAGACTAACCTCGACTGTCAACTCGTAAGAGATTTCGCGTATTTAATATGCCCTTAATATCTCTAAATCACATTATATACAAAAGATCTACATCTACACCCTTATAAAATTGAAATTTTAAAGGCATTGAAGCTTAGTGATTACTTTCAGAAATTGCTATTTATAGAAAACAAATGCTACAGAGGCTTTGTAGCTTCAATAACATGTTTTTCTCCGTTGAAGCACATTTTCATTTTGGTGGTTTTTAGGGATGTCTTAATAGAGATTAGGTTAACCATTTAGGTTAGGAATATTGTGATAGCATTTTTTTAAGTACTCAAGTAAAATAAAGTTTTCGATTGAATTTTACTAGAATTACGTTATAACACATTATTTGTAGCTGGACGCCAAGGCCCGGCTTGGGCTGTTGTGCCATAGATGATGAAATTAGGTGTACGATAAAAGTTCACTGTTGTGTTAAAACTATAAATACTTTTTGAATAGTGTTGGTTGGTTTTTTCTCCTTTTTCCAATTTTATCATAAAATTTGTAATAATGTTAATTAATTTGAATTTCATATTGCTTTTTGATCTAATGTTTTTGATTGATGACGTATAAATTTAGAGAGCCATTTGCATCATTAAATTTTAGTGTTTTTGTTGTTTGGAATTTTCTTTATATTCTTTAAAAACTTATAGCTATAAGTATTGAATAAAGCACTTTTGAAGTTGATTTAGTAGAATGTCATAAAGCGAAGTTTATATAAACGACCCAAAATCTTTGAAAGAATTTAACAAAAATATTTTCAATCAAGTGCAACACAATTCAAATTCAAATTTTCAGTCCAGGCTGCAAGAGTGTGTAGATAATTAAAACTCATTACACTTCAATATTATATTTAGTAAGTAAAAGCCTGATTTGATTATTTTTATATGCAATAAATATTGTTTATTTATTTTTTACAGCTATTTAAAACTCTTTCAGCCACAAATTCATATGGTGAAAGTTTCAAATAAAAAATTTTTTATATAGTTCTTTTCTAAAGTCTATAAACCCTAAAAACTATCAAAAAAAATTCACCATCTAAGGATATCGAGAAATGTGGTGGGTAGTTTACTAACTATCGTGACGGTCCTCGTAAATACCTTATTCATAAAATTTTCAAATACAGAGTTATTTTTATAGACTTTATTGTCAGAAGTTAGAACTCTCACATTCTACGGGTATGATAGTCTTTGAAACATGGTTTATCTTTTTTTACGCAGGGAGGCATTTTGCAACTGCTACATTGCCAGACAGTACGTGCTGGACTTTTTGGGTCTTTGTAAAAAATTTTTTTACGAAGACCTACTAGTCTGTCCGTGCGTCACAGCTAGTTTCCTCGGAAACTATAATAGCTAGAGTGTTCAAACTTTGTAAAAAGGTCAGAAGTAATGGTCTCTCAAATGTTAAGGTCTTACCAAAAACTTAAAAAATTTTTAACGGGGGCCCCCCCTTATAACGAATAAGCCTTTAAAAATTGTATGAATGAAAAGTCTTAATTAGAGCTTTTAGAACCTGGAATAAAAAAATTATTTTATGAATTAGGGGTCCAGGAGAAGGCAAAATGTACCCAAAATTTGTGTCCCCCTCCTCGTGACACCTTTGAGCCGGAAAATCCGAAAATTATCACGAATGTGGTCCTTTATGAGTATAAGGGCAACAAATACCTCAGAAATCGAAATTCACCTAACCTTGTTAATAACAGTATGATTTGTAGATTTTACATTTTCACCCATAAAACCAAAACGGCACCTTTAAACTTCTCGAAATATAAAGACTAACGTAAGGTATTTTTGTTCATAAAATTTCATTGAGATCGGATCATAATCAAGTGAGTTACAGAAATTTCAATTGTATAGAATAACAACAACAATAACACGTGTTCATGGTTGAAAAACATTCCAAATTGACTAGGCACTTTTATTTTCTTTCAATTTTCATTGAAATTTAAGTAAAAGTGTTTAACTTGAATATGTGCGATGGGCAGAGCATTCAGAAAAATCATCTAAGCTAGATCAAAATCCCGGCTGCACTTGCTTATGAAAGAAACTATGCACCTTTTGAATAAATTTGAATGATTTCATATCCAAGTATTGGATAATAGATTCAAGTTATCGGTTCACGATAGTAGCAAACTTGTTTCTAACCCTAGGATGTTGACAAAGACCTTCTGGTAGGAGCACTCTCCTGCTTACTCAACTTGTTTTGGTACTACAATTTGCACATCTTTGCAACGTGGTTCACACAGGCTGATGCATATTGCTTTCCAAGCGTAACTCTGTAGGCACTGTCGGTTTATGGTGTTTCAATAGGGCAGGCAAATTTTTAGATGGCACAGAATTATTAGTTGAGCTACCGGAACATGATCTTCGCTTCTACATCTCCAAAAATCCTTTGTACTCAGCTTATCTTTTTCAGGGCAGTGAAGTCTCGGGAGTTCTTTATAAACCAAAAAAGAGTTGGCTACAGCACAGTCAAGAAAGTGAAAAAAAAATTTGATGCCGCCATTTATGAGACTTTTGTCAATAGCATAGGCCGTCTTTAACTGGTCAAATTTATCAAAGAAATTCATATTATCGTATTCCCTCGTCTCAGAGGCTTTTGTTTTTAGCTTCAATTAAGAACTTGCGCTTTTGATTGTGACTGTACCACAAGCCAATATTTTATCTTGGAGTAAGTCGATCTGTGGAGGATAACTGTAGAAATAGTTGTCGAGAAACAGTTTGTGATTTTTAAACTTCAAATTTTCACTAAACTGTCTAACAATTTTCCCTGTTAGGTCATTTTCTACATTATAGCCTTGTTTGCTGGCATACATATCGAATTCCAGACAATATCCAAACTCGGCGCACATCATCCAAATTTTATATCCTCGTTTGAAAGTTTTTTTTAGAATGTATTGTTCGAGATAACTTCTGCCCGTAAATTGGACCACACTTACGTCAATAGCCACTTTTCAGTCGTTTTGTAATTTTTCTTGAAATTTCTCTTCAGTTTGTCTAGGAGAGGGTGAACTTAATGCAACTTATCATAGCCAACATAGTTCCTTTTTGGCATGAGGTGATTATCATTCAAATGAAAATTGGTAAAAAGCCATCCAAATCTATTTAATGTTATCAAAGAGAGTATATAATGATCATGCAGACCAGGAGCAGAAGACCAGTAATCTTTGTAACTAAGCAGCTTTTTAAAACTCATCACCAAATTTATTGCAAGGGAAACCTCGATTTCCTCTGGCGCTGTATGTGTAAAGCGAATTCCCTTTTGAGTAACATACAAAGTGGTTTGAAAGCAAATAGTTTCAACTAAAATATTTGTCCAAAACAAGCTAAAGAGCTGTGAAGGTGTAATCAACTCTGTTTGAATAATATGACCCGGTATCTCGCCCCAATCGGTGAACTCACTATGTGGTTCCATACGATAATTTGGCTCCTTCAAAGTAGGTCGTTGTGAAAGAGTTTTAAAATTAATTTCATACGTTAAACTGGTGGTGGCTAATGGTATTTCTTCATTTTAGTCAAAATTCTCTGAATTTTCAGAAAAGCGGTCTGCACTAAAACTAGAGTTAGTTCATCCTGATCTTCTACGACGTCCACTCCTGAGCTGCAGACGCTCTCACAATCTGAATGTATGTCCTCCAATAACATCTTCATGTTATCACATTCTTTACCAATCGCGGCATATCTGAAAATTAAATATATAATACAAACACGAAAAGACAATGAAAGTCGAATACAGTCATAGTGGTTAGAAACAAACCAGCTTATTTATTTCCGAGAGCAAAATAGATATGAGATAAAATGCTTGTTTGTTAATGTAACTACCTTTTTGCCGTCTAAATCGATGACATAACATAAACAACACTCCAACCCCTTTTATGGGGGCTTTCACGATCACTTCTTCAAATCGCACGATGTCACTTCTATAACACACTGCACTGAACTGACCACTGCACTTTATCAAAAAATTTACATTGTATGCTGTTGGTGAGGATTCAAGAAAACGTATTATTACCAGAAAACAAACATGTCAAGAGGGGAATTCCCCTAAAAAATCGTCAAACGGGTGATTTGTAAACTAACCACCAAACCTGAAAGAATTTAATGCTAATAAACGATGGGTCCATCCTGTACTATAACTAACAAAGCAAAATCAATTTTGGTTTGTGCGGTATTTGTCACCCTCTACCTCTGTGATTTTATTTTAATTTTTTTGGGCCAAAGGGAGCACTCAAATTATCCATGCATTTTGCCTTCCCATGAACACTCTGATGAATAAACTGACTTTTATGTTTAGCTTTCAAGTGATCAAGCCTGAAACTTTCATTTGACACGCAACTCGACTAACTTCGATAAAAAAAATATTTTAACGGTCACTTCCGCATAAAAATTTTTGATATTGTTGATAATACCTAAGCTGTTGAGAAACCACAAATTCTTCTTTGTAAAATTTGTTTTGATCTTCTTCTTAATACTACAGCCCCTTTCGGACCTTTGCTTCCTGCAAGTAGCGCTTCCAACAATCTCGGCCCATTGACCACGTCCTCCAATTCCGAAATCCGAGCAGCAATGAACTGTCTTCGTCGACCGAGTCAGACCAGCGTTTCCTTGGTTTCCCACTGGTCTCCGGCCTCCAGTTCTCCCAACAAGTACCTTTTTGGGTATCCATTGTTCATCCATACGATTCATGTGGCCAGCCCATTGCAGCTTCTGCAGTTTAGTAATTGTTGAGACCTCCGGTTTGTAAAAAATTTCATACAGCTCATGGTTGTATTGAATTCGCCATTGGTCCCCGACTAGCTTCGCTCCAATTATTCGCCTCAGAACCCGTCTCTTCAAGTCGTTCAATATATTTGCGGATGCTTTGGTTAGGGTCCATGTTTCACACTCATAGCATAACACAGGTCTTATCACATATTTGTATACTTGGAGCTTTATTCTCCTGTGTATGCAGCTGTTCTTTAAGATCGTCAATACTGAATAAAATATTTTATTTGCGAGTTGTATTCTTTGGCGCATTTCGTCTCTTTCATAGCCCGTTTTCGTTATTTCGACGCCTAAATACATAAATTTGCTAACATTTTCGATACTATATTTGCCAAGTGTGATAATTTGTGTATTTGAGGTATTTTTCCTCGACTACGTCATGAGCTTTGTTTTATTCTCATTAATTTGTAGCCTTACTAGTTTGCTACGCTGTCGAGTTTCAGGAAGAGTTCTTTGGTAGATGTTAATGACCCTGACAAAATGTTGATGTCGTCTGCATAAGCTACAACTTGGCTCGACTTGTATAGTAATGTACCTCGCGTATTGACAGGCAGCTTCCTTATGACGTACTCCAGAGCCAAATTAGATAGCAATGGGGCCAGCCAATCTCCCTGTTTCAGTCCGATATTTGTGTCAAAGGCATCGGTGAGTTAGTTATTGATGCAGACTTGGGAGGTCGTCGACGTCATTGTCATTTTGGTAAGACGGACTAATTTGGCTCGGATTCCAAAGCAAAGCACTATTTGAAGTTGACGAAAATTTGGTGTAAGTCTATGTTGTAATCCCAGCATTTTTCAAGTACCTGCTTGACTGTTAAGAATTGGTCTTTTGTTGATCCACCTGCTCTAAAACCACCTTGATACTCCCCAATAATACTGTTGGCATATGATCAGATTTTACTCGTATTTTCTAAGATTTTAAAAAATATTTTGTACACCGTACGAAACAGGGATATGCTTCTATAATTCTCGTACTGTAGCTTGTCACTTTTTTTGTGGATAGGGAATATAATTGATTGGCTCCACTCGTTTGGCATATGTTCTTATTGCCAAATGTGCTGGATTGCTTGATGAACACTACTGCCACCATATTTGATGGGCTCCAGCAGATTCTCATCGATCCCCGGCGCTTTATTATACTTTTGGGCATTGATAATTGAACAAACTTCATCCAGAGTTGGTGGGGCCAATGGTACCTCTCCGCAAACATCTATAGGCTCCGATGATCTGGAGCTGTGCGGAGGATTAAGCAGGTTCTTGAAATATGATGCCCATCTTTCCTTAATCTTAGTTTCATCAGCGATGATATAGCCGATGTCGTCATGACAGAGCGTGGTTTTGGGCTGATAACCACGTTTCAGGCTTTTCACTACTTGGTATGCTTGTCTTGTGTTGTTGCTCGCCAAACTTACATCTATACTTCTCAATTGGTCGTCATAGTATTTTCTTTTCTTAATCCTAATCATCTTTTTCGCTACTCTTCGGAGATTTTCATAGTCTTCTCTCTTCGTCCTGGTTTTCCCACCTAAGTATTCTTTGTACGCCTGATTCTTTTTATCTAACGCATTCTGGCACTCATCATCGAACCAATCATTCCTCTTGCGCCGGGCTTGATGCCCGATCGTCGGTTTTGCCACGTTCCTTATAGCCGCTTTCACTTCCATTGTGGAAAATTTATTTTACAAAGTCCTAAATGGATGAAAATCAAAATTATTAAAGTTTATTCTATGTTTTCTTATATTTTTGTATTTCTACAGGGTGGCGCAAAATTAATTACCCTAATGCAAAATCACCCTACGCAAATCATATTTAATATTTGAAAGCAGCAGTAAATATCCAAAAGGCCCATTTGCAGTACTGCAGGTTTGTAGTTCACAAATATCAAATATGATTCATGTACGACGCCATTTGCATTAGGGTGTACTTATTGTTTCTGTATTGAACGCTGCTAATCTAGCAATATCGACAGAACTTGAATGCTGTGTGCATTTCCAAATAGTGACAGTTTATTGAAAGCAATTTTGCTACAGAATGCTTGTTTTAATTTTTCAAACATCGTCAGCATAAAGCAACTTAAAGCTAATGCAGCAAAAGGAGCTCGAAGTCGTCTCAGTACTCTTTATCTTGAGCAGGAACAATTTCATGTTCTCCACCCATAACTTGAATCTACTGTTTAGTCCTGCATATCCTTCAAGATGCTTGTCATCTAGTCCGGAATGCATCTCAACGTCTATGAGACTAGCAGGGAAGTGAACAAGGCATTCAGCTGAATCCTTTGCAATAGCAACATGTTTTCATACAAGCAACATTGGTATGGCGTATCGCAAAAGCAAAGAATTGGATCACACTTTTAACAGAATTGCTGATTTCTATCTTTCAAATGCAAGTAGTAGTCTCAAGGAGTCGTCTTCAAGTATTACTCGTATATCCTATAAATACCATGTGAGCTAAAAGGTTAGAAAATTCCCAAGAAGATTTTTTCGAGAATTGATAGAGATAAGCATATTAGGAATTTGATCCTGACGTAAAATTTCATGATTGACTTGTTAGTAGAGAGTTTAAATTAGAGTTGTAGGCTAAAGTACCAGCATTGATATCCACAATTAAGGAATAAATACAACAAAAGAATAAATTCAACATGAATAATTTCCTTGAACAGACTCTTAAATCAAACACTTCAAAAATATTGTATCAGTTAGCTATAGAAAAATATAAAGAGAAACTGTGTATTGGTACCAATTCATTATATTTACTGATTTTATGGGAGTTTAAGTATCGACTACAAAGATGACAAAAAGAATATTAAACAATTTTTATGGTGAGGAACACAAGTGCCAGTTTGTTGACTTAATAGCATTGCATCTTAAGTCGAAAATCAAAGGAAAGTGGAGAACTTAAATTAAAATTGTACAGGGTGCTCTTTAAGAGGTATATAACTTGAAGTTGGTAACACTATTTAATGCTACGTATGGTGTGATAGCTGTCATGCGTTTTATGGTTAGTTTGGTTTGCCATTTTATTATGAATAGTATAGAATGACAGACAATATTCGCTGCGTCATTGGCGAGGTACAGCCCCAATTAATGGTTAGAGTAGTCGAACATTGGATCTCTCATTTGGACTCCCTCCGCGCCAGTCATGGCGCTCACATACCCGAAACACCCTTTATTTAGAAAAAATATCATAACTGCAAATTGCTCAACACATATTGAGAAATTGGTATTTCATCTTTAGGGGCACTCAATAATTCCTAGAAGTTTTAAGAGCTTTGAGGAACAATTTTACAAAGGGCTACTAGTAGCTGTCTACTACTACTGTATCCAAAAAACAAGGTGACATTTGAATTTAAACTGCGCGCGTCGAAGGATTTGGAGAGTTTTTTTTAGGTTGGTAGTACTGTCAGTGACATTTTTGTCAAATTTACACGTCAAAATATTCATGAGTGTTTGAGATTCGCGTCGTTTTGTGAGCTGCTAAAAGTGAGTTTTTGGTTTTTTGCGATACCGAAATTTGTTGAATTTGCATTGAGTTTTGTTTGCGGAATCAATTTTCTGCTGCAGATACGTTGAGGATGGCGCAGAAAGCTTTTGGTGATGAGGCTATGTCTAAAAAATTTTTTACAAGTGGTATAGTAAGTTCTAAGCCGGTCGTGAATGTGTCGAAGACAAAGAGCGTCCTGGGCGACCATCAACCTCTTCTCTTCTTCGATTATCGTGGTGTTGTGCATTATGAATTCCTTCCGCCGGGCCAAACAGTCAACAAGGAATATTATTTGAACGTTATGCGTCGTTTGTGTAACGTCATCCACCTAAAAAGGCCAGAATTGTGGAAAGACAATTCTTAGTTTTTTCACCACGATAATGCACCATCACATACTGCACTCGTAATTCGTGATCATTTCACCAATAACTCAACCCATATCGTTCCGCAAGCACCATATTCACCTGACCTGGTGCCGTGCAACTTTTGGCTGTTCAGCAAGCTCAAAAGACCGCTCCGGAGACACCGTTTTGATACAATAGAGGAGATTCAAGCCGCAGCAAAGACGGAACTGAAGGCCATCCTGGAAACGACGTGTAATTCAAAACCCTAATGAATATTTTGACATGTAAATTTGACATAGATGTCACTGACAGTACTACCAAACTAAAAAAAATAATTCTCCAAATGCTTCGACGCGCGCAGTTTAAATTCAAATGTCACCTTATTTTTTGGTCACAGTCTGTTAACCTTTCTAATTATTTATCCACCCGGCTCATCATTTTTCATAACCAGAAATTATCGCAGCCAGAAGTATTTGAACGTCTATTGAACGTTTTGACCATATTCAGTTTCTCAAAGGTTTTTAAGGGAAGGTTCCTGTATATTGATTAAACAATTTTTTATCGCGGGTAGTCAAGTGGTGTATCAAATGAAGGACTTATAACAAAAAAGCCAATTTGTACATCAAAAACATAGACTATATGTCAAACTTATTTTGAGCTTATCAACTTGTCTGCTGATATTCTTACAATTGATATATTGTACATACTAACACGATCTCTAGTAATATTATAAATGCGAAAGTAGCTCTGTATCCCACTCTTTTTGTTAAACTTTCGCACCTAAACAGCTTAACTGATTTTGATGAAGAGAGGGTTTAGTCCTTAGAGAAGAACAAGCTTGAAAGGAATTGAGACAGAGGATGAAATTTTAGATAGGACTCGTCGTTATTGAATATAAAACAATGAAAATTTATATTCAGGCACTTGATAAGAAATAAATAAGCATTTATTCAATAGTTTTAAGGGTTTTGTACTTAAATACAAAACCCTATTGAAATCATGATGAAATCTGTATAACACAGCAGTTTTTTCTCCGAAACTATAGAAGCCACAGCCATAAAAATTTGTGGAAAGGTCAGAAGTGGTAACTTCTTGAAAGTTTGGGGGTGAAAAATTGTTCAGAGAGATTTAAAGGGGTCTCCCCATATAGAGAGGTGACCCTTCAAAGAATTGAATTCATTATTGGTAGTCAAAACAAATCTTTAAGTAACCTTATCTGTACACCGAAGGGGACAGGGAAAGGGGAAATGCACGAAATTTTCGAGTACCTCCCTTACGTCTGGACACATTGCATCCAATGTGGGAAAAATCACGAATGCATGCCTTTATGAGTACAACAATAACAAATAAGTAAGAAGTCAAAATTCAACTTTGTTAGGAATAGTATGATTTATCAATTTGACATTTTCTTGAAGAATACCAGAAACGTACCTTTAAATTGAACAAAATTATTTGCACAAATGATTACTATAAGATTGAGCAACCCTGAAAGTTTCAAAAAGATTGAATGGTATTTTCCTATTTTTCAGATCAGATGAATAACAAAAATACATTTAAGATTCAGTCAGTCAATGATTTTAGCAATATTCGAACAAAATGTCAATTGGTTTAAATGGAGTACTTTTAAAGCAAGAATATATTTTTTGTGCGTGTCATAAAAGCTATGCTTGAATTAAATCATTCTACATATCCGCATATTGTATGTTAAGAACAAAACCTTTCTGACATGAGCGTAGTTCTGTCTACCCAACTTGTTTTAAATTTCGACGTACAAGAAGTTGAATTAGGGGATGAAAGTTCATATAGAAGTCCGAAAAATCGATATGTCTTTACTTTATTTATTATCGGGGAGATGTACTCGTATATAATAAAGAATGCACTCAAGACATGTGTAGAAAAATGGATTATTTGGACCCCTTACCGCACGAATTATTAAAGAGATAAAATAAAAAAAAATTGTTTTGCAAAATAGTGATTAATCATGCTTGCATGGTTAGATCCAATTGAAGTAAAAAAATATGGACTTATACTCGTATATTAGAAATTTTCACACGACGCAATGTATAGCTTTGTATTTAGTCTAGCTATTCTGTGTGAAGTTTGCTTAAACACATATGAAGCCATATATCTTCTTATGTGTTTAAGCAAAATCTAACTTATATTTCGTGAAACTCGTTGACACAATTGCGTTTATCATTGCAACATAAATAGACGTTACATTTTTTTCACTGAGTGAAAGAACGATATTTTGCGCAATACTGGCATATTTGTCGGGTATTTTCCTTCCAAAAAGGAAAATGACCTGTTAGGGTGTATCGAATTCAAAGGGAGCTATTGAAGTCTGGTAGTAAGACTGGAGAGTTGGAGAAGCTGATCGGAGAGCCACCTTAGCTCGATGCTGGTGTTCCAGAAATGCTCGATGAACGACCTCGTGTTCAACAACTGCGAGTTTAAAATAAAATAAAGGCTTGTATTGGCCTGAATTGATGCGGCGCCAAAGCAACCAAGCATTGACAATGCATAAATCTGCCATGTGAAAAAACATTCTCTTGTACCACTGGCAAGACCACAAATAAATTCTGTTATAGCTAAGCATTGATTCAAGCATGTCAACTCTACCCATATGCTTATTATAAACGTCGATGACTTGGGGAGACATTATATTATTTTTTTTTCTGTTGAACATAACGACGTTTTATTGCAGTCAGTTCACTTCCCGAATATGCTGAAAGTAAATTCACATTCTTGTTGTCAAACCAGCAAACCAAACTTAGCTTTACATCGTCTACGACTATTGCTTTTTCTTCTATGCTGCCTCGTCCTCACTTTTTCAATTCTTCTTCAGAGGGCATATTTGAGTTCAGCATTCGGTTCAGGTTTACAGTTCCTAAAGGTAGCATTCCACTTTTAAATAGATAAACTTGGAGTTATGCGCTATTAAACCAGTTATCAAAACAAATCTTAAACTTTTAATGCCGAAGAATTATGTAAGACAATCTGGTAACCACATTTGAACTAACACCTAGATCAGGTGCATCTGATGGATATACTTCGACGTTGCTTTGTTCTTCCACAAAGATATCAAAATCATAGCTAAAACCTGTTACCCTGCTTAGAACTAAATTTTTGTAACCTCACTTGTTTGGTTTTGCGCGTCAACTGCAAAAAAGATCTTCTTTTGGTACTCATAACAAGTAGTCACGAATTTTGCCTAGTAAAGGCCGAGTTTTGAATAATTTATCCTGTCCATCTTTGTCACGAGGTATGAAGTTTTGATTGCCATTGACTGTAAATATCTTTTGATAGCTTTGAAACTGTTGCACGCCATTACTTCATAAGCCAGAGACTATCCTAGATGCTTCGACCAATATGTTCTCGTGGCCGGTAATTTAACACAAGACATGAAAATCACGATGCCAATGAATTGTTCTAGTTTGTCTTTAGTTATTCTTGCTGGTTTAGTTACATTTTCTTGAATAGACTTTATGTTAGACTGGTCAGTAATAAATTCCATAATATTGGATGTGAATAAGAAATTCAAGACCTCTGCTTAATTAAATCCGGTAATTCTGAGTTCTACTAATTTAATCAGATTATATCATAGCTGAGCAGGTCCACGAGAGCATGGTACTGACCAAACCAATTTCCGAAAAAAAAATCAATGCGATCATGAAAATGATATACTCTAACTGTCTCTAAGCGAAGGCCCGAGAGGGGCTGTAGTGCTAGAAAGAAGAAGAATTTTGAGTTGCCTTTTAATTCAAAGTTGGTTTTGTCATAAGCCCTTTCTGCCAAGCAATCGGGTCCTTTTTATCCTTTTTCTCTTACGCATTGGCTGCAGATGCAGACTGTTAATTTGACAAATGCACATTATCTTCTAATATGTGATTTTTTAAGTTGTCGAATGGAGTTAAATTCTAGATCATCATCACTGTTAGAAGAAATATCATCGTCGCACAAGCCATAGGAATGCTCAGTATCCATTTCTGGAATCAGCAAAAAAGCAACTCCGAGCGCATGTGAAGCCAAATATGGTATATATATGGGAACAAAGTACTTTTTATTATAACGCATATGAGGCCACATATGCCAGATCGAAGAAAAGTAAAAAACTCAAAAGAAGCAAGATACTAGAATAAAAAACTATGATCACATTTTCAAATGCATAGTGGATATAAAGATATTTTTTTATTCATTTTACTTACTGTTTTGTATTTTATTTTGTTTTAAAAAAAATGCACTTTATTTTCTAATACTAGCCAATCTAACGCGGTGCATTTATCATAATTTATTTCTTTTTGAGATAAAACGTGAAAGCGCTATGAGAGCGTATGAGCTATCAAGCGAGTTCATTTATTTAGAACCAATTCCCAACCTAAGGGTATTCAACCTCCAAAGATCAATTTGAGTATGTACTCGTATAAGTGTTCACTAACGCTTTCATGGGAAAAGGTAGGAGAGATATTGAATCGGCAACTATTGCCCTGCCTAGGCACTTGAATGGAATGCAAGACGATGAGCTTTCATTTTGATCAGATGGGCGAAAGATTCCCCTTACATTAAGTGTACGTACATGCGAACACAAACGCAAACCGGTTTAGCCCAAGTAGATAGCGCTTTCACGTTTTATCTCAACTGAAAATAAATTATGATAAACGTGCTATTTATCTGGTGCAAGTTTATCACTTGTTTCATTCAAACATTTTCCCTCTCTTTTAATTTGGCTGATCAGCTGGTAGAATTACTTGTAAGTCTATATGCTCTGGTTCTTTCAAGCGCAAAATTGATTTGCTGTTTTATTCACATGTACGAACACCTAATCCAAGGGGAATCTTTCACCCATCTAATCAAAATGAAAGCTCATTATCTTGCATTTTATTCAAGGGCCTATACAGGCCAATATTTGAAGTTTTAAACTCTTTCCCTTTAACATGTTTGCAAACATTTCTATATACTCAAATTGATTTTTGAAGGTTAAATACCGTTTGGTTGGGAGTTTGTTGTATGTAAACTCATTTGATAGCCCATAAGCTATGATGTAGTTCTAGTAGAGCTTGCACTGTAGAAGTTACTAGAAGCCAAGAATCAGAGGAGCAAATTTAAACCTATTTGAGTTCAGTTGCCGAGCATTACGCAGCTCAAAAAGTTACTGAGACTTTACGAAAAGTCATGCATTTCTTTGAATCACAGAGACTTTAGAGGTATCGACTATGTCATTACTGCCCGACTTCTTGGGTATAACAAATGTTTTTGCGCATTTCCATTGCTGAGGGAAGTAGCAAATGTTAATGCAATTGTTCCGAATGATCGCAAGGAAAACAATGACAACATGAAAGATTTTAAGCATATAATTAGAAGTTCCACCAGCCCCTCCTGATTTTTTGGTATAGACTAGCAAGGAAGTACACCAGCTGATTGGCCAAATTAAAGGAAAAGGAAAATGTTTGAATAAAACAAGCAATATACTTGCACAAGATAGAGAGCGTGTTCATCATAATTTCCCTCCATTTGAAAAATGAAAGCGCTATCTACTTGGGACTAAGCCTTCATACAGAAAATCGATTTGCTGTTGTATTAGCATGTACGTACACTTAATGAAAGGGGAATCTTTTGCTCATCTAACCAAAATAAAAGATCATCGTCTTACATTCCATTCAAGCTCCTAGGCAGGGCAATATTTGACGGATCAATTTCTTTCTTATATTTCCCCATGAAAGCGTTTGCGAATGCTTGTAAATACTCAAATCGATCTTTGAAGGTTGAGACCGTTAGGTTGGGAATTGGTTCTATGTGAACTCACTTGTTAGCTCATATGCTCCGGTTCAGGTTTTAAATGTCAAACGTTAGGCAGCTCAAAGTTTTCCTGGAACATTGCAGCAGACTCACACATGACAGCATTTAGACACCGAGCATCACGCATTTCTTAGAGGTGTGGAGACTTTAGAAAAGTGTCAGGTCTGCCAGCTTTCAGGTACCGAGTGTCCAGCAGCTCAAAGCACTACTGAAACATTAGAGCGAACACAGGCCCGTCAGCTAATAGCTGCACAGATTCATGAAGGGTAAAAAATACAATGTGTTTTCAATGCTGTATGGTAGTCAAGATCCAAGATCTTTATTTGATGATTTCTAATTTGTTACATATATAAACTTCATAAATAACTTAAACTGACAATATTCATGCGGGTTGTGCCTTAGGACTTTTCCCGGAGTGCAACAATAATTTACTTTAATTAGATTACAACATTAATTTTGTCGATAAAACAAAACTTTAAAATGTTGACACCCATAAGTTTTAAAAATTGAGTTTCTTAAAGGAAAGTTCATTATTTCCTTAAAATTACCTTAACACTACTCATTCGCTGCATGCAATGAGCGGTTGTCTGGCGCTCTTTAGTCTACTCCCACCTTGTGTTCCTTGGCTCTCTTCATTCCTGATTCCACCAACTTTTCCGCATACCTCCTGGTACAGCGCCTTGTTGGGATAGGACCGTATGTCCTCCCATCTGTATAAGCCTGTGCAAGCCCTTAGGATTTTCAACTCCATAAATCCTATCTTGCCCCATTTTATTTTTGGAGTCCCATTTGATATCATCACCGCATATGTGATAATCAGACGAATCAAGGTTTCAAAGGCCAAAACCTTGACTTGCTTGCTCGTTGTTGAATATTTCCTGAAAAGAGGTATAAGAAGATGGCACGCATAAGTCACTTTTTTCAAAAAATTATGACCGTGAGCACTAAAGGTAGCCTTCCTATCAAACACCACCCTAAGTGCTTCGTTTGTCTAAAGCTGCCCATTCACTTTATTCTGCAGTGACAGATGCCTCTTGCACAACGACCAAAGTTTTTATGGGGTCTTTGAACACTATTAATTCATTTAACTTTGCATTTACCTTGACTTCGGTAATTTGATTTTTGGTAATTTGCAGTAAAAGATTCCAAATATTTTTGGAGCCTCATCCTAGCAAAGCGCAAAATGTGCTCAGATGACCACACTAACAAGTCGTCAGTGAAGCGGTTCACCCGAATTCTGGGCTTATATTCATCTCTTACGCTCGAGACGTCAGAGGTCAATATGTTGAAAAGAAATGGGCCTAATATAGACCCCTGTCGAATGCCCGAGTCCATACTAAACGGGTCTGCAAATACCGTTCGTCCCCTCATAAGGCTGCCGATAATTTTTACAATATGGGCCGGAAAGCCAAAATTTATCATTTTGTAGAGAAGCCCGTGATCTATACAGAGTCAAAAGCTTGCCCCACATAGAACAGGCAAGCCACATCAAGCTTATTACTGCGTCAACTTCTCGTTACATTGGGCTTGGAGTACGGCCATAGCATTCGCCGTGGAGTGGCCTTTTTCGAAGCCAAATTGCCTTTCCGGCACAATTCTTGCCCCCACAAAGAATTATATGACGCCTTCAAGTATTAGCCTTTCAAGTAGCTGACCAATATATGAAAGCAACAAAATTGGACAAGTATCGACAACGTCAGTACTGCCCGACTTCTTGGCTGTTGCAAATATTTTTGTGCATTTCCATTGCTGAGGGAAGTACGAGTAGCAAATGTTCATGCAATTATTCAGAATGATCGCGACCAAACAAAGATAACATGGGGAAAGATGCCATTTTTTGGAATTTTGTTCCAGTGCCAACAAAGTAAGTCCCTCAGGACTTACAAACAGACCATGTCGTTCGCAAAAAAGGTGTGCATTTATACGCAGTACGTTTTCTCATCGGGCGAATGGATAAAAAGTGTAGACATGCATTGTGAAACATTAAATTAGAAAACAATACTAGGTATTTGTTGCTTTGTTGACAAAGTTTCACTCTCACCAGTTAATGAACCAGAGGATATCTAAAATCTCTTCTCCTGTACAATAGTAATGAGCCGCGGCGTGTTTTGAACAGAATAAAGAAATATATGTTTTGTCTCCAAATAAAGTCTTTGGGTGTAGATAATGAAGTTGTTATGCCTAGGTTATTAGCTTTATTTAATACACAATCCAAGGTCAAATCTAACGCAGGACTAGCGCTTTACCGCTTGCAGGCGATCAACCGAAATCCTACAGATTTTCTTCATAAGAACTGGAAATACCGTAGTTGACCACAGGTGTCAAAATATCCTCGGAGTTTGATAGGGATATCGTTCTGAAAGTTCATATAATGCTGCAGGATCATAACAGCCTCATTGAAACTTTCAAAACAGTTTATGAAAGAATTCTGGGGGAAGATAACAAGTTAGTTATGCTCCCTGACCATGTACTAAGTAGAGAACATGTAGGATAGATTAATGCACCAACAAGCAACAAAATTGCAGCCGTGGTCTCTGGCAACAATCTTTCCTTCTATGATATAATTTTAAACACCCGAAAATACTCACGCAGCCAGATACCAGACACACACAAATATTTTATCCTCCTGAGAGCCAGAACCGACGTGAACAAAAGTTTTGGTATTTTTAGTTTTCCTTCTTTAAAAATGGTTCAAATGAAAAACGAACCAATTCATGTGTATAAATTGTATAGTTTTGCTTTTGAAATACGAAGGTACATAAATGTGCACCTCAGGTTTATCTGCGTGGAAATTTTTCAATACTTATCATTTTTCCGTGTGATACATTTCAAAGCAATAATTTTTGAAATGCATAAGTGTGCGTTGCACTTAATGTAAATTGTTCGGCAACAGGACGAACATTTTAGATTTCTGCATTTTGAAGCGTACTTGTTTTCCATGAATCGTGGCAGGTGCTCGATTCCATCAAGGCGTACTTCTGGTTTCGGCTGTTGTACAACGCTCCGATGTTTTTTTTTTGTGGTTCCTCTTTTGCGTTTAATTTTGCCTGTTTTTTAGTAGCTTCTCTGCTAGTGCCTGGTTACAGAAAAAGTGGACCAACAGTTCCAACCTCATATTTGATCATGGCTGTTGCAACATTCAGCCTGTAGTTCATCAGACCTAACCTGTTCTTGGCAGGTTCTTCTTCTTGGTCGCAACACCATATATACATTATCCAGCAGTTGACGATGCATAAATCTATAGAATGGCTGAAAGCGTGAACTGTTCACCTCCTAGTTTGCATGGCAGTGTGATAATAAGCGATCAGCCTATCACTTAGATTAATTCCGCCCATTCATTTGTTGTAGTTTCTAACCACGGCTGGCTGTGCTACATCTATTTTACTCATAACTGTCCTTGTGATGAACACGTTGTTTGTTTGTGTTCAAATAGTCTGCAAGTCTCAGACTTGTGAAAAATTTGTCCGTGTACAAAACAGAATCTTGATCAATCATCCGGCTCAGCAGTTTAACGATTCTTCCACCTAAGCCAAGTTCAGTCATATCCTGTGGAGGTGCCGCGTTAGAGCCAACATAAATGACAAAGTCCAATGCAAGACCGTCCCTCACAACCAGAGCAAAATTTTTCAACCCTAAAGGATTAGGTTTCGATGGCACAGATTGACGAAAGCTACATTTCCCTGAAAATGGTATCATCTGCTCGTCTATGGACATGTGTGTTGACCGAGGCAGACTGTGGTACTTTTGAAGAATTTTAGGGAATGACGACCTTTTCCAGAGTTTATATCCATCCGGAATTTTCGTAGTATTGTCAGCAAAATAAATGTGGTTCCGGAGTTCAAAGAAGCGATCGCGCGTCATAGTTAAGCTTACGACGGGCACAGCAAGGTCTCCTCTCCAATACAATCTCACTTGGGGGTAATTTTGCGTGCCCACCACGATTTGTACACCAGTGAAGTTGATCATTTTTACTTCACTTGTTTTCATCGTTCGAAGATCACTTTGCTGCGCTGATTATAAATTTGTTTGATCTTCCACCAAATTTCAAAACTCGAGTTCCAAATACTCAAAAAAAGAAGTATAGATAACTAATCTCTGAAGCTTCTTCACATTGCAGTTTGTAATTAGAAATATCCTGACCACGAGGAGTCATTTACTTTGACAGCCAGAACATTCTTGAATTGCTACCCTTAGGTTGTTGCATTCCATCGTCCTGTTCCTCTTCTGGTTCCTAGATGGTGATTTCTGCAGCATCTTTGATCGGCACTAAACCTTTATCATCGTTATCAGAGAGATCATCATCACTACAAATTAAGAGTTCCGCTTTCTCTTCATCCGTTAAGAAATGTGACATGCTTTCTCCTGAAAAATAGAAAATCTGTCATATTAACAAAAACTGTAGTTCAATCCTGAGGTACGTAAGTGTGTACCTTACAAAAAGCACGTGATAAACTTATAAAAAACTTACCAAAACTAAACTTTTCTATTGGTTTTGTAAACTTTTGTCCAATCTGTCTTCAAAACACATATTTTATGAATAAAAAAAGATCACAGATGTTCCTGTATCGTTTCTTTTTCACAATAGATGGCTCTGGCAAGAGAAAAGCGACAATAAAGGCAGGTTCACATGTGTGTACCTAAGGTCTGAAGAGGTTATGACCTGTTACATTATCCGTTAGTGTTTAACAAGAGGCAAGTGGGGTATCTCTTTCAAATGCCACAGGTAAATACTGAACTACGTTTCTGCTTCTGCTTAGTAGCCCTATAGCCCATTTCGGGCCTTCGCTTAGTAGCCCAGTCATATTAGGTAAAAAAAGGGGTCAACCTCGGAATGAAAGATAATAAGCTGCAAATTGGTATGAACCTTTGTTTTGTCATTCTAAATGTTGTCTCAAAAGTCACAATCGTTATCGTGTTCCCGTCTCAAGATATTCAAGGTCAAAGGTCACAAAAATCGGTTTTTCGCGAATATCTGGCTTCCTATCGGTTAAATGAGATTTGCATTTATTATAAAAGTTGTAGGCTATAAAATTCCCTACAACTTTTGTTTAAACTTTTTTTTCATACGACCAACCGTTTTGAAGGTAGAGCGCGAAGAGTGCACATCGTACAGTCATATACGGCCTAATGCAAGGTCAAGCGTGAGTTATGGTTATCAGTACGTTATAAAGTCAATTATTTACTTGGAAATTATAATTATTAAACAATGCCTATTATTTATGTACTAACTATTAATTATTTATATTTAATTAAAGTAAGTAACTTGATTATTTATATATAATTATTCATATTTAACTATTTAAGAATATCGGGATCATATGTATTTTCTTCATCGGGATTACTTGGATACAGTGAAGCGTTGAGGCAAGCTTGTCCGTTGCACTGGCCGCAAGCTAAAGAACATTGTAGCCCTGATTTTCTGCATCCACAGCGGGAACCACAACCATTTTTGCAATTGCAAAATATTACGTCAACACTTGTTCGGCTGGTGCTGGAGGTAATAACGTTCGTATGGGCTCCAGGATTTCATTTTCAAGCATCCAGCCCCATTCTTTAGGTTCTAAGTCCTTCCCTAACCACGTTTGAATCTGGTAGTAGACACGTTTTATGTGTTGATGAGCTGCTACACTTGTTGGTGGAAGTGTTGACGTAATATTTTGCAATTGCAAAAATGGTTGTGGTTCCCGCTGTGGATGCAGAAAATCAGGGCTACAATGTTCTTTAGCTTGCGGCCAGTGCAACGGACAAGCTTGCCTCAACGCTTCACTGTATCCAAGTAATCCCGATGAAGAAAATACATATGATCCCGATATTCTTAAATAGTTAAATATGAATAATTATATATAAATAATCAAGTTACTTACTTTAATTAAATATAAATAATTAATAGTTAGTACATAAATAATAGGCATTGTTTAATAATTATAATTTCCAAGTAAATAATTGACTTTATAACGTACTGATAACCATAACTCACGCTTGACCTTGCATTAGGCCGTATATGACTGTACGATGTGCACTCTTCGCGCTCTACCTTCAAAACGGTTGGTCGTATGAAAAAAAAGTTTAAACAAAAGTTGTAGGGAATTTTATAGCCTACAACTTTTATAATAAATGCAAATCTCATTTAACCGATAGGAAGCCAGATATTCGCGAAAAACCGATTTTTGTGACCTTTGACCTTGAATATCTTGAGACGGGAACACGATAACGATTGTGACTTTTGAGACAACATTTAGAATGACAAAACAAAGGTTCATACCAATTTGCAGCTTATTATCTTTCATTCCGAGGTGAAAGCCCTAATATGACTGGGCTACACGCATCATAACCGAACAGGCTTATAGTCCATCCAAAGAACCGCTCGAACTAAATCTCGTTGACGCCAATGAAACTTGAACCAGAGACCTTTGGCTTACGGACTTAGTGCCTTAACCACTAAGTCACGTGGACTACTAGGTTTACCTTTGTTCATTTCGAAAGTTTCATACAAGGATTTTTATGCCTACAATATCATGCTTCGAGAAAATGATTTTAACTTAATCCCATGATGCAAACAACTGGCTAATCAGTTTCATGTTGAAATGTATGTAAACATTATAAGCAAAAATTTAAGATACATTTCATTCAATCAAAATAAATTACAAGCAGAGAGCTACATCCATCTTCAAGATGGTGTAGCAAATGATCTAATAATCCAGCAAAAATAGTTACTTTTCCATCTTAATTTGTAAATAGCCACCGGTATTCACATGAATATACACAAAACACGTTTCCTTATGCGCATACATATTGTTACCCTGATTTATTTATGTCATATGTTATCTAAATTGGCCAGAAATAGTTGATAAATTGTTGCCGAGACAAAGGGCGGTTGGTAGACATGACTTAGTTTCAAGAATTTTTAGACTGAAAGTTTAAAAGCTCATCACTGTTATTACTCAAGGAAAAATATTTACGAAAATATTGTGCTTCATGTATTCCATAAAATGGCAAAAGCACGGCCTACCGCACGTCAATACTTTTTCGTGATTAAAATTTAATTTGCCTGCTGTGTCGTGTTGAGTAGACGTGTGTTGGTGGTGCTCGTCACAAGAATGGAGAAACGAAATCAAAGGCAACGCGTTGCGATAAAATTTTGCGCCAGATTGGGCAAAACAGCTTCGAAAACGTACGCTAAAATTGTTGGTTTTTCCAATACAACCCGGGAATCAATCGCCAAAGCTCATAATGGTTGCCTTCGCATGCCTCCAGTCAGTGATTATTGCCTTTTTTGATAGCCGTGGAATCGTCCGCAAAGAATTTCTTGCATCGGAGCAAACCGTAAATCAAGTCTACTATCGCGAAGTACTCAAAAGATTGCGAAAACAAGTCAACAGGGTACACCCAGACATCGCTCTTAACTGGATCCATCATCACAACAACGCGCCGTGCCACACCGCCCTCAGCTTGTCCCAGTATTTTACCTCTAAAGGGATCGCCCTGTTGCAACAGCCACCTTATTCGCCCGATATGTCACCCTGTGACTTTTTTTTATTCCCTGGAACATAATCGGTGGTCGAAAGAACCCATTTTGAGTCGGACATCCAGACGGCCGTGATATGTTACGAAGCATGAAAAATGCGCTGGAATCGTTGTATAGCTGCCCAAGGGGACTACTTTGAAGGGGGTGGTAGAGTTGTAAAATAATTTTTAAATATACGGTTTTCATGTAATCAGTCTCATGACTTAATTGTCACACCTCGTATACTACAGATAATGGTTAAGTGGTCTCTTATTCAACGCCTTTATAACTATCGAGGCTTTCAGTTCAGTACGCACTGCCTAATATATCTGCAAATATATGATTATGGCTAGCAACCAAGCCATTTTCAGTTTCAGAAATACAGAATACGTGTGTACATATGTATCGATAGTATTACGAGTTCTGTTCTGACCAAAGTGTAGCTCAGATTCGGACGAAATTTGGTGGAAAGGTACATATATTGAAATGTGTGATGAAGCTCATAATAAAAATTCAAAGTCAAGCCATCTGAAACAAAATGGCGGCCGTTCAAAGGTTCAAAAACGTCCAACAATTTGTTATTGCAGTCGTGACCAAACTCTTTAACCAATGTTAATAGAGTTCGAGAGTTTGGTTAAAAACTATAAGTGTCTAAAAAACGATGAAAAACAATTAGAGGTCAGATCTTGAAAACAAACTGGCGGCTAGTTGAAATTTTAAATTTCAAAGGCTTCTAAAAGTCGCAACTTTGATTTGATTTATATAAAAATTAGTACCACGATTTTAAATGATTGCGTTTAAAGATGTTGTTATTTTGGTGATCTTATATATGCGAGGTTCAAAGTGGCGGTGGTTTAAATCTGCAACTTTTTTATATTTTAGTGGCACTGTAGTAGCCACGTTTTCAATGAATTTTGACAACATATGGTGTAATGGATTTTTCAATTAATCTATTGAAAACTTAAAGTTTAATACTTTCAGCTGCCTTTTTCAATGAAAATTGAATATTTTTGCCGCGTTTAGAGTAAAACTCCGATTTGAATGAGATTTAGTACAGAGATAGACAAGATTCGAAGACAGGTATATTTTAATATAATCTAAAATAAAGTGAATAAAATTTAAAAGGCTCCCCTAAAATTGATAAAGTAAACAAATTTTGTTATTTGAGTTGCAACTGTAATGTTGAATAATCTTCGTTTGAAATTGCTTTAATTGGAAGTATTTGTGCAACAGAACAATTTTCTCTAAACAGTTTTTGAAGTAGCGGCCAACAAAGTTATCATTTATTTAATTAAAAAAGGGTATGTACTAGAAATTTTTTTTAAATGCAAAAAAAAATCTTATTTTGATAATTTTTCTGCTTTCTTGGACAGTTTCACAGTTAAATATGGTCTATATCTTATAAAACTCTTACTAAGAAATAAAAAATTGTCTCTGTAAAATTAAATCAAATCATCCTGCTGCATTTCAACATCATTTATCCCAGAAACGAATGAGACATCACTCTTCTCAGTCAACTACCATCCATTGTCACATTGAGATCGCAAATAAAACCCGAGCGTATATATTGAAAGACGCCTGCTCGGGACATTAAGATTTACTATGGGAGACAGTTTTCCGGACTATTAACTTCAATACTTACTCCCAGATAAGATAAAAAGTGAAAAGTTTAATTATCACTGCAATTTGAAATTCATTGGGCAGCGATGGAAATTAAGTGCGCTATAATAAGAGTTACTCATATCCTTGATAACGTTCAAAGGATACTGAATAAACCTTGGTTAAAGACAAATTTTATTAAACATGACGTTAGAAAATTTTAACTTTAGAATATGTGAATTACTGTTCACGTAAGCATAATTAAAAGCTTATATGTATTTTTATTAAATCATATGCAATACCAAAAATACAAAATAAGTTTAGTGAAAAATTTACACTCAACCCATAAATGTAGACAATTGTCTTTCATAATTCATGAATGAATTCAGCAAATAGTTTCATAGCTAGCTAAATGTTAAAATTGGGGAGAAAAAACACTTTTAAATACATGTTGAGTAGCCAGAAGTATTCTTCTGCTAGTAAAATTGTGCACTCAACCCACGATACGTAGACACAAACAATATATAAACTCAAAAATATTTCAATGAGATACACACGTTTAAGAGAAAACCATTCTTGTTTCCGCTGCTATTGCATATTGTTGCATTATAACCAAAAAATTTCCATCATGAATTCCAAAAGCAGTTGATGTTCTTCACTTTAACAGAAGTTTTTCAGAAGGCTAAATCAAAATTCTAAAGTCTAATCCGATGGAAAGTCCATAGAATAGCAACATCATGAGTTGATGTGGTTGTAATGAGAGGAAAATTGATTGAGTATAACTTCTGTAAAGGTAATTCGATTTATTTTTTTAGACCTCTATACGTCTTAAAAAAATAAATCGAATTATCTTTACAGAAGTTATAGGAACTTTTATGAGACTTCTCAAATCTTGAACAATTTTTTCAAATTTTCCGTATCAAAAGGGGGAGTTCGACAGTGATACTTGGTGTATTTTCCCTGTATTCCATAAAAGTGGTTGAAAGCCTGTTTTAGAAAGCTCTTGTTGACACTTTGTATATGACATCGCAGAAACTATCTTTGGTGAGAGTTCCTTTCTAATGTGGGGGGATCCGTCTTAAAAACCATTGAATTTTTTTAAATATTCGAACATTTTAGAGGTCTTCTGCTCTGGTCTATTTACCAAGTTTAATGTCTGTAGCTGCCATAGTTTCAGTGAGAGACTGCTGTAACACAAAGACGGACAGGCGGACCGATAGATGGACAGACAAACGAACGGTAAGTAGTACAAAACCCTAAAAACATACATACGTTCGGAACTGATCGCCTACATGTAATTCTCTATGGAAGTCGGCGAATAATACAAATTTACGCATTTATCATGGAACGACGATTTTGTTGTAGCACTACAAAACAGTAGTAAATGATATTAACAACAAACAATCTTTTAAGGATTTTAACGAAAAATGCACTGAAATAGCGGGTTGAGAGATGGGAAGTACGTATCGCTACATAACCAGCTATTGTTGGTGATGAAATGACGGTGACTTCGTTAAATATTATCTGCTTACAACAAATAATAATTTTATATCCGGCTAACTGGTGGGACAATTTCATTGAAGTTAAGGACACTCATATGAAGTTATTGAAAAAATTTAAAAACTATTGGAAAATTTAGCGACCTTTTAATTCTATAAGGGGTCGTTCAAGTATTACGTAAGCAGATTTATTACAATTACTTACCTTCATCCCCCTTGTCAGCAAAAGTAAGCAAAGCTCTTATCCCCCCCCTGCTTACGTAAACGTTGTTATATGCACTCTCTTTAAATGTATCCTGTTTTTTATTTATTCATGCAGTTATAATAATAGAACTAAAATAATAGATTTAAGAAAGAGAACTTTTACGCACTGAATATTCATTTAAACAAACTTTATTGACATGGTTTTCAACATAGAGTATAGTGCCAACATTATATATTAATTATAAGTGATATTAGGAACAAAACAAACTTCTTTTAAATTTTTTGGTATACATATTAATTTAAATCCCGAATCCATGATTCTAATGCTAGGTTTACATCTGTGAGAAATTGTGCGAGTTTTCTGTCTGACAGTCAAAATTGCGTAAATAGATGCGCGAGCAGTGTTGCAACTGCTCTCGCGAGCAGTGTCGCAACTAGAACGCGGAGGTGTCCGACAGCCAAGCTTGCTCTGTTAATTTCTTTGACTCGCACTGGCACCCGATCAAACATTGGGAGATATATCACGACACTTTTGCGCGAGTACGGGTAGTGAGTGGTTGTGCCAAGTCTCGCGTGTTTTGTATTGTGTTTGTCTATGCCTGAAGATGAGACAATGGAATTGACCCCTGATCAATTGTTTAATTGCATTTCCAAAACTACAACACATGACAGTAAAAAGAGGTCCGATTTGGAGACAAGAAAATCAATTGCTTTGTATGAAGAAAACGAAATACTATGGAACGTGACATTGACTGATTATGAAATCGAGTTAAAAAACATGAAGCATTACGTGATATTGGCATGAAGCTAAGAATTCATGTACCTGAAGTACAAATAAAACTACATAATTTGAGAAGTCAATTCAACTCGGAGTTGAAGAAATTAAACAAAAAATCATCAGGTCAAGCAACGGATGAAGTTTACGTATCGAATTGGCCCTACTTCGCTGCTATGAAATTCATCAACGTGAAGACACCCACAACATCCAGTACTTTGGTAAGTAATAAATAAAAAAAAAAATAATCCTATATAAGATTCAGCTTGAAGATGGCTGTGTATGTATATGCACCCAAAAATATCAATTTTTAAATCAGGTTCTTAAATTTCGAAAAAAACTTATCTTTTTAATTTTGTAAATATTCTGTTGCTTAAACATACAAGGCATCGTTTGATTTCTTCTAAGTTAAATGTTTTGCTTTTTATGTCCCTCTTGAAAATTTTAGGTAAATTTCTGGAGAGATATTTACCTATATACTCGTATATATATATATATATATATATATATATATATATATATATATATATATATATATATAAAAAATATATATATATATATATATATATATATATATATATATATATATATATAAAAAAAAATATATATATATATATATATATATATATATATATATATATATATATATATATATATATATATATATATATATATAATACATATGGGACACTAAACCAAAATAAAAAAAAATTAAATTAAATTTTAAAGTTTAATTGATAAATGAAAAAAAAGTACAACAATGTATCTCATATGATTTTGTGTCGTCGTTTAAATGTGCTTATACTGCCAGTGAGCCTTTCCTTGAGGAGATGAGAAGTACTCTGTGAACTCTATACGAAATTGTTCTGCAGGCTTTGGGCGGTTGCTACTTTTCGTTGCTTGTAGAGGGAACAAGTTGTTTTCAGGCATACCCTCTTCTAAACGCTAGAATCCATCAATCAAATTACTGGTTTCAGCGTTTCCCATACCAAATGTTCCTTGAGGGGCATACCTCTTTTTGAGGTATGAAGACGAGGATATTGAGCAGTCTTCCACATTCATGACTGAACTGCAAGGAGTGGCAGAAGCTGAAGTTGGAGCACCTCCAGTCAAGAAAAAAAAAGTTTAAGTAGCAGGAGGATGCTCCTGCTAGAAGGGTATTGTAAAACAATTAGTAAATCAAACAATATATTCCGCATATCAAAACTTGACTAATATACAGATTCCATGATTGACTTCGAAAAATTATTATGATTTTAAACTCGCCACCATTTCTTTTCAAGTGTTTTGACCCCATCGCTTGATTAGTGATGATAACACATGAATTTTACAAACCATTTTTAAAATGTTGATCAAAATTTCGACATAATTGTAGTGTCTAGGTCCGTTGCAAGCGTGTATCTCCCTAGTATCACTTGTTAATGTTGTTGTAATTAAATATTCAATCGGCTGTAACCTAGCTGTTTATTGTTCGGTTATTGTGAAATTTTCGAACCATATACAATTACTTTCAGAAATCTTAAATTATAGATTTTGGGAAATTTGAGGGTCCCATCTTGATTTTATAGACAAAAAAGCAAAATTTATAAAATGTACTATTAAGTTGATCGAATTTCGACTTCTAAGGTATTTGTTGCCCTTGTGAAGAAAAATTGTCCGTTAAAGTACTGTTTTGAAAACCCCTTATAAAGAACTTTCATTTGATATTCATATCGGCTACCTTTGATGAAATTTTTTTTCAGCGGCCACTCCCCTGTACTGTAATCATCGATTCATGGCCAATTTTTTCGAATCCTAGAATGGTTACAAAGCCCATTTGCTAGAAGCTCTCTCCTGCCTCCTCGACTTGTTTCACCTGTGAGTATTACTTGTAGGTATTCATCTTCAGTCATTCATTACATTGAATCAAGTGCACCTTAAACGTTGAAGTTGGGGCAAAATAACTCAAAATTATTCAATCTTCGCATTTAAAACAGCCACTTTTTTGCTTTAGGGTTGCTAATACCTCTAGCGGAGCCAATTCTCAAATAAATTCATGATACCTATCATTCCTGAAATTTTCGTGCAAATCCTAGCAAAGCTGTAGTATCTGAGTCGGTGAAAAGCGCATATTGTTCCTAGGCATATGTTTCCATAGTAATACAGCGCATATTGTTCCATAGTAATACAGGAAAATTCAAATCGCTATAACTTCATTAAATACCATTCGATCTTTATGAAACTTTCAGTAAAGATTAATCTTATAAAAAGTCATCTGTGTACTGAGTTTTATTAAATTTAAGGGTACCGTTAAGATTTTATTCAAGAAAACATAAAATCGATAAATCATACTATTACTAACAAAGTTGAGTGAATTTCTACTTCTCATGTATTTGTTGTTGTTGTGCTTATCAAGGCCTACAACCATTATTTTTTTCAGATTTTTCGGGTCAAAGGTGGGGGGGGACACAAAATTTTCGTAAATTTCCCCTTCCCCTACACTCCTCGAAGCAAAATTTGTCATTTTAAGACCTATTTTGAAAAGTTCTCATCAAGACTTTTCATTTGATACACATATTGCCTACATGCGATGAAAACTTATCTTCTGGGGCAACTCCCCTATATGGGGAGACCCCCCTTAAAGACCTTATAATTTTTTTCGTGTTGAAAATTTGAAGAGGGCATCACTACCTACTCACAAAATCTTATGTTTCTAGCTTATGCAGTTTACGAGAAAAAGTGGTGTGACACACGGACGGATAGACGGACAGACAGGACGCGATTTTAGTAGGGTATTGTAAAATGATTTTACAATACCCTAAAAATCAAGCCTTCCACAGATATACCACTCTACGTTCAGCAGGCAGTACGTCAACCAAATCAAACCAACGATGAGGAACAGGTATTCGGCGATTTTTGTGCCTGAAAGCTTAGACAGATTAAAAGCCCTGCCAACAAACGTATGTTCAAAAAAGTTGTGATGGAAGCCATCACAAACATTGGGGAAGCTGAAGCATTGGGGTTGGTTTATATGCCGTACAATCGTTCCCTTGATGGCAATTTTTCTGTTCACCCTACAATGGCTTCCCCATCTCCTGGATCAAGCGAACATTCCTGCCCTTTTCCGTTGCAGTACCAGGGAAAACCGGCGAGCAGTATTCAGTAGCAACAACAAATGTTGCCACTGGAACAATCTAGACATGAACCGATCTTGTTGCAGGTAAGTAGTTGACGACAACACCTAGTTTACAAGTCTTCTTAAAAAGTTACTTACTAGCTGGCTTATTTGTAGACTAATATGGACATTGAAAATGAAAAAAAAAAACGGACGGACAGACAGGTACCGATTTTAATAGGATTTTGTAATTTATTTTTACAAAATTCTAAACATGGAACAATACATAAACTTTAGTATAACTTGTTGTGTTGTTCTTATTATTTATTTTAACCCTACACTTTTCTACTTTACATTTAACAATATGAAACTTTAGTTGTAATGGTAGTCATTCAACAATCAGAGTAACTTAGTACTATCTGGTACAAAAACAACAAGCAATATTGTTTTTTAACGTATCCTCAGTGTTTTGATTATATCAATAAGTTAGGATTTTCATGTTCATGAGAATATCACAGTGAATACACACTCTATACACGTAAAAGTAATAACCTTACCTTCATCAACGTTTTGTCAAGGGAATCCAAAATCGCTGCACACACTTCCGGTACAAATATACTTATTTTACATGCTGGGATTCTGAATAGATACATCAGAGAATAATACGAGCCACTTAAAAATTTATATCTAGGCTCATTTAATGGTTAAAAATTTTTTCTTAACTTACCAGTGGCAAGAAAGTGTAAGGTAACCATCAACCGCTCACTTGCTGGTATAGATACCCTCAAAACAGTATCCTGTTTCTAGATTTTAGGTCCAACAACGTGTAGCAAATCCTCCAATTCTCCAGCAGACATCCTTATAAAATTCCTGAACTGTAGAGAGTCTTCAATTCTTAGTTCATTAGTTAATCTGTGGAACGCTCCTAGATCTTTTCTTCTTTCAATCCATTTTCTAACCCATATTCTTCTCTTCTGCTTTTCCTGTTCATTTGTTCTCAACCAATAATCTACAATCACAAGTGCACTAGCAATTTCAACTGTTCTGTTTGGCGGCATGGTTACAATCGACTGAAGTTGGCATGGAAGAGACTGCTTAAGCAAGTTGGTATTGCATTGAATTCTCTCACATGTAAATGGATATTATACGAACTGTCGCAACAACCAGAGACACTAGCTCACGCGAGAGCTTGCAGGACAGCTCGCGGCCAACTCTCCAGGAAAATTGATCATTGTGTTTACACTATAAGACACTACTTGCGCAAGTACTGTCGCAATTTTTCTCGCAGGTGTAAACGTAGCATTGGTTTTCGATGATATTGGACGTTTGCTGCTCAATGCTGTATGTCTGCTCACTTTCACCCGATTTTGAAATATCCACGTCATTCTCATTGAGCCATTCAACATCGTGGTGCTCTAAATTTTGAATAATGCACATCAGTTCATTAGCACGACGAGCTCTTATAGGCCTAACTGTCAGTGTGCCTGCTTACTTTTTTATGGATCTTCTCGATGTGATAATTTAGTGACTTGACGGATACTTGACAAAGACCACACGTTTTGCATGTTCGACTTGATCGCTTCAATTTCACTATCGGAAAAAAATAATCTTATGGCATTTGCAGGAAATTTATGAGTGAAGCATTTAAGCGTAAAGCTGTATTGACTAGAAAATTGAGAAATTGCCCTTCATCATCCAAAACCATGTCATCAACTGTTTGTTTTACTTTTACTAGTGGCGGAAGAAACCTGTGTAGTAATCTAAATAGGCCACTTCTTGGACGACAGCATTCTATGTTTCTACATTTTACAATTTGAAGCAAGTATTGGCTTTCACGCACATGTTTGGAATACCATTTAATGTCTGGGAAATCAGGAAGTTTTTGCTTGCCCGACATAACATATTTTGCAGTAATACGATAGCCATCAATTTCCATTGAACTCCATACTTCAGCTAACACATTTTCTGCAAACTCGAAATTAGATCTTTCTAAATGTTTATTAATTGTAACGCCACGTTCATCCAAATGAGACCCAAAATGGTTATAAGGCAATATCAAACCAACCAGTTCCCAACTAAGAGGAGCCATTCTGCGCTCTACTCTGTTATACGCACTTCTGCCAGTAGCATTGGTAGTTAAAACCACTGCACCGAGATCATGTCGCTAAAGTGTTGTATAGCAAACCCTATAACTTTTGGATAACGTGGGTTTTCACCTGTTCCTCCATCAACCGTCATGATTACCACTGGTTTTACCAATCCATGGTCAGTTTTAACTAATGCTTGAAACTCTTTAAGCTTGCGGTTGTCCTAAAATACTGAAAGTGATTTTGATCTGGCAGAATACAAAGCATTCAGATTTTTTTTAAGCAGAGCAATCTTATTTTTAATAGATTCCAGGGAAAGTTTTGTTCTCGGCTGTTTATCTGTATTTTCTGAATTTGCCCATTGCTGTTGTGATTCCACTCCATGTTTTATGTCGTCTTCTTCCTGTTCTATAGTATTTGGAGCTGACTGTTTAATTTGTATCTGATTTGCACGCTTACAGGTATTCGTTTCCTAAAAATTAAAATACTCTATAGGTACTGCTAATTATTCTCTTATTAAGCTTAAAAGGAGATACATACACACTTAAGCTTATAAAGAGATACATACACACTATAGCGAGTACATTTAACATGTTTCATTTACTTTAACATAACGAAAATGAATCTAAAGTTTTATACATTTATCCGATCAAATACAGGGCCAATTAATTATTGAGACATGTCAGTCAGGGTATGATACACTTATAGTTACAAGAAAGCGTGCCTAAGCGACCTTCTCTAAATTTTTGGAAAAAAATCTGTGCATTTTGTAAGAGAAAAACGATTATTAAACTCAAAATACTTTTTTGCTTACAAATTCAATTTCTTATTGTGATCAAAATACTCTTTTGGGCCCCATAAAAAACTGCATTCAAAGATTATTAACAGCCACAGCCGGGAATCGAACCCGTCAAGTACAAAAAAATAACACCTGGTATTTTTGTGACCAATCGACGGAGTCAATCATAAGAAATAAATCTATCTAATGAACATTACCTCTAAAATTAAAGGTGGGCTGTCATGTCTGCTAATCATTAAACATCAAAATTATGTTTTCTTTACTCTTACTTAAAATGGTTTCATCACTCACCTCGAAAAAAAATCGTAGTAGATTGAATTTGTTCTTAGTCGGTGCTTGCAATTCTTCTTCAATTCTCTTGGAGACAATAATATCAAGTCCCTTGTTGAACATTGCTTGTAACTTATAATTAAGCCACACTTTGTTAACTAACTACTGTACATTTCGTACTTTTGTAATTGTATGAGATTTTTTTAAACTTTCGAACAACTTTTAGTATAACTTGAATTTTTATATTTGAAACGACATTTTATTGAAACAATTCAACTTTGGCGAAAGTGGATCAACGTTAACACAAACATTAAATTGCTTTGCTTTGCTTACAATGCGTCAAATCGACAATCGTACCAAAACTAAACTACATTGATGGAAGAAATTAGGACAAGTGAATAGCTCGTGGTAATTCCCCCACTCGGTTCTAAGAGAGTATCTTAAAGTATACATTATTTGTGGGAATCCCCGAAAATACGTTTCGTTTTCAAACATAGAGTATATGTGGGTGGCCATGTGTGTTAAAAACGAAATAACTACTGCTGACGTAATTACCATCTAGACCCCCAGCCCCCATGCAATCAAAAACAAGTTGGGTAGACAGACCTATGCTCATGTCAGAAGGGTTTTGTACTCAACTTACAAAATGCCGTAACCAGCAACGAATAAAATTAAGAAACACGTCATGTTCGAGGATCATACTATTATTAATTAAGTTGAAATATCTCGCTTGATAATTTTTTCAGATTTTTTTAGATCACGGGTGTCCATTCGCGAGGGAGAAAACACATTTTTCATGTATTCCCCCCCCCCCCCCTCTGTGCCCCCACTGAAGCAAAAACTGTCAGTTTAAGAACTGTTTTGAAAAGCTCTCATAGAGAACTTTCATTTGATATTCATATTGGCTACCTTTCATGAAATTTTTTTCAGGGGCCACTCCTCTGTACTGTAAGCATCGATTCATGGCCTATTTTGTCGAATCCTAGAATGGCTACAAAGCCCTTTTGCTAGGAGCTCTCTCCTGCCTCTTCGACTTGTTTCAATTGTATGTAGTCATCCTCATGATATCTATCATTCCTGAAATTTTCATGCAAATCCTAGCAAAGCTGTAGTGTCCAAGTCGGTAAAAAGCGCATATGTCTATAACTTCGTTAAATACTATTCGATCTTTATGAAACTTTCAGGAAAGATCAATCTTATAAATAGTCATCCGTTTGCTAAATTTTATTGAATTTAAGGGTACCATTTAGATTTTATTCAAGAAAACATAAAATCAATAAATCATACTATTACTAACAAGGTTGAGTAAATTTCGACTTCTCATGTATTTGTTGTTGTTGTACTCATTAAGGCCTACATCCATGATTTTTTTCAGATTTTTCGGATGGAAGGTGTCCAATCGCGAGGGGGGGGTACGCGAAAAGTTCGTACATTTCCCCTTCCCCTGCCCCCCTCGGTACTCATAAGGCAATTTTAAAACCTGTTTTGTAAAAATCTCATTGAGACCTTTCCAATGACACCCTACTCGACTACCAATGGTGAAATTTTTTTTTTTGAGGGGTCAACTCCCTATATGGGGAGACCCCCCTGAAACCCCTTTGAAAAATTTTTACACCCTTGAACTTTCAAGAGGTCACCACTTCTGACCTTTCCACAAAGTTTCATGGCTGTAGCCTCTATAGTTTCGGAGAAAAAGTGCTGTGACATACAGACGGACGGACGGACGGACAGACGGACAGACGGACACAGGTCGTGATTGTAATAGGGTTTTGTATTTTAGTACAAAACCCTAATAAGCAAAGCAAAGATCGCCCACCCCCTATAATACTTACGTAATATTTGAACGGCCCATATGCTACTTGGTCATCCTTGGTGAATAGTTCTTTAGGGCTTTTAAAATGAATTTCACAAGGAGTTACTGATTTGTACAGTGTCTCTCAATGCTTCATAACAATTTGTCGTACAAACTATAGAAACTAGGTCAAAAGTGGTGGCGTTCTAGAATTTTCTAACTTATCGAAAATTTGAAACGTTCTTATAGAGATTGTACGAGGTTTTTTAGGGGAGTAACATGTTAAAATAATGTATGTCTCCTCTCCCTTGGAATTGAATAACTTTGAAACGAAAAGTCTAAAAAACATTAGTGGGTAGGTCTAAATGAGTATAAGGGCAACAAAAACCTTAAAAATCAAATTACACTCAACCTTGTTATTAATACAATATTATGATTTTTAAGTCTTTGTAAAAAAATTTTTTTACAAAGACCTACTAGTTTCGCAACCTGTCTGTCCGTCTGTCCGTTCGTCCGTCTAACCGTGCGTCACAGCAAGTTTCCTCAGAAACTATAAGAGCTATAATGCTCAAGATTAGATGAGAACTATAAGAATCTGAAAGAAAAAGGCCATCTTGTGTATCAGGGGGTCCAGGGGGTGGCAAAATGTACCAATATGTTGTGTCTCCTTCCCCTCGCGATTGGACACTTTTCGGCCGAAAAATCTGAAAATAATGAGTACAAGGGCAACAAATACCTCAAAAATCAAAATTCGCTAAACGTTGTTAATAATAGTATGATTTATAGATTTTACATTTTTGTAAACTTAAACTTCTTGAAATTTCTTAATCGTATGGTTTAGTATAAAATCTTTGTGTTCACAAAACTTCATTGAAATCAAATCATAGTTGAGTGAATTAGAGGCATTTCAATTGAGTGGAATTACAACAACAATAACATGTGTTGATGGTTGATACATATTTCAAATTGACCTAGGCACTTTTATTTTCTTCCAATTATCATGAAAATTTAAGGAAATGTCTAATTTCAATATGTTCAATCATATGAGCATCCAAAAAAATTATTTGGGCTACATAATAACGGCCGAACGATTCCTTATCCAAGTATTGGATGAATTAATTCAAATTATCGATTAACACTCCTAGAAAATTTGTTTCGTGCCCTGGGATGGTTACAAAGACCTTCTGGTAGGAGCACTCTCCTGCTTACTCAACTTGTTCATTTTAGGTTTTCTCTCATAAAATTGAAACGAAACCCTTTAAATCCTTACATTAACATAAGATTTCGCATTTCTGGGATGTTTTCTGCGATCCAGATTTTCTGCATGAGCAGCTTATCCATGTAAGTGCATGCTGAAAGTTATTTCACCTAGCTTCAGTAACTCCGCTGGTATCCTGTCCGCAACCAACACCTTATTTAGCTTCCGGGCGAGGATAGCTGAACATACTTCATTAAGAGATAGTACGAGCGTGCGCTCCAGATCTGGAACTTACGATATATTTGAGTCAGAAGGCGGTGACCCTGTATTACGATTCAAAAGTTGACGAAATTTTTGCATCCATCGTTTCTTAGTTTCATTGATGTTCTTTAGACTGTTTCAATTTTCATCAAGTATTAGTTTTGGCTTATATTTTTCTCTTAATTGTTTTGATGTGCTAAATTTTTTTAATATCACCTTCAAGCTTTCAAATACATTTATACATTTTTAGGGTATTGTAAAATTATTTTACAATACCCTATTAGTTTCGCGTCCTGTCTGTCCGTCTGTCCGTCCGTCCGTCCGTGTGTCACACCACTTTTTCTCGCAAACTACATAAGCTAGAAACATGAAATTTTGTAGGTAGGTGCAAAGTGACGCCCTCTTTAAAGTTTCAATACGAAAAAAAATTTATAAGATCTTTAAGGGGGGTCTCCCCATAGAGGGGAGTTGACCCTGAAAAAAAAGTTTTCATTGCATGTAGGCAATATGGGTATCAGATGAAAGGTCTTCATGAGCACTTTTCAAAACAGGTCTTAAAATGACAAATTTTGCTTCGAGGGGTGCAGGGGAAGGGGAAATGTACGAAAATGTTGTGTCCCCCCCCTCGCGATTGGACACCTTTGACCCGAAAAATCTGAAAAAAATCATGAATATAGGCCCTTATGAGTACAACAACAACAAATACGTGAGAAGTCGAAATTCACTCAACTTTGTTAGTAATAGTATGATTTATCGATTTTATGTTTTCTTGAATAAAATGTTAACGGTACCCTTAAATTTAATAAAATTCAGTATACAGATGATTATTAATAAGATTAATCTGTCCTGAAAGTTTCATTAATATCGAGTGGTATTTAATGAAGTTATAGCGATTTGAGTTTTCCTGTATTACTATGGAACAATATGCGCTGTAAAACATATGGCTATGGAACAATATGCGCTTTTTACTGACTCAGATACTACAGCTTTGTAGGGATTTGCATGAAAGTTTCAGGGATGATAGGTATCATGAATTCCTTTCAGAATTGGCTCAGCTAGTGGTAGTAGTAATCGCAAAGCAAAATAGTGGCTGTTTTAAATGCGAAGATTGAATAATTTTGAGTTATTTTGCCCCAACTTCAACGTTTAAGGTGCATGCTTTTAACACTTGATTCAATTTAATGAATGACTCAAGATGAGTACCTACAATTAAAACTCATAGGTGAAACAAGTCAAGGAGGCAGGAGAGAGCTCCTAGCAAAAGGGCTTTGTAACCATTCTAGGATTCGAAAAAATAGGCCATGAATCGATGATTACAGTACAGGGGAGTGGCCGCTGAAAAAAAAATGTCATCAAAGGTAGCCAATATGAATATCAAATGAAAGTTCTTTATGAGAGCTTTTCAAAACAGTACTTTCAAAACAGTACTTGAACTGACAATACCTTAGAAGTCGAAATTCGCTAAACTTTGTTAATAATAGTACATTCTATAAATTTTGCTTTTTTGTCTATAAAATCAAGGTGTGACCCTTAGATTTCCCAAAATCTATAATTTAAATTTTCTGAAAGTGATTGTATATGGTTCGAAAATTTCACAATAATTGAACTATAAACTGCTAAGTTACAGCCGATTGAATATTTAACAATTACAACAACATTAACACGTGATACTAGTAAGATACGTGCTTGCAACGGACCGAGACACTACAAATATAAAGGAATTTTGATAAAATTTTTAGAAAAAAAAATGTCATCAAAGGTAGCCAATATGAATATCAAATGAAAGTTCTTTATGAGAGCTTTTCAAAACAGTACTTTCAAAACAGTACTTGAACTGACAATACCTTAGAAGTCGAAATTCGCTAAACTTTGTTAATAATAGTACATTCTATAAATTTTGCTTTTTTGTCTATAAAATCAAGGTGTGACCCTTAGATTTCCCAAAATCTATAATTTAAATTTTCTGAAAGTGATTGTATATGGTTCGAAAATTTCACAATAATTGAACTATAAACTGCTAAGTTACAGCCGATTGAATATTTAACAATTACAACAACATTAACACGTGATACTAGTAAGATACGTGCTTGCAACGGACCGAGACACTACAAATATAAAGGAATTTTGATAAAATTTTTAGAAATGGTTTGTATTATCTATCATGACCAATCGAGTGACGAGGTCAAACCGCTTGAACCAAAATGGTGGCGAGTTTAAAATCATAATTACCATAATAATTTTTCGAACTCAATTTATGGAATCTATTTTATTAGTCAAGCTTTGATATGCAGAATATATTGTTTGTTTTACAATACCCTTTTGGCAGGAGCATTCTCCTGCTACTTCAACTTGTTTTTTTTGCAAGAAGTCTTCTTTTTTGTAACACTACCTTCCTTCTCGAGCCTTCGTTTCGGCCAATAAGCGCCTCCAACTGTCTCAGCCCTAGGACTGCGTCCTCCAATTTCGAAATGCGAGCTGCGATAAATTGTAATTGTCAACCGTATCAGACACCCTTCAGTTCTCCCAAAGAATACGTTTTTAGATATATGGTGTCCGTTTGTACAATGGCCCGTCCATTGCAGCTTCCCCAGTCTTAGCTCTGGCACCGGCTATACAGCTTTTAATAGATCACTCCTTTTGAACTTTTTTTGAGGGATGTTAATTTGAGCGTTTAGTTCTTGGGAAACTGCTGCATGGATGGACAGATTTAGAGACAAACGGGGAAGTACACAGATGCTAATTTGGATAGTATTTTCAAATTTCTTCACAAAACCTTTAAAACAAAATCCATTTAATGTTAATTTCACCATAGAGCGACAACATTTTCTAATAAAATAATTATTCAACTAATATATTCAAACCGCATAAGCTTACCCATCAATAAACAACGGATGTTACCATTTCCTTCTCTCATTACAAGGACTTAACATGTTCTGCCCTCCCTCATTCACTAATCAGACTATAATTTCTGTCACATAACAATGTCCTTGGACGTAGATCAACGCAATGCCCTTGACCGAACTCATTCAAGCAATGCAAATACTCTACTAACAAATTGCGTCAAACTCAAACGGGATATTGCCGATTACCAACCGTCAATGTTTGTATTCCCTACCGTGTAATACGTTAAGTATTGTCTAACAACTGGCAGCTAACATCCTAGACAAGCATAATGAATGTATTGAGGGCTTAGTTAATCGCACTGCTACAGTGACATATATTGTATAAACTTGGTATCAATTTACAATATAACATAGCAAGCTCTTCAATTTTCCTCCATTAACAACAGATTACATAATAATATTGTATTATCTTATAGCTATTACAGGGACAATTCAAAATCGAATGAAAATGATTTGGGTTTCGGGACATATTGTAAGACGTTTCTAGGGAAAAGTTCAAGCATACTTAACAATATTCAAATGTACCATCGAAGAGATTTTAGGGTTTATCTGTATCTAGTATTTATCTAATAACGATTTTAAAGTTTTAAGTGCTAATGCATGCTGGAAATATTTGGTTTTTTTATACAAAACGATACCATGCTATGCCAACTCGTAGTATACTGATTATAACTTAATGCATTTCACATGGAATCTACTAGATGTATCTTCCAAATACTTAATTTAATATGAAATTTTGAATTTTACTTCTGCGACATATAGCTACCGTACAAGCATCAAATTTCCAACTTGGATATCGGCTTTTAAACAGCAAGTATTATTTTACGATTATTAATATGTTTGCGATTAAATTTATCATAAGCAGTGGATATGGTGAGCACTTGAGAAAAATGTTAGACAATTACAGTCGAACTCGGTTATAACAAATCTCCAAGGGACCAAAAATTTCGTTCGTAATATCCGAGGTTCGTTACATCCGATCGTTTGCACTACATACATTGTAAAGTGATTTGAATGAAAACCAATTTATGCAACATTTATACATATGTATTTGCTATTTTATTGCATAGAAAATAAACATAACTAAATACATTTCTAAGTTCATTTGTATGAAAAAATAATTTGAATTCGTATCTGGTATTGACTGGAGTCTTAATTATTTGGTCGGAAGAAATCTGTAACTTTTTCTGAATATTTCGCATTTTTAGGGCTTCTTGGTTTATATTTTTTCGAGGATATCAACAGAAGCCAAAAGTTCACCGTTTTCTGGGCAGGTTTTCTGTGTGATGTGCCTTATAGTCTTCATAGCAGAACGTGCTTCCTGTAATGTAGGTAAATTTTCTTCAATTTCTGACTCCTCTTCATGTTCACACTCATTTTCATCAGTTTCTTTGAATATTGAGTGTATCAAGCCGATACCATCTAAGTCTTCAGCAGTTTCCACATGTTCCTCAAGTGTGTCGTATACGTTTAAGTCAAATTCGTTGAAATCGGAAATGCAGTTGGTATCTGCCCATTGAGATAATGTTGCATCTTCGCTTTTACTTTCGTTTGCTATAATCCACTCGGCAAGTGTAATTTCATCCTCTGTCACATCTGCTTTAAACCCAGCATGTTGAAAACAATTGACAATCGTATTTTTGGTAACATCCCGCCAAGCACTAACCAACATCAATATAGCTTCCGTGATTGATACTTTAAAGTCATCCTTTCTGTCATAAGCATCTATTAGTTTTAATATCAATTCCCTTCGGTAGTGAGATTTTAAACTTCGAATCACGCCATGAATTGAAAAATGTAATCGATAATTGAATTGAATAAACAGATTTAATGCATTGTACCTTGGTCCATTGGCTGCCAAATTGCCGTTACATTGGGAGGAAGGTAAACCACCTCAATCCATCGTAAATTCTTAACTGGTAGGCGTGCTGGACAGTTGTCAATAATGAGGACAACTTTCCTTTGACCTCTTCCTAACTCTTCAGCCTAACTCTTTAAGAGTGTTGTAAAAATTTCGCTCGTCATCCAGGCTTTTTTGTTTGCCTCATAAGTGACAGGCAAATTTTGGCTGATTTTTGAAGCACCTTGGTTATTTTGATTTGCCAATTACCGGAAGTTTTCTCTTCTCAGATCCATCCATATTGGCACAAATCCAAACGGTGATTCTTTTCTTTGAATGCTTGCCTCCAGAACATTTTTCACCTATAAATTTAAGCGTTTGGTCAGGTGTCAGTTTGTAAAAGAACCCGGTTTCATCTCCGTTAAAGATATCCTTAGCATGATAACGCCTGCTTATACCTACAAAATGAGAAACATATACATTGCAGAAATCACAAACAAAAACTGAGTTCATACTTGGCCAAATTGTTGCAAGCCACTCGTCGGTCGTCTCTAAGGATACGCATCCACTTTCTCCATGACATTTTCCGCTTTGAATGGAATGTCGTTTTTTAAAGCGATCAATCCAGCCTCTTGAACAGTTAAAAGCCCCCATATTTACTGCTAAATCTTCACATGAGGCTTTTGAGGAAGGAAATTGTTCCGCTTTTTTTTTGTAAAATAGGCCCAGAAATTGGAACATTTTGATTGCGTTTCGACACAAACCACTTTAATAAGACGGCATCGATATCGGGTCTTTCTGGCTGCCGTAACTTTTTTGCAACTGGTCTAAAATTTAGTCTTTCGGCTAGGTACTTTTCCTTTTGTGCCCAGATTATAGACACTGTCGACTTTGGTAGTTTATATTCCCGACAGATTCGTGCATTTGCATAGCCATTCTGTAATTTTTCGATTATTTCCAATTTATCTTTCAGATCAATTGACTTCCTTTTAGTTGTCATTATAGAAAATTCAAATAGCACTATCGAGCATAAACAAATAACTAATATTATTTAAATATAAATTTGTCACCGCTCTATACAACACAAACACAATTGGATTCGAGACGAATGCAAGCACTACTTGGAAAACTGTAAATGCCGCAAAATCGATTGTAAACAACAAACTGATGTTTTTCAAATTGAATTTCTGTTAATATGTACATATGTACATATGTAATGGATTTGCTCCAAACAAAAGAAGATATATATCAGTTTCCAGTCACTTTATCACCGATGGTTTGTTATATCCGAGTAAATTCTTTCCATTAGGCAAAACCCTACGTTCGCAATAGCCGAGAGCTCTTTATATCCGAGTTCGTAATAACCGAACAAAAATACATGTATTTTTTATAATTTGGAAGGGACTTTGGTTTTCGTTCGCTATAGCCAAGTGTTCGTTGTATCCAGTGGCCGCTATAAGCGAGTTCGACTGTATCTTAATTTCGTTCAGATTGGAAAAAAATTTTCTTTTCATATGACATGCGTTTGTTTGTTACATCAAAACGACTTAACAAATAGATATTTGTCCTTGAAGGCTTGAATTAAGTCAAAAGCGCATTTACGTTCAATATAAGATACAATTAAATTATAAGATACAAAATTCAATTCAATTGGAGCCTCTTGGTCCAATATTCAATTTTCAGTAAATGATTTTCACGTATAGATTCTGGGAAATTAATGATCGAGCTTCAGTCGATCGGGCAAATGAATTTTTTGAAATTTGTTGAAAAGAAAAGGAAGCGCCTGGATAAGGCACGCAGTGGGAGTGCAAGAAAGAGGACGAATGTAATGATAAGAATTAACAAAAGCCGCTGAAATGAAATTTGAATATTTGGAAAAATAATGCTTAATATTATTCTCTCCTTCTTCGTAGCACTCCAGCCCCTCTTGGGCCTTCGCTTCCTGAAAACAGCGCCTCCAGCTGTCTCATTCCATTGACTGCATCCTCCAATGTCGAAACCTGAGCAGCAATAAGTTGTCTTCTTCGACCGAGTCAGACTAGTGTTTCCTCGGTTTCCCCACTGGTCTCCCACCCTCATTGGTCCCAGGGAATACCTATCTTTGTTCATGCGTACGATTCATGTTTACAGCCCATTGCAGCTTCCGCAGTCTTACAATCGTTGAGGCCTTTTGTTCGTCAAAAACTTCATGCAGCTCATGGCTATAGAGAATTCGCCATTGGTTCCCGTCTAGCTTCACTCCGATTATTCGCCTCAGGACCCGTCGCCCAAAGGCGTTCAATATATTTGCGGATGCTGGGTTAGGGTCCATGTTTCACACCTATAGCATAACACAGGTCTCATCACAAATTAGTATACTTGGAGCTTTTTTCCTGTGTATGCAGCTGGTCTTAAGGATCGTCCAAACTGCATAAAATATTTTAATTGCAAGCTGTATTCTTTGGCGTACTTCGCCTCCTATATTACCCATTTTTGTTGTTTGGGCGCCTTAATACAGAAATTTGGCCTCTTTTTCGAAATTGCATTCGCCAAGTATGGTATTTTGTGTATTTGAAGTATTTTTTTTGTTTGCGTCATGAGTTTCGTTTTATTTTCATTGATTTATGGCCCTACTAGTTTTGCTTCGCTGCCGAGTTTCAGGAAGAGTTCTTTGACAGTTGTCAATGACCGTGACAAAATGGTGATGTCGTCCGCATAGGCTACTACTTGGCTCGACTTCTATAATAATGTACTTCGAGTATCGACAGGTACCTTCTTTATGACATACCCCAGAGCCAAATTGAATGGCAATGGGGCCAGCCCATCTCCCTGCTTTAGTCCGATATTTGGGTCAAAAGCACTGCTGAACTGATTATTGATGCGAACTTAGGAGGTCGTCGACGTCATTGTGATTTTGATAAGACGGACTAATTTGGCTGGGACGCCAAAGCAAAGCATTATCTGGTACAGTACGTTACAATCAATGCTATAGTATGCTGGCTTAAAGTCAATGAAAATTTGGTACACGTCTATGTTGAACTTCAAGCATTTTCATATACATACTTGACAGTAAACGGTTTGTCTATTGTCGGTCAACCTGCTCTGAAACCAGTTTGAACGATTTTATTTCCTAAGATTTTTAACAATATTTTCTATGCCCTACAAAGCCGTGATATGCCTCTATAATTTCCGCACTGTAGCTTGTCGTCTTTTTTGTGGATAAGGAATATATATCAGCATATATTCTTGTTACCAAATGTGCTGATTGACTTTGTGAATAGCTTTATGAGCACTGCTGCCACTATATTTGATGAATTCAACTGGAATCTCATTGATGCCTAGCGCTTTATTATTCTTTTGGGCTTTGATGATGGAACAAACTTCATCAAGAGTAGATGGGGCCAATGGAAGCTCTCCGGAAACATCTATAGACTCAAATGTTCGGGAGCTGTGTGGAGGATGAAGAAGTTAGTTGAAATATGATGCCTATCTTTCCTTAATCTTGGCTTCATCAGCGATGACACTGCCGATACCATCCCGACCGTGCGTGGTTTTGGGCTGATAACTACGTTTTTTTTATGCTTGTCTTGTGTTGTTGCTCGCTTCATTTACATCGATACTTCTCAACTGGTTGTTATTGTTTTTTCTTTTCTTATTTCTAATAATCTTTTTCGCTATTCTTTTGAGATTTTCATAATGTTCTCTCTTCGTCCTGGTTTTCCTGCCTACATATTCTTTGAACGCCTAATTCGTTTTATCTAACGCATTCTGGAACTCATCGTCGAACCAATCATTTCACTTACGCCGGGCTTGATGTCCGATCGTCTGTTCTGCCACAGTCTTAATAGCCACGTTTACTTCCATCTATAGCTCGTTGCTTGTCTTTAACGATGCGCCTGATAAGATGGGAGCCAGCTGGTTGTCGAGGGTCTCCGTGAAATTTTTGCCACAGACGCCGTTTGGGGCCTTTTAATGTCAAATTTTTGTAGCGGGCTGGTCTTCACCGAAAATCTCTTTGACATACGACATCGATAGGAGAATTTGATCAAGTAATGATCTGAATTACAATTGGCCCCTCGGTATATACGGACGCCAAGTATGCTCCAGGCCCAACGTTTTTGGATTAGAACATGATCGATCTGATTTTGTGTGTTGCCATCCGGTTATACGCAGGTCATTATATGAATACGTCAATGTGGGAAGCAATGCGAACGTTTGGCTAGATTTTTGCTACACGCAAAGTCAATCAGGCACTGGCCGTTGTGATTTGCTTCATTCTGGAGGCTATATCCTCCAGTCACTCTTCGATGTGACATTTCATTGCCAATCTTAGCATTGAAATTACCCAGAATTATTTTTGTGTCATTTGTAAGCAATGAATTGACTAGTTTTTACAGATGATTGTGGAATATTTCCTTCGTTTCTTCGTCCTTCTCTTCGGTTGGGGCGTGAGCACTGATCAGTTATATTTTGAAGAATTTTGCTGTTATATGGATCGCGCACAGCCAATCATTTATTGATTTAAAATCAATAACGTGTGACTCCAAATTCTCGTTTTCCAGTAGGCTTCCAACTTTTGAATACTGTTTGCAATTTTATGTCTTGAATATCATTTTCAGTTGAATTTGTTTCCTGGAGTGCCAGTTTTTTTAATTTATATTGACTGACCTGTTGTAAAAGGTCCTTAACAGCTCTAGATTAATTGAGTGATCTGACATTCCAGAACCCAATGCCATAGTCTCTTTTTCGATTGTGAAGTCATTGCCGTGAGCTCAGTTCATTCCGAGGCCCCCCTGCAGGTTTCGAAACATTGTACCCATAGCTTCTATGATTCCTCATCCCAAATCCTTCAATTAAATAGTGGCAAATCTTCTCGGGGTCGCACATTAGGTGTACTGGTTTCCCAGTTACGGAACATTAAATGCCGAAAAATGCGAATTACTCCAAAAACATCTACAACTCTGCTACTAAATCCTACTTACATCTTCTGTTCTGGGACGTAAAAGGGCGAAATCAAATCTTCCACGCCTGATAACGGAAACGAAAGTAAAAGCCTTGGATTTTATTCAAAAAAATGTAAAATTGATAAATCATACTATTACTGAAAAAGTTGAGTGAATTTCGACTTCTGACGTATTTGTTGTTGGTGTACATTTCCCTTTCTCCTGACTTCCATCGGTACTGAGGGCGTAACTACAAGATCGGTTTTTAAAAGATCTCATTGAGACCTTTTCAATGACACCCTATTCGACTACCAATGGTGAACAAAAATTTTGAAGGGTTCCCCTTAAAACTTTTAGAAAAAATTGTCCCCCCAAAAATTTCAAGAAGTTACCACTTTTCAGCGTCCTACAAAGTTTCATGGCTATAGCTTCCACAGTTTCGGGGAAAAACTGCTCTGGCATACAGACGGATTGACGAACAAATAGTCAGACGGACCCAGATCGTGATTTCAATTGGGTTTTGAATTTTAGTATAAAACCCTAAAAAAAGGAAAGCAACATAAACAAATTTTTCGATTGAATTAAAAATAGTAAAGGGGATGATTCATTGAAGTTTGAAGCAATCCGGTCGTCTCTTTTCTCTCCACCGGGCTTGGGACCCGCAACGTTGGCGGGCTATTCCTCTAATATGAGCCAGCCATCGGGCGTAGCTTCCTCTTATTTGTTTGAGGGACTCTCTCTAGGGGTGATTGGCCTTCCACTTTCTATACATAGCCAAGGCATCATTTAAATTTTTGGTCCGGTCGGGAAGGGTGCGAGGGGGCACCACTACCACCCAGATGCCCAGCACTTTGTGTGGGCTGATAATGTCCACGTCTATGACGGATTCGTATTTCTCGTGTTATGTCCTTCAGTCAGTTACCTCAGCCTTCGACACTGGTCGAACGGACGCAATCTTATAAGCGCAAGAATCGTAAGCATGAAAATTTTTGTAGTGGATCATTGCGCTGGTGTAAGGAACCCGTTCCATGATACCGCAACGCTAGTTGCTAGCACACTTACGCCAGGCCAGACTATTTCTACCTGAGCACTAGCTTTTCGCTCACTGAGGCAGCAGTCCATCGCTGCAAGCCTGAACGAACATTTTAAGATTTATCAATCAATACACACATATTACTTTTCCCAGTTAAATTCACCGAATACATCTACAAGTCAAGTTTTGCTATTCAGTAGACGTTGTTTGATTTTTGAATTATTTTACAATATACGAGTACTTCTGCTATTTTTATTTCTTTAACCTCTTTTAGGCTGCAAGTATGGTCGGTTTCAAATGTTCTTGTTTAAATAAGTTAATTTAAATATTTTTTTATGGACACACTATTATTGTGACATTACTTATTTGCTCTATCAGTTCAAGAAATGAACGCGAAATTTATAATTCACACTTAAAGCGCAACAAAAAGCCTAAATTTTTCCCACCGACTTCCAAATTAACCCATTCATATGTTAATATTGCATAAAAGTAAAATCGATGTTATAAATTGTACCTCTTGAAATCGATTCTTCCATATCAGACTAATACTCATAAAAGACCCATCGCTGTTCGACATGATACCCTTTTGCATTAAGCTTGCTAGAATATAAGCAGAGTGGCAATGTTATGTACTTGTATACCTCGTTTGTAACGTGACACGTAGTCTAAATGGAAGTTTCTAATTCTGTACGATACAAGTGATTCCTTGCCACGACAAAATCCTGCCACAGCTACAGATAATGCCTTGCGGTGATTTCAGTAATCTTAATTGAATCTATGTAAATCCTTGAATGGAGTTATGTTAACTGTCAAGCTGCGGAGGAGCGAACGTCAAGGTGTTAGAAAGCGTTTGAGCCTATCAAGCCCGAAGTGAAACCGAAAACGCGGTCATACTTTAGTATCTTTGACTGCTGATGCTGCGGAATTTCGGATCTTTGGGCGTTTCGACTAAATAAGGAAATGTTTTGCAAGTAGCTAAATTTAATTGTAATGTTTTGGAGGTAGGAAGAGAGGCCAGTGACTTAATAAGGAAGAATAGAAGTTTAGTAGGTAATGTGGGACACATTGAGGAAAGACTAGAATTACAAAGATAAATTTTATGTTGTATTGACGTTACTTCGCAAGAAAAATGCTGATACTTTGGTAAATGGAAGGAGTAATCTATGTTTGTATGGAAGTTTGAAAGTAAAATTGTTCTTTACCATTTGCAAGAATATAGGTTTATTCATACGGTCAAAATTTCCATGCATAATTTTCTGTGATTGAAACTTAATTGTAATAATATTTCTTTCATGCAATCGAAGCCAATAATATTTTTCATCGAATTCGAATATTTATCACAATTGCAACCAATGCCAATTAAATGTAATAATGAATCAAAAATATAAGATCTTGGTTCAATACATGAATAATGTTATCTTTATTGCGAACAAAAAATTATTAATTATCAAAGTGTCTTTAAAGCGAAATCATGCTTCATTACAGCATTGTTAAATTCACCACTAAGTACACGTTTGCAAATCATATAGAATTGCCAAAATAAGACAATGTTGCTACACGACCCATTACGAAATCAACTGAAATTAAATTCACTTATCACAGAAACGTGATAAAAATTGGTTTTTGTTTTCATTACGTACGAGTATGTAATATAAATAATTGAACTCAACTTTGATGAACCAAAGTAAGCTCATATTATGATTATATTTTAGTATAAGACGGGATAAATACTTTCAGGAAAATATAAGAGCTAAAAATATTGGATAGTCTAAAAATTATTTAGCCTTTTTTGTCACTAGATGGTGTTCGTTGTCATATATCTGTAGCCGCCTTGAATCCCGTGGATTAAGACGCGCACAATACAACAATTTTTCGCAAAAATCTAAATATATCACATTTCGTTAACTGAAACTAAACTTGTCTGCTTCGCGACTAAAAGCCAAAGAGAACAGCTGATGATAAGTCTTCTTGTTGCTAGCTGATTGGTTGCCAGATGTGTAAAGTCAAACTTTCTCGAGATGATGTCAGCGCCACTCAGTGGTGGAAATAGTTTTTATAATCGCCACATATCGGGCAATACTAATCAGATTGATTCAAACTGACATGCATTCGAAAGGTGACATTCCAGTCTACAATTTTTATATGGACAATTTTGCATTTTGCCATTCGTGTCAAAAGTTGTATTCATTTAAAAATAAGTGAAATTTCTGAAAAACTTCGTTATATTTTACAATATTAATACGAACAACGTGAAAATGCATCGCAGGCTCGTGAAAAAATTTGTGGTGTCTACGGTCAAGATACTTTATAAAAAGTCACAGTAAAGAGATGGCTCACTCGCTTTTGTTCTGAAAATTTCGATGTTAAAGATGCACCTGGCACATGTTGACCAATCACTAAAAAAGTCGACGAAATGACACATAAGACATTGCTAAAGAACTAAATATTCATCACCAAGTATTTTTGAACCATTTGCGTAAGTCTGGATACACAAAGAAGCTCGAAGTTTGGGTGCCATAGGAATTAACACAAAAAATTTGATCGACCGAAAATTTGATCGATACCAGAATGTCGTTTAAAAAATATCATAGTCAAAAACAAAGGTGAATTATCACAAACGACTTCAAAGCCAGGATTGACACCAAATAAGGTTATGCTATGTGTATGTTGGGACTGGAAGGGAATTGTTTACCATGAGGTGCTAGAACCTGGCCAAAAACTCAATTCGGCTCTGTACTGTCAGCAATAAACCAGATCGCAACAAGTAATTCAAAACTAGGAGTGGTAGACAGACCTACGCTCATGGGCTAGTTTTTTCTCTTTTTTCCAATCAAATCATAAAATATCTTATAATTTCAATTAATTTTTGGATTCGCTATAGTTTTTTTGATAAAATAAGAAAACGTATAAATTTAGAGAGCCATTTACGCCATTAAGGTTTTTATTTTTATTGTTTGGAATTTGCTTTAAATTCTTTTAAAACTTATAGCAATTAGTATTGAATAAAGCGCTTTTGACTTTGACCGACTTTGACCTACGCTCATGTCAGTAGGGGTTTGTACCCAACTTCTCAGAAATTCATTCACCAGCAACGAAAAGAATCAAGAAACATGTTAAAGAGATGTGCACCTTTAAAAGAAAATCCATTGCTTTTCTAATTTCAATGGTCGCCATTTTGTTGCAAACAAACAAAAATCACTCAAATCATGAATACCCGAAAACATTAATGGTATTGAGCTTATTTGAAAATTTTAAGAAGATTAAATAAAAACTACAGCGACTGATTCGATGGAAAGTCCATAAAATATCAAAATCATGTGTTATTGTCCATGTAATTGGAAAAATTTCAAATGGCTATAGCTTCCGTGAATATCATTTGATTTTCTTCAAACTTACAGAGTTTAAGGAACTTTTGTTGCACTACTTGAATATCGAATTTCGTTTAGTTTAAGGGGACCTGTATGATTTCATTGGGGAAAATGTGAAATTCGAATACCATACTATTGTTAACAAAGTTGAGTGAATTTCGACTTCTAAGGTATGTCAGAAGTCAAAATTCTATTTTCTTCAAAAAAAAAAAAAACAATCACGGTACCCTAAAAAAAAATTGAATTTGATACACGAGTTGCTATTTATAAGGTGAATATGTTCTGAAAGCTTCAAAAGGATCAAATAATATTTAACGAAGTTATAGTGGTTTGAATTTTCCTCTATTACTATGCACCAATTTGCTCTATATCACTATGGAACCCTATCCTCTTCAGAGACTAGGTACACATATGTGTACCTGCCTTTACTGTCGCTTTTTTCTTGCCAGAGCCATTCATTGCAAAAAAGAAACGATAAGTGAACATTTGCGATCTTTTTTAATTCTTAAAAATTGCAGAAGATGGTTACTGCATGTAACAAAAATATCGTTAGGATAGCATTCGAATTGAATGTTCAGTCATTTTTGAGCGTGGATGACGAGTGGGCATTTATTTTAAACAAAAAGCAGGAAAACATTAAAGTTCTAATATTTTTGGTGTTATGAAGACGGATCAGAAAAAAGTTTACAAAACCGGTAGAAAAGTTTAGTTTCGGTAATTTTTTGGTTAGTATATCACGTGCTTTTTGTAGGGGACACACTTGTGCACCTCAGGATTGAACTACAGTTTTTGTTAATATGACAGATTTTCTTTTTTTCGGGGGAAATCATGTTGCGTTTCTTAACGGATGAAGAGATAGTGGAGCTCCTGAATTGTAGTAATGATGATCTGTCCGATAACGATGATAGAGATTTAGTGCCGATCGAGGATGCTGTAAAAACCACCATCATGGAATCAGCAGAGGAACAGGACGATGTAATGCAACAACCTGAGGGTAGCAATTCAAGAATGTCCTGCCTGTCAAAGCAAATGACTATTTGTTGTCTGGATATTTCTAATAACAAACTGGAATGTGAAGGATCTTCAGAGATTAGTTGTCTAGACTCCTTTTTTGAGTAGTTGGCCCTAAAGTTTTGGAAGATCAAAAAAAATTTATATTCAGTGCAGCAAAGAGACCTTCGATTGGTGAAAACAAATTAAGTAGTAATGATCAACTTCACTGGTGAACAAATCATGATGGGCACGCTAAATTACCCGCAAGCGAAATTATATTAAAGAAGAGACCTGGCTGTGCCTATCATAAGCGAAACTATGACGCACGATCACTTCTTTGAACTCCAGAACCACATTCATGACGCTGACAACACTATAGAAAATTAAGATGGGGACAAACTCTGGAAAATCAGACCGTTATTATCTAAAATCCTTCGGAAGTGCCAGAGTCTGCCTCAGTCAACACACATGTCCATCGACGAGCAGATGATACAATTTTTAGGAACATGTAGCTTTCGTCAATATGTGCCATCAAAACGTAATCCATTAGGGCTGAAAGATTTGGTTTTGGCTGCAAGGGACGGTCTTGCATTGGACTTTGTCATTTACGTTGACTCTAACACGACACTTCCACAGGACATGACTAAACTTGGCTTACGTGAAAGCATCGTCAAACTGCTGTACCGGACGATTAATCAAGATTCTGTTTTGTACAAGGACAGATGTTTCAAAAGTCTGAGACTTGCAGACTATTTGAATGCAAACATATAGAATGTGTTCATCACAGGGACAGTTATGAGTGACCGGTTTGGTGAAGTTTCCAAAAAAATGAAAAATTACAAGCAGTTCAACAGAGAAAAATGGGATGAGAAGGTGAAAAGCTATGGGAATGTCTGTGTGTTGAAGTGGAAAGACACTAAAGCCGTTACTATGCTATCCTCATGCGCTGGAAGTGCACCAGCCGGGACCTGTAAACGATGGTGTAAGCAGACAAGCATAAAATAGATATGGCATAACCAGCCGTGGTTATAAATTGCAACAAATGTATGGGGACATTTGATCTAAGTGACGCAAATGAGGAACCACAAAAAAAACATCGGACCGTTGTACAACAGCCAAAACCAGAAGTACGCCTTGATGGAATCAAAAACCAATTGTGATTCATGGAAGACAAGTATGCTTCAAAATGCAGGCATCCAACGTATTCGCCCCATTATCAATTGATTTGTATCAAGCGCAACGGATACTTATGGATTTAAAAAAATAATTGCTTTGAAACGTATCACACGAAAAAATGAGAAATATTGAAATTTTTCCACACAGATGACCCCAAGGGGCACATTTGTGTACCTTCGTATTTCAAAAGAAAAACTATACAATTTTATTTATTTTTTTCATTTGAAACATTTTTTAAAGGAAGAAAATTAAAAATATCAAAACTTTTGCTCACATTGGTTCTGGGTCTTAAGAGGATATGCACGCGCTTTTTACCAACTCAGAGACTACAGATTTTCTAGGATTTGCGTGAAAGGTTCAAAAATGATAAATATCATGAATATCCTTGAGGATTTGTTCAACTAGTGGCATCAGTAACAGTAAAACAAAATCTGCTTTAAATAAGAAAATCGCATAAATTTGTGTTATTTTTCGAGAACTCCAATACTGGAGATACACGCTGACAACGCTTGATTGAATTTATTAATGAATGGCTGAAGGTGAATACCCACAATTTAGAGGTGAAACAAGTCAATTAAGTAGGAGAGTGCTCCTTCCAGAAGGGCTTTGTAACCATCCTAGGGTTCGAAACAAGTTTTCTGATGGCATGAATCGATGACTTTAATTATTAATCCAAGACTTGCATAAGAAATCATTTCAATTTATCTAAAAAATGCAGAGTTTCATTCATAATTACATAAAAGGTCCCATTTTTTTCAACTGAAATAATTTTATTGGATGCTCAACCAATTGGACATGTTCAAATTAAACACTTTTACTAATATCTTCATGGAAACCCAAAAAACTTACTTTGTAATATGTATCAACCATCAACACGTGTTTTTATTGTTGTAATTCGATGCAATTTAAATGGTGAAAGCTCACTTGATTATGGTTTGATTTCCATGAAATTTTGTACGCAGAAAGTTCTTATGTTAACATACTTTATTGTGAAATCTTAAGAAAGTTAAGGGCACCGCTTAGATTTTTGCGAGAAAATGTAAAATTGACAATTTATACAATTTATTTAGTGAATTTTGATTTCTGAGGTATTTGTTGCCCTTGTACTCACAAAGACAGATTTTCGCGAAGGGTGGGGACACATTGTTCGTACATTTTGCTTTCCCTTGGATCCCCAGATGCAAAAAATTACTTTTTTCAGATTCTGAAAATACTAAGGCTTTCTATTTTGACTACATTTGATGAAAAAAAATTTAAGGGTCATTTCGTTTGAAGTTACAACTCCCCTTAAAAACTTTTGAAATATTTGATAAGACCTAAATTTTTGAGAGACCACCACTTATGACATTTTCACAAAATTTAAGCTTTGTGTAATGATTTTTCGTTTCACTTCGTTCCAACGTGGAGATTTTACGAAAGAAATCTGAACCGACCTCCCATCGGTTCTAGACGTGAAGTCTGAGTCATGCCAACAAATGGCACCAATCGGTTAACCAGTCTGTGCGCTCGTAATCCATTTCGCGGTGGCTGCTTGTCAGCCAGCTAGTTCGAAGAGGGATTCAGTCGTAGATCTTTTAAATAGATTACGCTCGATTACTTTATTTCAGCCACCATTACGTATCCATTTCAAACGCGCCAAAAAAAAAAATAACATACAGAAAAGAAACCTTTTTTACTTTATTCCGTATACTCTTCATACATTTAGGCAACAACAAAAAAATGTATATAATTCCGCGTTCCCGAATATCATCGACGCTGTACCGAAAAACATCTTACTCTTACCCGAACCTGAAAAACCCTACATTAATAAAAACGCAAAGCAAATTATAGTACCGCGTACCGAGCGTGACGTGAAACCGGCCATCCGCGGATTTCTAGAGCCCTACCCTTGTCACGGCATACTTACTGTTCGCCGCCATTCCTGCTGGAAAAAAAGGACCTGCTGGAAAGGAAAGTCGTATTTAGATTAGCAATTCATGTTATTTTATTGGTTTTTCTAAAGCTGAATTCATTCAAAGTTTTACAAAAAAAAATTGCTCATAATCTGCTTGACATTTTTCAGAATTTGATGGCGACCCGATCATTTTTCATCCCTCTTTTTTAACAATTGATTTTAATTTATTTGCTTTTTTTCATGTGCTTAGTACTAATTAACTTTAAAATGTAATATACTTATACATTTTTTGTACAACCGGCAAATACAGTAAAAAGCCATGACCAAGGAATAAAAAGAAAATAATTACAATAATATACAGAAAAAAAATAAAGTGGTAATTGTTGAGGTTATTAAAAGTGCTGTAAAGAAGAGTATAAACTGCCAAATATTTTGCTCCCCCATTTTCTTTTAAATGAATTCTTTTAAAATAGCTTCTCCTTCTACACAGTTACATCAACTGGATAAGAGAATGCAATAAAAAAGTTAAAAAAACATCTATAGAAAATTTTTTAACTCATATGTTGATACCGCATAGCAGAAGAAAAATGAAAATTTACACAAATAAATCGTCTTATTCGGATGGTTAGATTTTCTTGATTTTTAATAAGTTTTAAGTTCTTCTTGTGCTTCAGTACGAAAGTTACTAAATTAATTTCACAGACATGATGATTCCTTTTTCTCTCTTTACACTAATAGTAAAATATGGCCATTTTTGTAGACCCTTGCTAATCTTCCCTTCCCGCTTCTCTATTAATTTTTTTTTTTCAGATTAATTGAAGGGGTGCATGAAAATTATATGAGATTTCCGATACTGTTATATTTTTAGGGTTTTGTAAAATAATTTTACAAAACCCTTCTAAAATCGCGTCCTGTCTCTTCGTCTGTCTGTCTGTCCGTCCGTCCGTCTGTCTGTCTGTCCGTCCGTGTGTCACAGCAGTTTTTCTCGGAAACTACTTTAGCTAGAAGCATCAAATTTTGTATTTAGGTGTAAAGTGGTGCTCTCTTCAAATTTCAACTACAAAAAAATTTTATAAGGTATTTAAGGGGGGTCTCCCCATGTAGGGGAGTGACCCCCCGAAAAAAAAAATTCATTGAAGGTAGCCGATATGGGTATCAAATGAAAGGTCTTGATGAGAACTTTTCAAAACAGGTCTTATTTTGGCAAAGTTTGCTTCGAGGGGCGCACAGGGAGGGGAAATACACGAGAAATTTGTGTCCCCCCCCCCTCGCGATTGGACACCTGTGATCTGAAAAATCTGAAAAAAATCAGGAATGTAGGCTTTGGTGAGTACAACACCAACAAATACGTGAGAAGTTGCAATTCACTCAACTTTGTTAGTAATAGTATGATTTATCGATTTTATGTTTTCTTGAATAAAATCTTAATGGTACCCTTAAATTCAATTCAATTCACATATGACTATTTAAAAGATTGATTAACCCTGCAAGTTTCATAAAGATTGAATCATATTTAGCGAAGTTATAGTGGTTTGATTTTTCCTGTATTACTATGGAACAATATGCGCTGCATGTATTACAATGCAACATATGGCTATGGAACAAGATGCGCTTTTTACCAACTCAGACACTACAGTTTTGCTAGGATTTGCATGAAAATTTCAAGAAAGATAAGTGTCATGAATATCTTTGAAAATTGGTTCAGCTAGTGGTATCAGTAATCGTAAAACAAAATAGTGGCTGTTTTAAATGCGAAGATTGAATAATTTTGAGTTATTTTTTCCCAACTTCAACGTTTAAGGTGCATGCTTTGAACACTTGATTCAATTTAATGAATGACTGAAGATGAGTACCTACAATTAATGCTCATAAGTGAAACAAGTCAAGGAGGCGGGAGAGAGCTCCTAGCAAAAGGGCTTTGTAACAACTCTAGGATTCGAAAAAATTGGCCATTAATCGATGGTAACAGTACAGGAGAGTGGCTCCTGAAAAAAATTCATCAAACGTAGCCGATATGAGTATGAAATGAAGGTTTCCATGGTAGCTTTTCAAAACAGTTGTTAAACTGTCAGTTTTTGCTTCAGTGGGGCACAGGGGGGAAATACATGTAAGATGTGTTTCCTCCCTTGCGAATGGACATCTGAAATAATTATTAAGGGAGATATTTATGAGTATAGCAATAACAAAAACCTCAGAAATCTAAATTCGTTCAACTTTGTTAATAATAGTATGATCTTCGAATTTCATAGTTTCTCCAATTAAATCGTCATTGACATGCTTCTTGACTTTATTCAATCTGGTGACTGCATTTTGAAAATTGAATACAAAACCCTTCTGACATGAGCGTAGGTCTGTTTACCCAACTTGTTTTTTTGTATGTTCACGCATAACTTTCAAACAGAGGTAGATAGAAGAGTCCTGTTTTTGGCAAATGATACGTCTTTCTTCCAGTTAGGTCCCGTTTAAAGGATAAGAAATTCAAGTAACAGTAAAGGACTCTTACCATTAAAACTAAAAAATTTCCGACTTTCACCCGGATTTTTCAGCATAACTGATCGACGGGTGTAAGGATTTTGATGTAGAGGTTTCAAATGAAGGACAACATATTGATCTAAAACGTATTGGAATAGAATTGTTATCCTTCCAAGGACTCTCTAGATACTATCAGTTCAATATGATACATTGGTGTCGAGAAATTGAGTTTAAATAATTTTTCGCACGAAAAGTGGTAATTAGTTGGCACTGTTCAAGGATTTGATGGAAATACCGAGTCTTTTGGTGGTGAATGATAAAAATTATCAGTATCCTTAATTTTCTGCATAAATGGTACATTCCATTCAATCATTTCTACCGCAAATAACCAATAAATTACTTCTAAATGTGGCATAAATACAATTTAACAATAGTTAAAGGGAACATTTCAGGAAGCTTTTCTCTTCCGAAGTCATCCTTTGCTTACCAATGAGCTAAGTAAAGGATTCTTCTTACATTCTTAGATGTAAACGTTACACATAGGATTTATAAAACTCCCCGAAGAAATAATAAGGACTGAGTTATTTCAAATTATAGAGTTGATTCGTTACATTATAGCATATGCCCAGAAATCTAAAATTAGTAATTTCCATACTAAAGACCGGCGAGAATCACAACCTAAAAAGAGATACTTTTCCTTCTATAACTGATCATCACTTTACATATGAAGATGAAAATGCATAGCCGATTTTTCATTGAACTATAGGGTATAATTTCATGTAAATTAGGTGCCATAGTTAACGAAAACGAAGGCGATGGGTTTCGAATAAAAGTGAACGAGTGATACGGTTAAGAAGGATCTTTTTAAGTAAATTTCTTGAGATTAATTCCGAAGCAAACTTTATGTTTACATATATCATAACTTTTGGTTTTCAAATAAAAATATTGATTCAGTAATATAATTTTCAGTTACCGATTCTCTGTACCTTGACTTTTGTGGAAGACTGTAAATACATAGATATGTCGATACATACATATATATACACATACTCAAAAAAGTCTGCGTACATCTCATTAATATAAACTGAATTATGTTGGAATCGTATGAATCAATAATGTGATCTTGATTTAATCATTTCGATAAAAGAGCCTAAACTGCAAGAAATGTATTGAAGCAGGTTTGTTTAAAAAATTCCCAAAATTATCGAACATATAGTAATTTCAATACTTGGAAGTCTGTGAGCAGCCCCAAAAAAGTCTGCGTACACATCACAAAATTTGGGGATTCCCCGAAATGTGCAATGTTGATGCCTTCATTTTTTCATTGTTCTGCGTGACAGTATCTCATTGGAAAATTGTCTGTGTGTTTTGCGTGAATGAAAGACTATTCTTTATTATGGAAGTAAAAAATAAGGAAATCAGTGTTAGTGAGCGTAAAGTCATAGTAAAATTGCGTGAAAACGGGAAAAGTTTTCGTTAAATCGCAAAATTAGTTGGGAGAACCCATTCCTCGGTCCAAAGGGTTGTTGCTAATTACAAAGAAAGCGGTTTGATTATTTCACGGCATCGGTCAGGACATCCTCCCAAACTTACAGCACGTGAACGTAGGAGTTTTATTAATGCTGTGAATCAAAATCCCCGATTAAACGCGTTCCAAATTGCGCAGGATATAAGAAAGGAATACAATAAAACAGTAAGCAATGAAACAGTGCGCATAATTCTCAGAAAAGGCGGTTACCATGGTCGAGTCGCACGTAAAAAGCCGTTCATATCGGAACGGAATCGCCGAAAGAGAGTGGAATTCGCCAAAAATTCTGTAAATATGCGAAAAAAATTTTGGGAAAGCGTTCTTTTTTCGGACGAAAGTAAGTTTTGTATATTTGGAATAAAAGGACGCAAATTAGTATGGAGAAAACGCTCGACAGAATTCAATAAAGAAAATTTGATTCCCACTGTAAAGCATGGTTGGGGCGGTGTGATGGTTTGGGGGTGTATGGCAGCCAATGGAGTGGGGCAACTCGTTTTCATAGAATCTACAATGGATAAATACGGGTACCTTAATATTTAACAAAATAATATTAAGCAAAGTGCTGAGAAATTGCGGCTGGGGAACGCATTTTTCTTTCAGCACGATAATGACCCCAAACATACAGCTGAAATAAATAGGCTTTGGTTGGCATAGAACGTCCCAAAACTCTTAGGTACACCTCCTCAATCACCAGATTTAAACCCAATTGAGCATTTGTGGGATTTACTTCAAAGAAAAATTCGAGAGCATGACATAACTAGCAAAGAGTCATTAAAAAATGTTATTTTGAACGAGTGGAACAAAATAACGGCCGAAGAAACATCAAAACTTGTTCAATCCATGCAAAATAGGCTCAAGGAAGTCATTTATAGGAAAGGCTATGCTACCAGATATTAAGGTTCAAAATCTGAAAGCTCATATAGTGGTTTTCAAATAAAATGAATAAATTTTTTCAGGTGCACGCAGACTTTTTTGGATGGATTTTCATGACTTTTTGGAAGAAACTTTTTTTTTTGGTTATTCTAAACAGCGAACGAGTGATCAGTTACATATTTATGTACCATATAGTTTAATGAATATAATAAAGAAAAGATTTTAAGTTATAAACAAATGGCAAAGGTTTTTATATTGATATAGTTGCTACGACCAACAAGTGTACGCAGACTTTTTTGAGTATGTATATATATATATATATATATATATATATATATATATATATATATATATATATATAAATATATAAATGTATATATATATATATATGTATATATATATATATATATATATATATATATATATATATATATATATATATATATATACATATATATAATGCATATAGTGTATACACATATATATATATATATATATATATATATATATAAATATATATATATATATATATATATATATATATATATATATATATATATAGATAAATATATATATATATATATATATATAAATATATATATATATATATATATATATATATATACAATAAATAGATAAATATATATATAAATATATATATACATATATATAAATATATATATATATATATATATATATATATATATATATATATATATATATATATATATATACATATATATATATATGTATATATATATATATATATATATATATATATATATATATATATATATATATATATATATATATATATGTATATATATATATAGGTATATATATATATATATATATATATATATATATATATATACATACATATATATATATCTATATATATATATGTATATATATAAACGTAGATGTTTATTTTATGTACATATATATATATATATATATATATATATATATATATATATATACATATATATATATATATATTTATATATATATATTTATATATATATATAAATATATATATATATATATATATATATATATATATATATATATATATATATATAAAGATGTGTCTGTGTGTGTGGTTGGTTATATGTAGATAGGATATAAACGATTTTATTGGAGAAAATATGAAATACGAAGATCATACTATTATTAACAAAGTTGAACGAATTTCGACTTCTGAGGTTTTTGGTATTGTCATACTCATAAATACCTCCCTTGATAATTATTTCAGATGTCCACCCGCGACGCACCAAACACATTTTTCATGTATTTCCCCCCTGTGCCCCCACTGAAGCAAAAACTGACAGTTTAACAACTGTTTTGAAAAGCTCCAATGAAAGCTTTTATTTCATACTCATATCGGCTACGCTTGATGAATTTTTTTTTCAGGAGCCACTCTCCTGTACTGTTATCATCGATTAATGGCCAAATTTTTCGAATCCTAGAATGGTTACGAAACCCTTTTGCTAGGAGCTCTCTCCCACATCCTTGACTTGTTTCACTTATGAGCATTAATTGTAGGTACTCATCTTCAGTCATTCATTAAATTGAATCAAAAGTTCAAAGCATGCGCCTTAAACGTTGAAGTTGGAAAACAATAACTCAAAATTATTCAATCTTCGCATTTAAAACAGCCACTTTTTTGTTTTACGATTACTGATGCCACTAGCTGAACCGATTTTCAAAGATATTCATGACACTTATCTTTCCTGATTTTTTCATGCAAATCCTAGCAAAACTGTAGTGTCGGAGTCGGTAAAAAGCGCATATTTTTCCATAGCCATATGTTGCATTGTGATACATGCAGCGCATACTGTTCCATAGTAATACAGGAAAAATCAAACCGCTATAACTTCGCTAAATATGATTCAATCTTTATGAAACTTGCAGGGTTAATGAATCTTATAAACAGTCATCTGTGTACTGAATTTTATTGAATTTAAGGGTACCGTTAAGATTTTATTCAAGAAAACATAAAATCGATAAATCATACTATAACTAACAAAGTTGAGTGAATTGCAACTTCTTACGTATTTGTTGGTATTGTACTCATTAAGGCCTAAATTCCTGATTTTTTCAGATTTTTCGGATCACAGGTGTCCAATCGAGAGGGGGGGGACACAAATTTCTCGTGTATTTCCCCTCGCTGTGCGCCCCTCGAAGCAAACTTTGCCAAACTAAGACCTTTTTGAAAAGTTCTCATCAAGACCTTTCATTTGATACCCATATCGGCTACCTTCAATGAAATTTTTTTTCGGGGGGTCACTCCCCTACATGGGGAGACCCCCCTTAAATACCTTATAAAATTTTTTTGTAGTTGACATTTGAAGAGAGCACCACTTTTCACCTAAATACAAAATTTGATGCTTCTAGCTAAAGTAGTTTCCGAGAAAAACTGCTGTGACACACGGGCGGACGGACGGACAGACAGACGGACAGACAGACGGACAGACAGGATGCGATTTTAGAAGGGTTTTGTAAAATTATTTTACAAAACCCCAAAAAAAGAAAACCGACTTCAAAATGCCCTAAAATGGATAAAATAAATTTTATGGAAGCGGGGCCAAATCAATTTCCTCATTTCAAAATAAATGCTTCCAACAACTGCACCATCAAAAAAGAATGGAGAAAATATCATATGGCACCGCTTCCATAAAATTTATTTTATCCTTTTTAGGGCATTTTGAAGTCGGTTTTCTTTTTTTTCTAAAAGTTTTTCATAAGTGATGTTCGACCCTTCCTCCTACATGACAATGTGAATTGATTTAACAAATAAGCAACGCATCGGATCTTTAGGGCACTCGCTGGATGTCGATACTGATTTCAATGTTTGTAGATCAACTGTCGCATGAAAGTGGATGCACTGTTTGGTTTGCCTGCACAAAATTTTCCCACTCACTAAACATTCCAACTTCATAATTGCATTAGGTGCGCAAGCTAGCAACTTTTCAGTTTTGGTAACCTCTAAATCTTCTTTTAAATATTTATCCGTAACTATGTCACCTCCTTTGACACGGCATCCTCCTTCGCTTGTCCGATGTACCGTGACCGCTGCACGTTCATCCGCATTTGAGATTAGGTACTCCGCCCTTTGTCAAGATTTTCCATTCTCCGGTTCTTAATTTGCTAGCCCTCACTTAGTTTGTTTTGGCTTTAACTTCAGATAAGTTTCTTCTTAAAGTTTTCACAAGATCTGAGGTACGTGCTGACGACTCAGTTGACAAAACACTTTTCTGAATGATTTCCGCAGCAGTGCCGCTTGCGTTAAGAATTTTAGTTGTTGCGAAAATTATGGTTTTGAAACTTTCGCGGATACTTTTAATTCTTTCCAGAGCCCAATGACAGATAAAAAATCCTCATGACCGTCCTACTATCTGTACCCGTGTCTTCCGCTTTTCAAGTCCACTCACACACGGTCACCTTCCTCTCAGCTGTCAAAACGTGGTTCAGTGACAGCGAGAGGTTAAAGTGCATTCCGGACCGTCGACGTCAATAACCACTGACGAATTATCGTCAGTGACGTAGGGCCGATTCAATACATTTGTAGCTTCTTAATTTTCGAAGAAACTTCTTGTGACGCACATCCAATAACAAATAATTTACAGGTGAAAGTTCGACAGTAAAGCTATATTAGTATCAATAAATTGGATGAAATCAGCCACTTGAGCAGTTCTTTGAAAGGTCCATCTAATTCTTTAAGTTTCAATAAAATTTACATTGAATTTCCTCCGATTACAACAATCATAAACAATTTTTCTACTGAATGCGCTTCCCATCGATCCAGACACTACATTTTTAATTGTATCTCCTTCAAATTGTCATATAAAATGAATAACAAAAATATATTTAAGATTCCAGTCAGCCAATAAAATTAAATAAAATAGTGTTCTTTTAAAGCAAGAATATATTTTTTGTGCATGTCATGAAAGTTTTTCTTGAATTAAATAATTCTAAATATCTGCATTTTGCATGTTAAGTACAAAACTTTTCTGGCATGAGCGTAATTTTGTTTACCCAGCTTGTTTAACACTGAACTAGCAATCAATCCAAATGAATTTTGCAGGACTTTGATTTTCTCCATCTTTTACATTCCAGAGTAACACATAGCATATTTTGTATATTATGAAAAATTTAGCAAAGCCCGAAAAAAGTAAAAACCTCTACGATGAGGTCCCCCGAATATTTTAATGATGCTATGCAGCAAATATCTTTATTTTGTTTTTGCAAGTTCTTTCCTTCTAACGGAAAACCTTTTAGCGTTGCTTTATTTTTGGATCCTGAAAATACGTACATTAATCTAACAAAGAGGGGATCCCGATCATACTGGAATCCCAAACCACAATAGTTATTACTTACTCAATTTAATACCTGAGTCAGAAGTATCATAAGTAAACTTTCCGCTGAATTTTCGCGAAAACATTCAAAGCAATATATGACCGATTTACATGAAAGCACCAATTGCGATAATAAATATTCGGAAGTTACTTTACATGTTAGTCTAAAACAAAATAAATTTCTTTACAATTTCACTGATAAGATAATGATTCTTTTTCTGGAGAAGGTATAAATCAATCAGCAGAGCAAATTCCCATCAAGTTTTTATTTATAGGTCGGTAGAGCAAAGAAAATGAAGCTATTCGTTTTTGTATTCATCGGGTTTTGCATTTTAAATGTGAGTTCAAATTAAGATTTTTGTGCATCATTGAGACCACGTTGGCTCACTATAAATTTGTAATGTGTTATTGATTTGTAGATTTTTTTAAAAACTTAACATTATTCGAGAAGGAATACTTATAGTCAGCATTTTATTTTAATTTTTTCACGATTTCACCAATTTTAAGTTTTCAAGTAATTGACAATCATTTTATAGTGATTGTATGATTTCATGAGTTTGGAACGAGTTTAGATGTGAAAGAATTTTTTTCTTGTTTTCAGGCTGAATCCCGTAAATACAGACGTAAAAGTCATGCCAGTGCACAGGTAATTATATCAATTTTTTTAATTTTTCCTAATCACATAATTTCACTCACAGTTCTCTCCTAACGAATATGAATTTGCCACGAAAGAAAAAATCCGAACATTCGTTTCAACCACTTTGAAATATACACTGACGACGATTGATGAGATCCACGACAAATCGGACGCTGTTTTCGGGGGAACCACTACTGATATATCGATGCGAGTGGCTTCAATCACCGCAAACTTAAATGAACACTTCCGCAAGTACCGTGATGCTTACGAGGGCTACAAGAAAGATCCTCGGACTCCTCCATGCTTATTTGGAAGCTATTATGATTTAGAGCACACTCTAATATCACTGCAAATGAGAACTACTGAATGCAGAAACAGAGGTCTTACAGAAATCCATTTAATCAAAAAGGAAATCGACATAAATACAAATGAACTGAAAAACGGTGTTCGGCTTGTAATTGAAACAATAAATGGATGCGCGATCCCTTGGACAAATGAAAACTCTATGAGATGTGCTCAGGAAAAAGTAAAACTCGACCAAATGAAATGAGCGAAAATTTTAATTCATTCAAATTCGTATATTTGCAGTCTGAACAAATCAAAAGAGCGCTAACTGACATCCAGGATATCTCACAGAAAGCACATCAAAATATTTTGAATCGCCTTGCAGTGATCATCAAGGAAACTAATGACTGTGCCGACCAAGTCATTAGCTCAGCCAAATTAGAGGAGGCTCGTATAATGAGTGATATAAAATCATGTGTTGCACAAACGAATTTTAAATTCAATTTTTGAATGCAATAAAACTTCTTTTAATTTTTAATGCTCTCACGAGCATTGTACGAGTATAGTTCATCATTTATACTAGGAACTATGATAGTAATTTTAAGTTACAAATAACCCTTCAAAATAATGTGATTAGTGATATAATTCAAACTGCTCAAAAATTGTTTATTTCCTTCAACTTAGTCGCCCCACCATTGAGTAATTAAATAATACTGGAGTGGACAACCACGTGACAATATGGTTGCAACAACCCCTGCGACCACTTTTCCTACTGCTACGCTCTTGTTTACAACCTTAGAGAGAGCCAAATTGCACAAGCAAACATGGCTGCTGCTCAATGTAAACAAATTTTCATACAATGCCAAAAATTTGCTTTCTATTTGAAAAACCTTCAGCATTGTATGAAAAACATGCAAAACATTAATATAATAACTACTCACTTGTGAAAGGAAACACCTACAGATCCTTTTCCACTATGATTTTTTCACGAAGGCACTACACATTTCATTTTGAAATTCTAACTTAATTACACAGTGTCACACGTTAAAATAACTTGAATCACAAACTCCAATCGAATGTTTAAACACTTGGTACGAATTTAGATCGCGAACACTTTCCATAGTTTTAATATCGGATAAAATTCGTGACGAAACTTGCAAATTGGTCAATTTGGCGTCCAATTTGCATCAGTCAACTTGACAGTCAGTTCACACCTAGTCAGCTTTTGGAACAAGAAAGTGACCAGCAAGAGGCAGACGGGGAGGAAATGACAGACTGTTCACTTCGAAGAGAACAGAAACCGGTCGCATGCTCTCTCATGCATTTTATATGAGCTTAGCCCATCCAGTTCTTATTAATCTTAGCGCCCCACCTTGTCCCGAAATTGGTTTTAGTGACGTTCGATTCATCTTAGGCCTGGTAAGCTTCTTCGGGAATTTCCACCATTGGCGGACTGTTCTTACTGCTACTAAATTGAGTTAGAAAACTATCTATCTATCAATTGCTTATTTTAATTTGAGTAACAAGAATAAACTGCAGGCTGGTACCAGAGAAGAAAACTCTGCCGTAGACGGTCCCAAGCCGGTTTGAGAAAGAAGGAAGGAATCCCCAACTCACAGCTGCCATGATTCCTCATCCTAAGCCAAACCAGAATGAAGTGGTAGTAAATGCTTTCAGAGTCGCACATTGCGTTTACTGGTCCTCCAATAATGAGACATTAAATGCTGAAAAATGCTAATAACTGTAAATGCATCTATTGCTCTGCTACTAAATCCTACTTACACCTCCGTTGTGGGGACGTAAGAGGATAAAGACGAGTCATCCACACCTGATAACGGAATCGAAGTAATAACCATGCCGCCAAAATGGAAGTTAGGTGACGGGCTAGCTTCCCGTCTCTGGAAAACACTAAAATGTTTCGAAAGCTGTAGAAGGGCCTCGAAATGGATTGAATTCACGGTAATGACCTCGCAAACAAATAAAGGACTATGGCATTGGATTCTGGAATGTCAGATCACTCAATTACCCTGGTAGTGTTGAGGACCTTTTACAACTGGCCAGTCAATATAAATTAAAAATACTGGTAATCCAGGAAAAGAACTGGGCTGGAAATGACATTCAAGACATGAGATCATACACAATATTCAAAAGCGGGAAGCCTACTGGAAAACAAGAATTTGGAGTGGCTTTTATTGTAGATAGGGATTTCAAATCACACAATTTTTGTATCAAAGTAGTTAATGAACGGTTGTATGTAATCCGTATAAAAGCGAAGTGCCTCAAAATTGGGCTAATAAGTGTACATGCCCTGACTGAAGAAAAAAGCAAAGAAACGAAAGAAATGTTCTACAATCACCAAGAAAGACTGATCAACTCACTGCCTATAAAGAAAACAAAAATAATTCTGTGTAATTTCAATGCTAAGGTTGGCAATAAAATATCTCATCGGGAAACAACTGGAGGATACAGCACATACAACGGTCAGCGCCTGATTGACTTTGCATGTAGCAGAAATCTAGTTATACTTTTGACTCGCTTCCCTTAATGACGCATACATAAATTTACCTGGCTACTACCAGATGGCAACACACAAAACCAGATCAACCATGTTCTGATCCAACAACGTTGGGCCTTGAATATACTCGGTATCCGCACATACCGAGGAGCCAATTTTAACTCAGCTCATTACTTGATTAAATTAATCTATTGATGTCACATTTCAAAGGCGTATTTATCAAACGCCAGCCTGCTACAAAAATTTGACATCGAAAGACTCCAAACAGCGTCTGTGGCAAGGAGACCCTCAACAACCAGCTGGCTCCCATCCTATCAGACGCATCGCTGAAAACAAGCAACGAACTAGAAATGGAAGTGAAAGCGGATATCAAGATTATGGTAAAAGAAATAATTGGTTTCATGGTGAATGCCAGAATGCGTTAGACAAAAAAATCATACGCAAAAGCAATATCTAGATAGGAGAACCAGGACGAAGTGAGAGCATTACGAAAATCTCAGGAAAGGAGCGAATAAGATAAATAGAATTAAGAAAAGAAAATACTCTGACGACCGATTGAGAAGTATCGATGTAAGTCTAGCGGTCAACAACACTAGACATCCATACAAAGTAGTGACAAGTGTATTAATCGAGCAGTTTCTCAAGCCAACTGCTCAAAAACCTTCCTATTCCCTACTTGCGATTTTGTGGCCGATTTGATAGAAAATAATTAATTGTTTGCATTCATAATCGTCATTTGTAAAATAGTTTACTTTCTTATTATTATTATCAAACGTGATTCTATATCAATTTTCCTTCATATTAAATGTAAAATTCTTCTTTATTAATTTCCCTTTATATTGAATGCTATTCTATATCAATTTTCCTTTATATTAAATTTAAATGTTTTCCTTTAATTATATTTCTCATGAGATTTAATTTTTATTACTACTTAAAATTTTCTTCATTTTTTTTACTTCAGTTAAATTTTGTTTTCAAAAATTTAAATTTGCCACATATAATTTACAGCGTAGGAGCACCTTACTGGTGTACTAAAATTAGGGATGAAATGGAATGAAAACGGGGTTAGGGAGTGAAGTTATGCCGGCCGTCAAGTGTGACATGGTAGCTTTCCCGACCAAATGAAGAATCTTTCATTGAAGCCACACTACGCCACCGTATTTATTTATGTCAGCGTTGGTATTCTCTGAGTATAGTTTGTTCGTTGAAGTAAATCTATAATTCGATCTTTTATTTCCATTCGATCCGAAAATGAAACTGATTAAGGCACTTCTCATCTTCGTGATCTCCACGCATCTTCATCAAGCTCGAGTAAATTATGTTAATTCCACTTATATCTCTCGTTTAATTAGCCTGCATCTTCAAGCTAGTATAAAAAGAATCGAATTCCGATTCGGGAGTTCGTTACAAGGCTGTGTCATTGTGTATCAAGCTGCTGGAGTCGACCGGGTGTGTCCGCGTTAATTACAAGCAACTGCAAGGTGCAGCCAGGACGAAATCGCTCATAACTTGCGTTGATGGGAAGTGTGTCGCTCACTGTCGGTCGCGATTGCCTCAGCCATTTTCCTTAATATCAACGTCCCGTGGATTCTCCACGTCCCTAACCCAAATTCGCTTCAGTTTCTCGCATTGCGATGAATGACCTTTCAAATCGGAACTGGTGAGTGATCGTTTTTAAGTCAATTTTGCTGTGGAATGTCATTGGGAGAAGTCTTTGGCTGAAGGCGTTCATATCCGGAATCGTCAGTCCAGAATCAAACTGCATTTTGTTAACATCGACATGATTAGATTGGCGTGCTTGACTATAAAAATAAACCAGTTTCTTGCATTGCGGCGAATGGTTCCTACTGTAGTTTTGGCTAAGGATAGGGACTTCTCAAGATCAACCACGGTACAGCAACGAAATGAATGAGAAGGTAGAGTAGTCAACCATAATTATATAACCTTCCCAAGTATATTCGTCAGAAGCTGGAAGCGTGCATCGGCGTTAAGTGTCGTTGCCCAAATAGATTTAATTTTGTAATGAAACTTAGGGCGTTCAGACCATACATTGCGAACATTTATATTTCATATTGGTAAAAGTTGACTCTCGGTCAGCGAATCGGCAATTAGACGTTCGAAGTTTATTTGCCGAGATTGTTACTCAAGCTTTAATAGGGACCTAAGTTCCTACTCATCCTTTGTGAATCAAGACTTGAAAGACAAGCTCTAAGCTAAAAACTGCGCATGTTGGATAAACTTTCGTTTAGTAAATTAATTGATCTGAATGTCTTATAGCGTACTTGCAGAGGAACTGATTCCTTTGATTTACTTGTTAAATTTGCATTGCATGTATGTGCTGCCCTCTGCAAAATTGTCAGTTGTTCTAACTGGGATAATTCATATATTGAATACTGCTGTTGAACAAGTAATCATACGTTTTTCTTTTTGGCCAAAAAGTATACGTAGCATTTTTGAATTTATATTTTTCAACATTGCCGCAAACTTAAGTACAATGTCGATTAAATCTTTTGAAACAAGGAAAAATAATGTCAATATCGTCCATAATACTTTCACTTTTACATAATTTAATGTCAGGTTAGCTTACTTGTCGAAAACCTCGAAATTCCTCTTTTATTTATATTAGTTGCCATTGATCGCGATTAGAAAAGACTAAAAATGAATTGATAAACTTTAAAAAATCGGTCTTTTCTTTTCTGTTGACAGGACCGAGTATAGGACCCGCAACGATTACCGGCTCCTCCGCTCATATGAGCTAGCCATCGGGTGCACTCCTCCATTTTTTGCTGTCTAAAAGGAGCTCTTGCCGGGTAGAGTTGCCTTCCGCTCGCGTGCCCTTTTACGATATAGGGTTATGTGATTTCATTGCATAACTATATAGCATAAATTTGTTACGTTTGTGCTTCTCATTTGAGGGAAAGAGTCATACAAAATATTTTTGTATGAGTTTTTCGCTCAAATGGGAAACACATGGCCATTTCTACGTTTGGATCTGGATCCGGTTGGGAGGGTGCGAGGGGGCACCACCTCTTATTTGTGGGCCATAAGAATTGTTGAGTAACGACGAAGTTCCCTTAAGTCCATCTGTCTTCCCTAGGTTCAGTTGTTTCTAGTTGATTACCTCCTTTTTTTCGACTTCGGTCGACCCTATTGTGACCCAGGAATTCATGGATGCGGAATTCTTATGTAGTGGGTCCTTGTGCTGGGGGGAAAGAACCCGCCCCACAACACCGCAACGCTAGCCTGCCAGCGCATTCACGCGTCCCCAGACAAGGTCAATCTCGACGGATCTAAACATCCTCTTCCGCCGAGGCAGCAGACCATCGCTGCAGTACTTTACGGATATATTATCTACCTACTTTCACTACACAAGCCAGAAACATGGTGATCACCCCAAAACCACGCTCTGTCGCGTTGACATCTGCTATATCATTGCTGATGAAACAAAGATTAAGGAAAGATGGGCATCATGTTTCAAGCACCCCCTTAATCTTTCACACAGCTCCAAAATATTGGAGCCTATAGATGTTTTTTGGAGAGCTTCCATTGGCTTCGGATGTGATTTGCTCTACCATCAAAGCCCAAAAGAATAACAAAGCATCGGACATCGATGAAATTCCAGTAGAGTTTATCAAATATGGTGGCAGTAGTGGTCACCAAGCTATTCACAAAGTCATCCAGTACATTTGGCAACAAGAACATAGGTTTATGCCAAAAGAGTGGAGCCAATCAATTATATTCGATATCCACAAAAAAGTGACAAGAAACAGTGCGAAAATTTTTGAGGCATATCACTGCTTTGTACAGCGTAGAAAATATTTTCACAGATCTTAGAAAATTAAATCGGATCATATCCCAACAGTACTATTGGGGAGTATCCAGGTGGTTTTAGAACAGGTAGTTCAACAAAAGACCATTGTTCACTGTCAGACGTACACTAAATTTTCGTTGACTTTAAGCAAGCATACGACAGTATTGACACTGTACCAAATAAAACTTAGGGGACCTAAAAACAGGATGCGAAGTTATAAGGAATTTTAGTTTTTTAACATTGCCTCAATAATTTTAAAGCAAACTTTTTGATTCTGTTTCAAATACTTATTAATAGGCTCAGTTACATTTGAATAGTATTTCATAAATTTTCCAAGCCAACTGATCATTTCTAGAAAGGTCTTTATTGTTAACTCTATTAATTTCAATATTTTCTGAATTTAGTTTGGATTCATATATAGTGATAATATGATGCAAAAATATGGTATCACTCTTCATAAAATTACACCTATCTATCTAGATTTTACATTTGTGCGTTTTTAAAGTCCAGAAAATATCTACCAACGATTTGGTGTTTTCTATTAAAGAAATACCGTCTGTTGGGGTAAGATTGGCCCTTTAAGGGTAACATTAGCCCAAAGTTAGAAAAAGTTTTGCTGTGCTGTATTGTAATCATGTGATGTGTTATCGACCTAGTTTACCCAGGTAGCACCACTGGCCCACCTGTTGATGAAGTGGGAGATTAGTTCCATATCTCACCACCACTCCAGTGTTGCTCCATCTTTACTGTGAGAAAGTAATGAAATTTTTTGTCTCCCAACTTTTACTTTTGAAAGCTAATTCTTGAAGACATACTAGCAGGTAAGTGTATAATAATATTATATATTCAATTGTTTCAAATATTTTTGGTGTTATTATGCTGTTACCTTTGTTATATACAAAATAATTCGATTTTACTACTTCATGACATCTTTGGCCCAGAGTTGGGGTAACTTTGGCCCAGTAGTTGGGGTAGCTTTGACCCAAGATGGTGACTGGGCCAAAGTTACCCCAAGACTCATATTTCCGATATAATACTTGAGTAGCAGGTATTTTATAAGCTGTTTCTTAAACAAAACCACTTAAAATATTTTTAACTACTATTGTAAGCACTTTTTTTGTATTTTTTTGCAGGAAAAATGCCGAGAAATTGGATAAGACCTCTTGGAACAAGAAATTACGCCAATTACAAACCAGAAGTGTTAGAGGAGTGTTTAGAGGCTTTTAGATCAGGTGACTTAACCCAAAGAGCTGCAGAAAAAAGTGATAATATACCTAGATCTACAATAAAGAACAAACTTAAAGGGACTCATACAAAAATGTAGGCCGTGCAAGAATCTTTAGCGATGAAGAGGAGCATGTTTTCGAACAACATTTAATAAAAATGTCAGACTATGGGTTCCCTGTAGTTGAAATGGATTTTCGTTATACAGTCAAAAGTTATTTGGACAAAAAGGTGTCCACATTTGTCAGTTCAAAAACAATCTGCCTGGCTATGAATGGACAAAAGCCTTCTTAAAAAGACATGAGAATCTGACTCGTAGGATAAGTTCCAATATCAAAAAGGTCAGAGCCAAAGTAGATGCTTCTCTCATCGAAAATTACATTGATAACCTCAAAGAAGAGGTTAAAGATGTTCCCCCAAATAATATGTTCAATTACGATGAGACGAACCTTACTGACGACCCTGGGAACAAAAAGGTTATCTGTAAGAGGGGAGCAAAATACGTGGAAAATATTTGCGATTTAAGTAAAAGTGCAACATCAATAATGATGGTTGGAAATGCTGCAGGCTACCTCTTGTCCCCATATGTTGTCTATAGAGCTAAGTACTTGTGGTCCTCATGGACTGAGAATGGTCCTGAAGGAACTCGATATAACCGCTCTAAAAGTGGGTGGTTTGATGCAGTATGCTTCGAAGATTGGTTTCAGTCAACATTGTTACCGGGTGTTGAAAATCTAGATGGTCCTAAAGTTATCATTGGAGATAACATCAGTTTGCATGTGCTTAAGCTCTGTGAAGAGAAAAATATAAGGTTCATTTGCCTCCCTCCAAATTCAACACATCTAACACAACCATTAGACGTTGCCTTCTTTGGACCAATGAAAAGATTGTGACGTGACATCCTCCGCAAGTGGAAAGAGTCAGATTCAGGATCAAAATTTGCAACGATCCCTAAAGATTTGTTTCCACGATTGCTAAAAGAGCTTATGGCAAGTTTGGAAGAAAAGCAAAAAGACAATTTGACGGCTGGATTTGCCAAATGTGGAATTCATCCCTTAAACAAGCAAAGACTACTAGACCGTCTTCCAGAAAACCAGCCCGTGGATAAAGACTCTATAGGAAAAGCTTTTATGGAACAGTTGGAGAAGAAAAGAGCTGGGTTTTTAACTAAAAACGGCCCGAGAAGAACGAAGAAAAAATTGCAAGTGCCTGCTGGCAAGAGTATTGCATTTGAAGAAGTTAAAGCAGCCATCTCAGAAGCAGCAAACAAACCTTCTACCAGTGCGTCAAAGAAAACACAAGTTTCCAAGAAGAAAAACAAAAAAAAGCAAAACTCTTCTTCAGATGAAGAAGATGTTGAGATGGTCTTAGAGTCTGATGGGCAAAGCGAAACATTTTCCGATCTGGTAGAAATATTACAGGAAGCAACAGGCATACCTGTTCACAGGTCTAATGATGAAGAAACACCAGTTGCGTTGAAACCTGAAGACTTTGCCATTGGTAACTTTGTAGTGGTTAAGTATGATGGACAGAAATACCCTGGCAAAATTGTTAGTTTATCTGAAGAAGGAAATATAGTTGAATGCATGGAAAAAAGACTCAAGTTTTGGCGCTGGCCAGAAAAACAAGATTGCCTGACTTACGACTGGGTGGATGTTTGTCAGAAGATCAGTCCTCCAAAAACAGCTTCAAAGAGGAACCAGTTCCATGTACCAGAACTTGACAACTAGTATGTATTATGTAAACTGATATCTTTTTTAAGGGGTTTGTAAAATAATTTTGTAAAACCCTACTAGTTTCGCGACCAGTCTGTCCGTCTGTCCATCTGTCCGTCCGTGTGTCACAGCAGTTTTTCTCGGAAACTACTTGAGCTAGAAACATCAAATTTTGTGTGTAGTAGTAAAATGGTGATCTCTTCAAAGTTCAACTACAAAAAAATTTTATAAGGTATTTAAGGGGGGTCTCCCCATATAGGAGAGTGCCCCCTGAAAAAAAAATTTCATTTAAGGTAGCCGATATGGGTATCAAATGAAAGGTCTTGATGAGAACTTTTCAAAAAAGGTCTTAGTTTGGCAAAATGTCCTTCGAGGGGCGCACAGGGAAGGGAAATACACGAAAAATTTGTGTCCCCCCCTCGCGATTGGACACCTGTGATCCGAAAAATCTGAAAAAAATCAGGAATGTAGGAACAACAACAAATGCGTTAGAAGTCGGAATTCACTCAACTTTGTTAGTAATAGTATGATTTAACGATTTTATGTTTTCTTGAATAAAATCTTAACGCTACCCTTAAATTCAATGAAATTCAATACGTAGATGCCTATTTATATGGTTGATCTACCCTGAGAGTTTCATAAAGATTGAATCATATTTCGCGATGTTATAGCGGTTTGAATTTTCCTGTATTACTATGGAACAATATGCGCTGCATTTATTACTATGGCAACATATGGCTATAGAACAACATGCACATTTTACCGACTCAGACACTACAGCTTTGCTAGGATTTGCATGAAAATTTCAGAAATGATAGGTGTCATGTATATCTTTGAGAATCGGTTTAGCTAGTGGTATCAGTAATCGTCAAACAAAATAGTGGCTGTTTTAAATGCGAAGATTGAACAATTTTGAGTTATTTTTTCCCAACTTCAACGTTTAAGGTGCATGCTTTGAACACTTGATTCAATTTGATGAATGACCGAAGAGGAGTACCTACAATTATAGCTCATAAATGATACAAGTCAAGGAGGGTGGGAGAGAGCTCCTAGCAAAAGGGTTTTGTAACCATTCTAGAATTCGAAAAATTGGCCATTAATCGATGATAACAGTACAGGGGACTGGCCCCTGACAAAAAAATTCATCAAACGTAGCCAATATGAGTATGAAATAAAAGTTTTCATGGGAGCTTTTCAAAACAGTTGTTAAACTGTCAGTTTTTACTACAGTGGGGGCACAGGGGAGAAATACATGAAAAATGTGTTTCCTCCGTCGCGAATGGACATCTGAAATAATTATCAAGGGAGATATTTATGAGTTTAACAATACCGAATATTATATTATATTGCAAAATGATTGAGGGGTCTCAATATTGTTTTAATTCAATGTAATGTTTGCTTACACATTAAGATACATTGAAAATTAATATAATCAATGTCAAAAGATATGGAGCTGATAAAACCATAACAAAGCTTTAGATTTGGGCCAATCTTACCCCAGTTGACGGTATTAGAAATCAGGATTCCGTTTGAATAAATAACACATGCTTTATACTGGAAATCTCTTGAGACATAAGTCATCAAGTAGTGAGATGTTGTTGACGCATTTTTGAAAGTGAATGACATTCTAATCAATCCATGAAGTCTCTGGGGCTGTTATATACCTGTCATCTTCTTTGACTATAATTTGACCATAAACTTTTGCTTACTCATCTATCTACCAGAATATAACATGGCTTTCATCAGTCAATGGGTTTTGTTGTATTTCTTTTCGCTGTGCTATAGAATCGCCTAATTTCCAAGATTTTTTTCATTAGTCCACCGCTGAAGTTTTATTGGTTAGTGACTTGGTGTGATCTTGTTCTCAACCGTGTTAAGATAGTGCGTCTTGGTTTCTTCAATTTAAATTACTCTTCTCAATTCTAAGCAAATTTTTCTTTGTTCTTGTTCGAATCGAAAAGCTTCAGTGTCACATGAATTCGCGATCTATCATATAATAGTGTTTTGCTAATCGTGAACTCGTGGACACTACTCGCTTCTAGTGTCTTTATTAAATTATTTGTCATGGCTGAAACCAATCACGAATTCTACCCTGGACTCCTCCTTGTAAAGTGTATGTGGATCAGAATACTAGGTTCATGTTCAAGCTAAGCAAGAGCTTGATATATAGGGTTTTCCAATAAGAGGTGTTATTTTGAATAGAACTTGTGATTTAACACCTTGCGACTTTTCCCTTTGGGGCCACGTGAAAGAGAAGGTCTACGCCAACAATCCAGCGTCAATTCAAGACCTCAAACACATGAGGCTATCGAGGACATAGGGCAGCCACTTTGCGATTTTTTTTTTGTAGCTCTAAAGCCCCTTTCGGGCTTTCGCTTAGAGATAGTTAGAGTATCTTATTGTCACTATCGAATGTATTGGTACTCCCACAAGGTGATATGATCATTATCACGCTTTGGCCGTGTGTTCCTTCACCCAGCTGCGATACTTTCTGATTTCAAACCAGCGCGTATCATAACTGAACAGGCCTATACTCCGTCCGAAGAATAACTTGAACTAAATCTCGTTGACGCCAACGAAACTCATACCAGAGACCTTCGTCTTACGGACTTAGTGCTCTTACCACTAAGCCACGCGGATGGCGATTTAGTTATGGAAAATTTCCTGAAAAGGATATGGTCCTGTAAGCGTGGTCGCGGTGGTCATTTGCCTGATGTTATTTTTTAATATTAAGGATATACTTTCTTCTTTGTAATGTAATAAACATTCGATCATTCCTTTTAAAAAATGTCATTTTTCTTTGAACATCAAAATATAACCTATTATTGGACTTGGTCATGGAAAATTTCATGAAAAGGATATGGTCCTGTAAGCGCAGTCATGGTGGTTATTTGCCTGATGTTATTTTTCACTATTAACGGCATACCTTCGTCCTTACAATGAAATTAACATCCGATCATTCATATTAGAAAATGGCATTTTTCTTTTAATATCAAAATAACACCACACTTTGACTTTACACATTTTTAGGCATTAGCTTACCATTTGAACCAATTTATCGAAGATTAACCTCTACATATTATGTAAATTTATTGAACGATCATTGTGGTGCCTGTGCTAATTTTTATTCTAACTTTTATTTACATAATGTCCATCTGCATGGTTATTACCTGCTTGGATAGGCCAAAATAAAACCAAAATCGTTACATATTTTGGTCTTTATGGAATAACATACCACGCTGAATGTATGAATTTAACTGGTCCAATGGCTGATAATATTATAAGAAATGATTCTTGTGTGTACTAGTACTACGCTACGTGCCGTATATACACTATTTCTTCATTTGTGGACCGGCCCCAATCAGTTTATGTTACAGTGGGGTCCCTCTCTTTTTCGATAATGCAGGTTAAACTTGAAGAGACAAAAGCTTCTTTAGCGTCACCCATTTCAGATGCTCAGGCTGAATTATCTTCTACATATCGGATGAACCAGCAACCGGAACAGGGTGTCAATGTTCTTCCCCCAAAAAAATGCGCATGCTATACAAAAAGAACAACCTCAGCAATTGCTCCTGAGTCTTCCGCAGAATAATTATCAGCAACAGCAGTTTCCGTAGCAACCCTTGACACCTCAATATCTTCTGCTGTCCCCAAAGTTACTTTCACCCAGTCTTTATGACGAAGTGGTGTCGTCACGCCATCACTGTATTATGCAAAATTCTACCGTCAATCTTCGGCCTCTTATGTAAAGCGTACTTAGGCAAAAACAGCAAGCATATAGTCAGAAGTCGATTTCGGCTCCACTTAACAAAGCTACGGACCAGCAACAAAAAAGTCGCATGCAGCAGTCCATTCTGCGTATGCAGCAGCAACAGAAACTTCAGCCGCAATCTACAAAACTCTATAGATAGTGTATTAGTAACGAAGCATAGCAAGCAGGATCCTCACCTCTACAATTGTTCATATCAAGGCTCGCTTAAAACACAAGCAAGGATACACTTGCCAGCTGCATAACATCGAAGCTTAGTTACATGCCTAGGATTTTTAGGAGCGTAAAATTAACAAAAGATAACCTTCCTGACCTGGTTATAAGTTCATACTAACTGACCATTTCAGCTGAACTTTGGATCCCACTTCGTCCCGAGTCTCGACCAAAGGGAACACTCGTTAAAGCATTCGATACAAAGCAACATAAGCGGCGGTTTTGTCCGCCTTCTTTGATGAAATTTCCACATATCTTCTTGCTCGTTATCGACATTCTAAAATTATAGTTTATGGAGACTTCGACATACCGTTAGCGGAATGAGATTCCTTAATGAAACCTAGTATTTCCTCAAGAAATAATCCTTCTTTGTTACTTTCTTCTTTTCTTTCCCATTGTTCCATATCCGTAGCACTAAATGGCCACCTTCTGGACCTTGTCTTGTCAAATGTTCAAACTATTTGTCCATCAATAACTCCTATTTTACATCCTTATATTAAACCTAATCTCCATCATCTAGCACTAACCATTGATAACCTAAAACCTTAAAAAATTGCCTCAGTTTATCGTTACAATTTCTTTAGAGCAAATTATGAGTCAATTAAAACCAATCGGGACTCAGTCAACTGATGCACTTTCTCCTCTCGTCTTGACTGTGATAGTGCTATGAACACATTTTACGGTCACCTTAGCAATCTGATTGCTCATTATACTCCACTGCAAGCTCCTCGCAAAGCTAAAATGAAGCCTTACCACCTCAAAGAGTTCTCTGAGCCTTCAAAACCTAACACAAGGGGCATAGACACTTTAAATTAACCGGAAACGATGATGCCAAACAGAATTTTTGTAGACTGCGTTCTTTGGTTGAAAAAAAGCGCAAAATGGCCATGGCAAATTACGTTTAGAGAGTTCCCTCCTGACAAATAACGCTAAACCCATTTGGTCCTACATCCGATCTTTTAAAAACACTGATGCTTCCTCCACGCAGGATATTTCAAACGTATTTGCCAATTTTTTTTTCTTGTTGACTGTTTTCTGTTCTGATATACTACACTCCTCTTTAAACTTAATTCAAACTTATCCATCATCAATTACATCCTACTCCACTGATCCTTCCGAAGTTGAATCCCTTGATAACTTGCTCAATCCGAATGTTAGTCGTAGTCCCGATGAATTGCCAAATATATGTGTAAAATCACTTTGTTGTTCTTTGTGTTTTCCTCTATTCTTTATATTAAATCTCAGCCTTAGTACTGTCACCTTACCTACGTACTGGAAAGATGCAAATGATTTTTCTATCTTTAAAAACGGCGACTCATCAATTTTTTCAAACTATCGTCCCATATCACTCCTCTCTTGTTTCCCTAAGCTGCTGGAACGACTTCTACACAACAGGCTTCTTGATCATTGATTTCAATTGTCAAAACACAGCAACATGGATTCTTGAAGGGTCGTTCAACTTACTTCCTCGAACTTGGCTGAGTTCGGAGATTATATTGTAAACGCTCTAGATAAACAGTTTCAAGCTGATGCAATATTCACGGACTTCTCCAAAGCTTTTGACTCCATGAACCATGTTCTTCTCTGTAAGAAGCTAGCTTTGCTCGTCATATCCAATTCCCTATATTCTCGAATTTCATCTTATCTATCTGCTCGTTCATGTCGTGTTAAGCTCTTTGGCACAATCTTCTTTCCATTCAACCCTACATCTGGCGTCTCTCAAGGATCAATCCTTGGACCTGTTATTTTCTTACTGTTTATCAATGATCTTCTCGCTGTAATTTTCTCTTCTTGTCTCCTGTATACTGATGATAATATGATCCCTCAAAGATTGTCAGCAACTCCAAAATGATATCTCTAACCTCTATAACTGGTGTAATGCAAACTCGCTTCGTATCAATGTTTCCAAATGTTTTAAAATTACTTTTACTCTAAAAATTGTTCCTTTAACTTACAATTATATGCGTTGTGATGTTTTTCTCTCTTCTACAGTCTCATGCAAAAATTTTGATGTAATATTTGATCACAAGCCTAAATTCGATGCCCATAATTTTAACATAATTACAAAGGCATCAAAAGTTTCTAGTTTTATTATACGGCAAATATTCGCTTGTTTACATGTTTACAAATATTCGCTTGTTCACAAGTCTTCTCCGCCCGCTTCTTGAGCACTGCTCGGTGGTGTGGTCTCCTAGACACTTATATTTTGCGAGCTCGTTAGAACTAGTATTTTGTTTTTCAAATCCAACTTAACTTAAGAGCCCTATGAGTGACGTTCATCCATACTTCATCTCCCTTCTCTGTCGTCTCGTCTCCCTTCTTAGATCAATGTTTCCTTTACAAATTGTACCACCAACAAATTGCATCCACTCTAAGCGAAGACTTGCACAACAGACAGGATGCCCATCCTAGTCGGTCTAATAGCATTCTCGAGGTTCCGTATGCTCGGAAAGATTTATACTTTCAATCATTTATGCCGCGAACTATCAGAAAGCATAACAAGCCTGACCTTGGTTCTCTATCTACGTCCTACTTGGCTTTTAAAAATAAATTAAAGAAGTTACATTTTGTGAATTGCAATTAATATTTCCTTATCATTCAATTTATCACACTTTTATGTAGCCTCAAATTTATTTTCTCACATGTTTTAATTAGTGCTCTTAACTTTTTTCTCCTTCATTTTGTTGCATAAATGTGTCTTACTTTAAGCAATATTTAATTCTCTGTGTTTGTAATTGGATTTTTGTCTGCACAATGGATTTGAATAAATATATCAGTCCAGTGTTTATTTCAAAGGCCAGATTTTACCCCAAATTAATTTTAGTTTGATGTATTCATTTGGCTGAAATACCGTAGCAAAGTATTGCATTATCAGGTATAGTACGTTATGATCCATACTATCGTAGTCTTGATTAAAGTCAACGAAAATTTGATTTCATTTATGTTGAGCTCTCAGCATTTTAAAATTATAGCTTGGCAGTAAATAATGACAATAAATCATTACTATCGTATGCTTGCTTAAAGACATCAAAATTTTTGTGTTCATCTTTGTTGAACTCCCAGTATTTTACAATTATCTGCTTTACAGTAAAGAATTGATAAGTCGTCAATCTATCTGCTCTCATCTTTCCAAGCCAAGGTTAATATTCCGAAGGGTGCTATCTCGAACGCAGACGGTAATGTGCTCGTTCGGGGAGACTTCAATGCTAAAGCAGTCGAATGCCTCAAACAGACCCACGGGGAAAACGAATCCTAGAAATGGCGGTCAGGACAGCGCTCGTTGTACTAAATACCGGGAATACGCCGACTTTCTGCCGTATTGGCTACGAAGGAACCCTACTGGACGTGACATTCATCTCAGAGTCCTTAGTACGGAGAATACATACTTGGAGAGTATTAGAGGACTACTCAGCCAGTGATCATCAGTGCATTCTGCTTGAGATCTGTGATGTTGCTCCCAACCCCCGTGCTCTCGACTTTCTACAATTGGATGGAACATCGCAAGGAAGGATGGAAGTGTCACAAGCTTCGGCAAGAAGCTCAACTAGCACGGAACCATGACTAGGCAAGCAAACGGGTAGCAGCATATAAGTCGGCCAGGAAATGCCTTCGTAAATTGATCAATAACAGTAAGGCTCACTGTTGGCCAGATCTAATGGACAATGTGAGCAAGGATACGTGGGGCCTTGGCAACAAGCTAGTAATGCGAAAGCTAGTGACCGACGGAGACCTTGCATACATAATGCGGAAAAGATGGAGGAGATGTTGCGGGCACTCTTCCCCGCCCATCCCGTCCATGTTGATGCTGTCCATGGTGAAACAGCAGTCGAGTGTCCACTCTTCATACAATCGCGACTCAAAAGCGAGGAAGGCTCCAAGTCCAGATGGTGTTCCAGCTGAGATGTTGCAGCTTGTCTATCACCATTTCCCTGACTTGCTGCTCAGAACATTTAACGCCCGCCTACGGGACAAGGTTTTCCCGATACGATGAAAGGTGGCAAAGCTCGTGCTTGATCAGGTAGAAGAAAGAAAATTCCAAATCGCCATCTGCATACCGCCGGTCATGCATGCTAGACACGGCTGGGAAAGAGCTAGAGAAACTCATGAAGGGAAGACTCACTGACGTGATACGTGCTCCTGGGAACGTATCTCCTCGGCAGTACGGTTTAGAGCAAGACGTTCTACCATTGCTGCGATTATAGAGATGGTGAATGCAGTCCAAAAGGCAGAGGTATATAGTCACACTAAGCGATGGGTTGTTCTGTTGGTGACACTCGATGTCATGAACGCCTTCAACTCCGCTAGATGGGTGGATATTCTAAATACACTGGAAAAGCCTTTTCAAGTTTCAAAATATCGAATGTGGCTTTTGAGGAACTACCTAAGGGACCGATGCCTGCTCAACGACACAACACAGGGCCAACGAAGGATGGAAATTACATCGGATGTTGCACAGGGAGCTATTCTTGGTCCAGACCTATGAAATGTGTCTTACTATGGGCTACTAAGACTAGAAATGCCAGATGAGTCACAATGCGGATGATGTTTCGGCTCTGGTCGCTGGACACACCGTTGAACAAGTGTAACTTAGGCTAGGTATGCTAATGCCCTAAGTGAGAGACTGGTTGACTGCTCACGGGTTCAGTTTAGCACTGGAGAAAACCGAAGGGGTCATCTTTACAAAAACGAGAAATCCTAGAGTAAGGATGATCAGCGTTGGAGACTTGCAAATCAAATCAAAGCCAGCGGTGAAGTACCTGAGGCTACTAATCGACTCGAAGATGAGTTTCTCTGAGCAAATCAGAGCAACGGCTGAGAAGACTTCTTCGGGAGTACTGGCTCAGAGTCAACTCATGGCCAGCGTAAGGGAACTCAGCCCATCAAGAAGACGCCTCTTGATGATAGCTGTAGGGTCAGTGCTACTATACGGAGCTGAAGTACGGGGCGACACTCTGAGCAAGGAGGTATACCGAAAAAGTTTGGCACAAGTACAGAGAAGAGGAGCACTGAGGATTGCATCTTCGTATCCGACAGTCTCTGATTCTGTGATGAAAGTTCTTGCAGGCGGGATACCTATCGCCCTCCTTGCTAGAGAGCGCCGCGCTATTTACCAACATCGAAACGAGGATGCGAGAGAGGAGAGACAGCGCTCGCTCAACGACTGGCAGCAGTCTTGGGTGAATCGCAACAAGAGCAGGTTGACTGCGCGGCACATCCCGGATGTGAGACCGTGGCGAAATCGAAGGCATGGTGAGGCTAACTTCTATCTGACCCAGATTTTGAGCGGGCATGGGTGTTTTAAGTCTTGCCTACACAAGATTGGTAAGTCACGGTCCTCCGATTGTCGGTTTTGCCTAAGGGAGGAAGAAGATGCTCGCCACGTATTTTTCGCGTGCAAAAATGAAATAGGCTGCAACAAGACCGCTACAGGCAGACGAGAGAGCTCACCCCGGATAGCATAGTCGCGGTGATGCTCGAATCGGTTGACAAATAGAACCAGGTGGCATATTATTTTCGGACAGTCCTGAAAGACACAAAGGACTCAAAGCAGCCGGGGTCGTTGAGGCTGGGGGATTGCTTGTCTGGCACTTGCTCTTACCCTCTCCCCTCCCGCTAGAAGAGGGATCCCCCAACTTGAAGGCGCCTCACGGCGCAACAAAACGAGACCTGACCTGAAGTAATGTGTCAAACGGTTCCAGGCTGGGTTCTCAGATTGACAGGGGAGTTGTCCAGTTGCTTTCTTGTGAGCATGGGAGTCCAACTTTCTGTGTATAAATGGTATTCACCTCCCAAGTGCAAAAAAATCTGTCTGCGCTCAAGCCGCCTTGATATTCTCCAACAATACTGTTGGCGTATGATCTGATCTTTTCTTTATTTTTAATTCAAATTTTGCATATCTTTATAGTTATCACACTGTGGCCTGTCACCTCTTTGGTGACTAAGGAATATAATCGGTTGCCTCCTGTTACGTTTGGAAAAATGTGCTGGATGATTTTGTAGGTGGGTTTCAGAGTGCCTCTGCCATTATATCTGATGAAATTTCATCGATGCCTGCCACACAATTATTTTTTGGAGGTTTTTGGTAGAGCACACTTCATCCTGAGTTGATAGAGCAAATAGAAGCTCTCCGGGAATATCTGAAGGCTTCGGTGGCAGTGCAGAATATTAAACAGGCACTTACTAGCTCTTTGACATTTCAGCTTAGCCTCTAAGTGCAGAATATTAAACAGGCACTTACTTATTCTTTGAATCAGCATAATTATGCTATAAAAGAAAACTAAACAAGCAGGAAAATCGAGAATTGTTTCTCCATTTGCTGGCTCAAGCCGTATGCCGAATCTTACTCTCTCCCAAGGCACTCAGCCCGGAACAAATAGATAAGAATACGAGTATTGGCGTTCTAAGGCAATTAAGCCCGGGGCCTACAGTTAAAGCTTTAATTGATTGGTTTTTCAAATATGAGATCAAGTAATATCGTGCATTTCATTTCCTTTAAATAACAAAATGATTAAACTACACATAAATCCCGTGCAATTGCAGCTCAATTAATACCCTAAATTTATTGATATTCACACATAAGTCCTCATTATCTTGTTCAGTTAATAAGTAATTAGCTTTGATGAATTCATTATTAAAGTATAGTATTAATTACTTATGGAATTCTTTGTAGCTACACAAATGAGTTGCATATTTTTAACAATAATTTTTCTGAAAAATTATTCGAGGAGAAAAATGTTAGAAGAAGGTGGTTTCGACGTGTGTACTAATTCTCATCAGGCCATCACTCTTAGATACACACCGGTGATGGCGACCACCATGCTTAGAGGTAAGAGCGTTATTTTTAATTTTCTTACTTATGCGAACTCAATATGTTTTTGTAACTGCAAGTTATGTTCAAGTTAAATTTCCTCTTGTAAGTACTTGTATTAGCTAAACTTTTCTCCTCTAATATTTTTCGGAAAAATTATGATTAAAAATATGCAACTCATTCATGTAGCTACAAAGAATTCTATAAGTAATTTAAAAAGCTATCGGAGCCATCCGAAAGAGTGATCAATATCCGTGCGACGTAATGAAAAGCTTCAATTTGGAGGAAAATTATCGTATAGATTTACATTAAAAATGATGTGAAAAGGATGAAATGATCCAATTAAAGATTAGCTAATACAGTATTAATATTATATATTCAACTGAACGTGTAATTGTATAACCTAACAAAAGAGAAATAAAAAATTAATTAATTAATAAACGTATCTTTTCACTGATCTGATTGACAAGTCTGAAGTAGCAGATAAGTGTTATATACATATATAGAATACACATCATATGAAGCTGCCAGTTTATGCCAGTATACATAGTGTATACTGGTATTGTAATATACTGTCGGATGGAAAAAAATTCCAAATTTTCCCAGTAAATTTCCATCAATTTTCACTATTTTTCACGTTTTTTGAGGTTGGGAAAACATGGTGACGTGATGGACAGATCCTGACCACAGATTTGTGATCAGGAGGTAAAATTACTACCGGAAATATGAAGCGCATAAAAAGTATAGCCAACATTTTTTGTCTGGCTGTAGAAATTGTGTTTGATTCATTTATTCAGTTCGAGTGGATTTTAGGAGCTTTATTAGGTAAATTTCTCGAGAGAAATTTACCTATTGCGGAGAGTATCATATATATATATATATATATATATATATATATATATATATATATATATATATATATATATATATATATTTATATATATATATATATATATATATATATGTATATATATATATATATATATATATATATATATATATATATATAAATATATATATATATATATATATATATATATATATATATATATATATATATATAGATATATATATATATAAATATATATATATATATATATATATATATATATATATATATATATATATATATATAAATATATATATATATATATATATATATATATATATATATATATATATATATATATATATATATATATATGTATATGTATATATGGGATATAACGAAATTTGTGACCACGCTAGAGGCCGCAATTTTGCTCCGATTTTCACCAAGTTTTCAGGAAAGGTGTATTAGGTTAATACCTCAGTTTAATCCGTGAACCAGCTATATCGGCAAAGCAAAAACAAAATGGCGGCCATTTTAGACGAAAAATCGTGATTTCTGTTCTAGCCAAAGTATAGCTCCGATTTAGACGAAATTTGGTACAAAGGTTCAGTGATGTATGTGATGAATCTCACAATAAAAAGTCCAAAGTCCGTACAGCAGAAACAAAATGGCGGCCGCTCAAAGGTCGAAAAACGTGCAAAATGTTGTTGTTGTAATAGTGGTCAAAGCTTTCAACAGATTTTCATGAAATTCGGCAATTGGATAGAAATTATAAGTATCTAAAGAATTACGTGAAAAAATTGGAGGTCAGGTCACAAAAAACCAAATGGCGGCCAGTTGAAACTCAAAATTTCAAAGGCTTCTAAAAGTCGCAATTTTGATCTGACATATATGAAACTTGGTTTCAAGATAGTCATTACTTGAATCTACAGTCTTTTAAAGTTTTGGGGATCATGCATGTGCAAGTTTCAAAATGACGGCGGTTTAAATATGCGTTTTTTTCAGGTTTTTGTGGCCCTCTAGCGGTCAAATTTTCCAGCGGATTTTGATGAAACTTGAGATTCTAGATTTCTGCACTATGTTCTTGTATTATACAAAAAAATTGTAAAATTGAATGAAAAATAGAACAGTCGAAAATTTAAAACCCAATATTTTTAGCTGCCATTTTCACTGAAAATTTAATTATCTTGCCCTGTCTAGAGTGAAACTCCGATTTGAACATGATTTGGCACACTGATTGATGAGGTCCTAGCCCACAAATATTTAAAATAGTCCAAAATCAAATGCATGCATTCAAAATGGCGGCCCCCAAAGGTCAGGAGGCAAGCGCAATTCGCTATTTTAGTAGCAACTGAAATAATGAATTTTTTTCATGGAAACGTTTTAAATGACTTATCTTGAACGTATTTATAAATAAGAATATTGTTTAGATATTGTAAAATTAAAAAATCGCGACTTGTCTGTGTGTCCGTCCGTCCGTTTGTTCGTGCGTCACAATTTTTCTCGCAAACCACATAAGCTAGAATGAGGAAATTTTCTACGTAGATCAAAAGTGGTGCCTCTTGAAATTTGCAGTGTAAGAAATTATTTTAAAGTGTTTAAGAGGGTCTCCCATACAGGGGGGTGACATAAACTCTTTTTTTTATTTCTGTAGCCCTCTAGCAGCGAAGTTTCTCGATAGATTTCGATAAAACTTGAAATTATAAGTTGTTAAAGCAAGTTACTTTAATTTAATTATGCAAATCGGATGACAAAAAAAATTCCGAAAGCTTACAGCTTAATATTTTTAGCAGCCGTTTCAATAAAAATTCAAAATGACGGCCCCTGGTGGTTCAGAAAAGAATCGAAAATGTATATATTAATGGCAATGCAACCGCTGACTAAACTTTTATGGAAATCTTTTGAAATTAACTATTCGAGCTATTTAAGACAAAAGGTTATCACCTTTGTGTGGTAACCACTGTGAAATAAATAAACAACAAATGTGAGAAGAGCGAAACGAGTATAAATATGTTTATAACAATTTATTATCCGCCGATTTTCAATATGTGATCCATACGTGTGCAACTCAATTTAGTTAGCAAAATATTTGCGCCTCTATGAAGGGTCTCCAAATACGAACGGCGGCAGATCCTTTCTGTTAATAAATATCCATGTAGTGCTGCAAAAATTGCAGTAATAAGTCCAGTAGTAGGCAAGCCAAATTCCTTTTCGAAACCTTACGCTACATACGAGAAATTTACCTTTCCGGCTGGTGCTGCCAACGGGGATTTTTTTTCGTGCGCTCGTCTCCCACCACGTAATTAGCATAGTATCATTGAATTTTAGTAGAAAGATGGTGTTTTCAAGCCTGGCATTTAATGTCCTGAGTGGAAAAAGCTGAGAAAAATATCTAGCGAATAAATACATCTCTAAGTGCGCTAATGCGTGCTGTAAATAGTAGACATATTTTTATGCCAAAAATAAATCAATCAACAGTTTTATATATAGCATTCCAAAATTTACGTATGCATTATTTCTTCCTCCCTTCACACCATTAAACATATTAAAATTACTGTTTTGCAAGCATTTGTCTTAAATAAATAACTTTTTAATTGTATGAGTGGAGCTCATTAGAACTGTGCTTTTATAGGTTTAATAAGTTTAAAATTATTATTACTTTATTATTTTCTCAAGACTTTTGCTTATCATTTATTTTCAAACTCTCTTGTATATTCATGCATAAGCCATGAATCCAACTGAGCTATTTTTTCAAACAACAAAAAAAATCCATCATAAAAATCAGATCAAAGATATGAATATTAAAAGAATCGCGAAAGAGGAAATATGTGAAAACTGATTATTGGTTAGCTCTAAATCATAATAAAATATTGATTGAAAATCGAATCGGAGAGAAAACACCAAGAGCCAAAGATAAATCACGCTATGACCTGTTCTAGGATCAATTTTGCATTTATTCTACCAACAGCTGAAAAGGTCGTTCGAGGTGATAAAAATGTTGATAGATATGTTCTTATACGTTCAAATATGTAATGTCATAAAATTTTATAGCAATGGATTCTAGAAAGGATATGTATCGTATCTGGCACCTTCTTCCAATTATTTATTGATACCATGAGATTCTATAGAGCCGATGAGCAAGTATTGATTTCCCTGTTTTCATTTGAATTTCAATCACGATCGTGGGAATAGCGAATTAGTTAGTCGTGGCGAGATAAATTTGAAAGGATGTCTGGATTCTATAAATATCAAATAAAAGGCATAAATTCTCTTGAAAATAGTAGTTAAAGATTTATTGGTGTTTGAAAATATCTGAACAAGTGAATCTTGAAAGTTAGAATGATTTTTTTCTGTCGTTTTATTAATTGGTTGCTGCTGGGTTCCTTGAACGCATATTTCAAAAAATTAATTATGAAAACTTTTTTTTCATAGATCAGAGTAAATATTTTTAGCAATACGATGTTTTTAAAGAAAACATTTCAGTATATAATTTCGCTAGATGTTCATAGTTTATTTAATTTGAAATATCATCGATCATTCAAACAAGACTACCCTTGTTTTGTGATACTGTCACGGAGAAAGAAATTGGATATCCCGCATGTTTTCCATGTGCATCATTGCATCAGGATAGTTTGCCAGACTCATATGTTTCTGTCCAGAGCATATAAATATGTACGTATATATGCGTATACACATACAGTTCATACGCTTAAGTTCTGTCTCACTTTACAAGTCTCTATGTTGCCAACGAAAGTTTTATGCATTTTTACCTCAAATTGATAGTGTCCCACAATTTGTTTCATCTTCGAATTTATGCTGGGGGATGCGATGTATGCTACATGAGAAAAATGAAATCAGCTTGTCACGTTGTCAGTTTTGTTCTGGTTTATTCTAATCTTGTTCACTCTCGCTGTCCAATCATATTGTATGCATTTCTACTCAAGCCAAACGAATGCATACAATATTATTGGACAGTGATAATATGGCTTGCTTTTGCTTTGAGTTCATTTATGTGGTATGATATGGTAATTTGTATACCCATCAAACTATCCTTCCATACATTCGAAAGATATTTGCGTTTGATTTATTGCAACATTATACTCACCAAATGGTACTTTCAAAAATTTTCTTGTGTACATAATTGAGAACCCTAAAATCCCTCTCAACAAAGCACACAAAATATCTTATTTACTTCCAATACTCCTCTTCATACGCTATGATGGGGCATCTTTGCTTTCTTGATTTGGCAAGGTATCGTCGGAAGTTTTCCGTATATTATATCGATATATTGTTCCATATTTGACCTTTATAATCAAGTCAGAAGAATATAAAGAAACAAATAATTTCTGTCCAATAAGTACACAGCAGTATCTTATGATTGGAGGCCAAGGCCCGGCTTGGGTTATCACGCCATAGATGATGATGAGTAGCCTATAACCAAAAAATGCACTGAAATGGCGAACTTGAAAAAGGAGAATATTTGTCATTCAAATAAATTTATAAGGCACAATACTCAAGTAATAAAGCCTCCCAAGTCAAGAAACCACAGTTTATCACTGACATTTTGTTATTAGACATAGTTTTTGGCTTAAATGTTTCGTAGGTACGAGTAACTGACTTGCCTTATCGGTCATTACTTGGGTGGCGGGAATGCTGGCCGACTGGAGTACTCTTGGAGACTAGCATTCTTTAGGAAACTCCGCCCCCACGTACCGGAGAAAACCCCGAAGGGAAATGCTGGCCGACAGGAATACTCTTAGAGGCTAGCATTCTTTAAAGAGTTCCACCCCTACGTACCCAAGGAAATCCCCAGAGGGGGAATGCCGGTCCATAAGAGTACTCTTGGAGGCTAGCATTCTTTGGGGAGCGCCACCCCCACGGATGTCAGGATATGGGGGGTGCCGTGAAGTGCCCTCCTGGGATTACAGGTAACGACCCTGACTGAATCAGGACTATGCTCTGGACAACGAAGTGAAATTTATGCTTTAGGCTGGCGGATATGATGGTTTGGACGTAGTTGCTTTGCACGGTAACACCGAGGTGACACTCGTGCGTGAACGGCTTCAATTCAACTCTAATACCATCTCCGTCCCGGTAAAACCTTATTAGGCCTAGGAGAACGTTCGAAGTTCGCACCATTGGGTTGATGGGGTAGGTTCGGTTGAGATGCACTCCCAATTACCGCTGGTCCGGCTCTGAGCGCATGTCCCCATAAGGGCTAGTGCCAACCCTCGCATGGCCTCCCTGCTCTGTAAAGGTAACCATGGGACCAAAAAGGTGACGACACATACGAACTGGAGCAACCAATAACCAATTAAAAAATCTAAAAAAAAGAAAGCATAAATAAAAACAACGACGACGCAACCAGCGACTGCAGCCACGATGTTAACAGCACATCGAGAGCGGTACCAAAGACGACAAAAACGACGGTGAATACAATGAAAGACAAAAAAAGGAGATTAACAGACAGTCTCGTCCAGACTGAAATTCCTGCGGCATTTGTGTGCAGCAAAAAATGATGCGAATCGTCAGAGCGTCTTAAAAAGGAAAAGTGGAAAATTCTGCAGAACACGTCAGATGCTCGAGCGGGCGAGAAAAATATAAAGAACATCGAAAATTCGATGGTCACTGCTGCGATCGCTACTAAAGCAACTGAAGCAAGGGTCGTAAATTCCGATATATCAACGAACCATCCTTAAGTCAACGAAGAGATTACGGCATCAAAGGACAGGATTGACCAGGCAAATAAAGCGACGCTGTTTGATTTCATCACCAACAGCGAAAATGTGGAGGAAGTACTGTACTCGGTAATGGAAGCCGACAATCTCTCCCAAGAACGATGATCACAAAGTACAGAAGAAGAAAGGCTATTCCGAAAAGCGGGAGATGTTCTAAAAAGAATACAATCTGCATGCGACTTACCAAAAACCAACAAAACAGTAAAGATTGGGCTTCTTGAACTAAACGAGCTCCTAGACAGCATAGAGCATTATCAGATGAGCTAGTAAAAGCCGAAAAAGAGCAGAAGGCTAAAGAAGCGCTGAGGACTAAATCTTAAGGGCACGTGCAGATAGCTCCGCCACCAAAAATAAATAAGAGGATGGCGACTAGCCCAATTGAAGGAGACCGGGATAGCAGAAGGAAAGAAGAGGCACTTGATGGGCGTGTAAATCCAGATCAGGGGTTTTAGATAGTGCTGACAAAAGGAGCGAAAAAATCCGTAAAGAAACTCCTTCAAAAAGTGCCAGAAAACAGAGTGATGGGAAACAGGAGGGAAAGAAGCCCTGACGAAGACTCCGGTAGTACGACTAACGCACTTCGGGCACATACTAGTTGAATTTGGAGCAGAGGCCGACAACAGGGAAGCATTCTGTGACGCAGTAAAGAGCCTCCTCGGAATTGGGTACGTTGTCTGTAGAATACGGCGAAGTTATAAATGCGCTGAAACGGGACATAAAAGGAAAGAGTGTACGAAAAAGGTACACTGTATTTTTTGCAAGGATACTGATGCAAGACCTGATTTTGGACACCAGGAAAACTGCAGAGTTTTCCAGGAGGCCCTAGCAAAAGCAAATACAGAACTTCGATGACCCGCGTCCTTGAGCAGTTTGCGAGGGACATGAAGGCCAATTTTATGCTGCTGAGTGAGCTACACCATGATCAAAGTTCGGCACAATGGTATCCTGATTAAGCTGGTACTGCCCCTATCCGGGTTCGAAATAGTGATTTCCAATCGGAGAGGTGTGGACGGGGGGATGATTTTGTATGGATTCGGTGCTCAGGAACCAGTTTCTTTAGTGTGTACCTAAAGCAAAACGAATCCATATCATCTTTCCAAGCTAAGCTTCACACTTTGGAGGGCTCTGTTTTTGTGAACAAGCTCCCAGTTCATACCAATATACAAAAGTTATACTGGTTATGTAACACTTTTTCAAATGCAGACAGGAATGTGCTCGTTTGAGGAGACTTCAACGCTGTACTAAGCATCAGAAACACGCTGACTTTCCACCATATTGGCTCTAAAGGAACCATACTGGACGTGACATTTGCCTTGGAGCCTTTAGTACGGAGGATACGCGATTGGAGGGTATTGGAGGACTACACAGCCAATGATCATAAGTGCACTCTCCATTGAGATAAGCGATGTTGTCTCCCGACGCCCGTGCTCTCGGCTTTCTACAATTGGATCGAACATCAGAAGGATGGATGTCACGAGGTTCATCGAGGTGCTCACAGCAGGTGCCGCGCTGCAGAGAGCTTCGCAAGGGACGGAAGAACAGGCAGCTCAAGACATGGTGAACTTAACTATGAGCAATATTACAACTGCTAGCAATGCTTTTATGCCTCATCAAAAACCCCGCCACGCCAAGGCCTCAATTTACTGGTCGTCAACTGAAATCACTGAAATCACTGAAAAGCTTCGCCGTGAGGCTCAACGGGTACGGAACTTTGGCAGGGAATGAAACCAGATGGCAGCATGTAAGTTGGCCAGGAAATGGCTTCGCAAACTGATTAACAATAGCAAGGCTCCCTGCTAGCAAAACCTAGTGGAATATGTGAACAAGGGCCCGTGGGGGCTTGGCTACAAGCTGGTTATGCGGAAGCTTGATGCCCTACGGAAACCTTGTATACATGATGCGGAAAAGCTAGACGACATAGTGTGGGCTCTCTTCCCCGCCCATCCTGTTTGTGTTGACGCTGTCCATCGTCAAACAGCAGTTGGGTGTCCAATCTTCACAACTGGAACCGGAAGAGCCATTCCTTTCACTCCAGGTCCAGATGGCGTTCTAGCTGAGGTTTTGCAGCTTGTATATCACAATTGTCCTGACTTGCTGCTCAGTACATTCAACGCTTTTCAACGGAACAGGATTTTCCCGGTACTATGAAAGGTGGCGAGGCTTGCGCTGATCAGCATAAGGAAGAGAAATCCCGGATCGCCATCAGCATACCACCCACCATGCATTCTAGATACTGCTGGGAAAGTGCTAGAGAAACTCATCAAGGGAAGACTCATTGATGCGATTCGTGCTGATGGGGACCTATCTTCTCGGAAGGATGGCTTTAGAGCAGGACGTTCCACCATTGATGCGATGGTAGAGGCGGTGAGCGCGGTCTAAAAGGCACTTTAGGACATGACACAGGGCCAACAAAGGACGAAGTTACATCAGGTGTTGCCCCGGGATCCATCCTTGGTCCGGACCTTTGAAATGTGTCTTACGGCAGGCTTTTGAGACTGAAAAGGCCAGATCAATCGTGCTGGATTAGCTATGTGGATGATGTTGAAGCTCTGGTCGCTGGATGCACAGTTAAACAAGCGCAACTTAAGCTAGGTATGCTAATGTGCCAAGTGAGTGACTGAATGACTGCCCGAGGGTTCAGTTTTGCACTGAAGAAAGCCGAAGTGTTCATGTTTACAAAAAAGAAAACCCGTAAAGTCAGGATGATCAGTATTGAAGACTTACGAATCGAATCAAACCCAGCAGGGAGGCACATGGAGCTACTGATTGACGCGAAGATGAGTTTCTCTGAGCGAATCAGGGCAACGGCTGAGAAGGCTGCATTGGGAGTATTGGCTTTGAGCCGACCCAGCCCATCAAGAAGACACCTCTTGATGAGTGTTGTAGGGTCAGTGCTACTGCACGGAGAAGAAATATGGGGCGACGCTCTTAGTATGGGAGTATACCGAAAACGCCTGGCACAGGTACAGAGAAGAGGAACACTGAGTAATGCATCTTCGTATCAGACAGTCTCTGATTAGTCGGTGAGAGTTATTATAGGCTTGATACCTGTCGCCATCCCTACTAGAGAGCGCCGCGTTATCTACCTGCCTCGAAGTGAGGATGAGAGGGAGATGGTTGTTCGCGAGGAGAAACACGGGTCACTGAACGATTACGAGCCATCTTGCGTGAACTGCACGAAGGGAAGGTGGACTGCGCTCCTCCGGATGTGAGACCGTGGCAAAATCGAAGGTATGTTGAGACTGGCTTCTACCTGACTCATATTTTGAGCGGAAATGGGTGTTTTCAATCTTACCTGTACACGATTCGTAAGTCACGATCCTGCAATTTTCGGTTTTGCCCGAGGAGGAACATAATGCCTACCACACATTTTTTGCGTGCACAAAATGGGATAGGCTGTGTAGGAACCTCTACACGGGGACGGAAGAGCTTACCCCGGATAATATAGTTGCGGTGATGCTCAAATCGGTTGACAAATGAAACCAGGTGGAACATTATGTTCGGTCAGTCCTAAAAGATAAGAGGGACTCACAGCAGACGGAGGCGTTGGATCTGGGGATCACTTGTCTGGCATTTCCTCGTTCCCTCTCCTCTCCCGCTGGAAGAGGGATCCCCCAGCTTGAAGGCACCTCACGGCGTAACAAAACGACACCTGGCCCGAAATAATGTGTCAAACGGTCCCAGGGTAGGATCTCAGATTGACGGGGTAGGTTTTTTGTGGATAGTTCAGTTGCCTTCTTGCGAACAAGAGAGTCCCACACTCTTTGCGTAAATGGGCATTCACCTCCTTACTATAAAAAAAAATCACGGCTTGGGCTATCCCACCAAAGATTATGATGAGTAGTTTATAACTAAACACTGAAAAAAGAGAATATTTGCATTCAAATAAATCTAAACAAACTTAATAAAGCCTCTCAAGTCAAGAAACCACAGTTGATCATTGACGTTATGTTATTAGACATAGCTTTTGGCTTAAATGTTTCGTAGGTACGAGTAATTGACTTGCCTTATCCGTCATTATTTTACCAGCATCAGAGAATGCTCGCTCCTGTGGCACGGATGTTGCAACCATTGCAAGATATTAACGTGCAATTTTTATATACTCGTAAGTGTAGATATTCCAATTGAATTGATTCCCACATTGCGAGGGGTTACAGTTCTTTGATGAAGGATGTTGGTATAAAAATGGCCAAAGTTCCGTTCAGGACGTTCGAGCCACATCGTCTATACTGTGATTTATGTAGGCGGCCTCAACCATGGCGTCATAAGGTTCCCAAAGCCCACCGTTTGTGTCATTTTCCTGTGATGTATGTATAAATCATATTAATTATCTTACAAAACGGATAAAATAATGTGTACCTGGTGATCAGCTTGAGTGATTGTAGATGCAATTGCATGTTCATTAAACTCAGCTTGGACACGATTCATTTCCTCTCGCATTGTTTCTTTAACCATAGCCTCCACGTGATCGCGGACATTGGCTGTGGCTAATATATTCCTAAAATACGTTGTTTAACCTATGATCTATCACTGCTGCAATGACCAATGGCAACACGCTTTTTTAGTTGCAATAAATCAACTCTATAAGCCCACCTGTTGAAGTGGAAATACTACGACAATCATTTTACTGGCTATTGTGTGTTGCTTTTGTAACCTCATGGAAATGTTGAATTAAATCCCTTAGGGCCCTAAGCGTTCCAAGTTCTGCAGTGTAAATGATTTGAATTTCCTTCGGGAATTCTAGTGCAGCAATAGTGATTACTTTTGCTATACGTAGAAAGTGGTCAATCATATCAAAAGTGGAACCCAAGTGCATCGGGTAATCTTGAATCATTCTCAAAGCTATTCCTTCAGTTTTGGCTCTTTCATACTGCACTGCCAGTTGATGAAATTTTAGCTTGTGTGAGAAAATACTACAATCTGTTTCACGCGGTTGATGATTTCAAGAGCTTTAGATGTGTTTGAAACTTCAACTTTGTTCTCAGTCTTTTAGTTCAGTACAGTTTTAAGGGACCAAATTTAACGTATGGTCAAAGTCACCAATTTTTTAACTGGCTCCAAACAGTGTACGGATGGCTAACTTAATATTATTGGCATTGTCGATTACAACTAGCAACATTTGCTTGATGCCTTGCCCCAGTGCTCCATTAATTAACAAAAATGGCCGGCTAAATATTCCGCCGTATGATTCTGATCTCGTCGCTAAAACCTCAGTATAAAGCTTTTCAATTTGATTTCAATGGTAAAATGATCGGTCACTCCCAAAAAAATGGTGTCCGAATGTTCCTTCGTCCAACAATCGACCTTCAAACGCAAACGCAAACGACAGTAGCTATACCGTCATATTTTTAAAATCACCTGACACTCTGTTGTACTTTTTTTTCTTCAATAATAACTATTTTGATGGTAACCAAAGCGGTGCAACTTTTCTTAACAATTTTTGAAACCCATCTTTTCTCCAGTTTTTAAGAGTAAATTATCGGTAAGGATCCTAAATAGATAGATATCTTCTAACTCAAATGCACGTTGACAACATGTTTAACAAGTTGAAGTAGCAGGAGAGTGCTCCTGCCAGAAGGGTATTGTAAAGCAATTAGTAAATCAAACAATATATTCTGCATATCAAAACTTGACTTATGTACAGATTCCATAAACTGAGTTCGAAGATTATTATGGTTATTACATTTTTATATTCGCCGCCATTTTGTTTCAAGTGTTTTGACCCCGTCGTTTAATAAGTCTTGATACACCAATATTACTAACCTTTTCGAAAAATTTTATCAAAATTCCTACATATTTATGGTGGCTAGGTCCGTTGCAAACGTGTATCTCCCTGGTATCACGTGTTAATGTTGTTGTAATTTTTAAATATTCAATCGCCTATAACTTAGCTGTTTATTGTTCGATTATTGTGAAATTTTCAGAACACATACAATTGCTTTCAAAAAACTAAAATTATCGTTTTTGGAAAATTTAAGGTTCCTATTTTGATTTTATCGGTAAAAACTCAAATTGTAGTTTTTGGAAAATTTAAGGGTCGCATTTTGATTGTTTTGGTAAAAACGTAAAATTTATAAAATGTACTATTATTAACAAAGTTGACTGAATTTCGAATTCTAAGGTATTTTTTGCCCTTGTACTCCTTAAGTCTCATCTCTGTGATTTTTGTCAGATTTTTCCGGTCAAAGGTGTCCAATCGCGAGGGGGGAGACACAAAATTTCCGTACATTTCCCTTTTCCCTGCACCCCTCAAAGCAAAATTCGTCATTTTAAGACCTATTTTGAAAAGTTCTCATCAAGACCTTTCATTTGATACCCATATTCCCTACATGTGATGAAACTTTTTTTTCGGGGGCCACTCCCCTATATGGGGAGCCACTCCCCTATATGGGGAACACCTTATACATTTTTTTTGTGATGAAACTTTGAAGAGGGCATCACATCACACCTACTTACAAAATCTTATGTTTCTAGCTAATGTAGTTTGCGAGAAAAAGTGGTGTGACACACGGACGGACGGACAGACGGGACGTGATTTTATTGGGGTATTGTGAAATGATTTTACATTACCCTAAAAAGGCAATGAAAAAGTACTAAGCAATTTTTCATACTCCTATTGGTCGAGGACCCTTTGAAAGAAATTTTCCATAATTGACTAACCTGTACCATTTTGAGGATGCGCCCAACATTGCCAATTCTGATCCCAGTATCAGACAACACCAGGCTGGCATACTTTTGAGGGCTTTGTATTAGAATACAAAACCCTATTGAAACTGATCTGTGCCCGTCTGTCCGTCCGTCTGTATGTCACAGCAGTTTTTCTCGGAAACTATAGAAGCTACTGCTATTAAACTTTGTGGAAATGTCTGAATAAATAATTTTTGGGGTAAAACAAAATGTTTAAAGGGAGTCACCCCATAGAGGGAGGTGACCCTTAAAAATATTTTTTCACCAATGGTAGTCGAATAGCATGTCATTGGAAAGGTATCAACGCTATCTTTTCAAAACAAGTCTGAAAATTACCCTATCAGTATCAAGGTGGGCAGGGGAAGCGGAAATGTACGAAATTTTCATGTAATTGGCAATAACTCACTTGATTATGATTTGAGTTTCATGAAATTTTGCAAGCATAAAGATCTTATGTTAACATATATAAGGGCAAAATGTAAAAATGAAAATGTAAAATGTACAAATCATACTATTATAAACAGTGTTGAGTGAATTCAGGTTTCTGAGGTATTTGTGGCCCTTGTACTCATAAAAACCTTTCTTCGTGATTTTTTTTCAGATTTTCACGAGGGGAGAGGACACAAATTGTTTGTACATTTTACCTCCCCTTGGACCGCCAGATGCAAAAATAACTTTTTCCAGATTCTGAAAGTGCTAAGCCCTTTCATTTGATCCCTACTCGACTACATTTGATGAAAAAATTTGTTACGGACAAATTTGTTGTAAGGGTCGAGCCCCCTTAACAAATTTTGAAGTATTTGATAAGCTATAAACTTTTGAGAGTCCACCACTTTGGCATTTTCACGAAGTTGCGTTTGGCAGCTTCTATAGTTTCTGAAGAAACTTCTGGTGATGCACGGACAGATAGACAATCGGACAGGCAGGCAGGCAGGTTCAAAACTAGTAAGTTTTTGTGAAATTTCTTTCACAGACCCTAAAAATCATGGGGATCTAGAGGTTCAAATTCGTTGAACTTTGCTAATAACTGTAGGATTTAGGATTTTTGTCTGTAAAACTATATAAGTATCATTAAATTGGATGTGATTAGCCATGTAAGTAGTTATTTAAAAGGTTCTTATAATTTTATAAGCTTCAATAAAATTGACAAAAGTTGCAATTACAACTATCATATACGATTTTTCTACCACACGGGCTTCCAATTGAAAAAGGTACTACACTTTTGATTGGATCTTCTCCAAATTTTTAGATTACAAAAATAAAAAAAAAATACATTTTAGGTTTCGGTCAGTCAATGATTTTAACAACATTCAAACAAAATGTTGTATGATTAAAATGGAGTTCTTCTATATTTTTTGTGCATGTAATGGAGGTTTTTCTTGTATTGAATCATTCTACATGTCTGCGTATTGTAGGTTAAGTACAAAACCCTTCTGGCATATGCACAATTCTATCTACTCAACTTGTTTCCGGTTGGCGCTTACCAATTGGCTCGACTAACTGGCAATTTACAACCACCAATATTTTTACAATATATTTAAAATACAAATCTTTTAACTAAACTCAAAATTACAAGTATAAACTGTCCATGTAACTTTGACGTAAATGCTTTCCGTGCAGTTTTTTCGCGGCCACTAGAATTGCTAAAGATGGTACCGACATATCGTAATATCGATATTCCATTCTGATGTATCGATATAAAAATACGGATACTGAGGAGCTGCAAATTATGGGTTAACGATATTTTATTCCCGATATATCAGATCAAGTCATCAATTTAGCAAAACATACTGCATGAATTTCTCAATATTTCCTCCTAACTATCGTGTAGCCGACTGCACAATATACGTTTTTCTAAAAAAAGTTTATATGAAGACATACTAGTTTCGCGACCTGTCTGTCTGTCCGCCCGTCCGTCCGTCTTTCTGTCTGCCCATGCGTCACATCCGTCTTTCCGTCTGCCCATGCGTCACAGCAAGTTTCCTCAGAAACTATAGATGCTAGAAAGCTCAAACTTTGTAAAACGGTCAGAAATGGTGGTTTCTCAAAAGTTTAGGTCTTACCACACATTTCAAAAATTTTTTAGGGGGGTTATAACGAAGTGGCCCTTAACATTTTTTTAAATTAAAGGTAATCGAGTAGGGTTTCAAATGAAAAGTCTTGGTTAGAACTTTAAGAATCTGAACTTAAAAGCTATTTTGTGCATCAGGGGTCCAGAAGCAGGCATAATGTACTAAAATATTGTGTCCCCCAACAAATCGGAAAAAGATCCCGGAGGTGGGCAATACATACTCGTACCTCAGAAATCGAAATTCGCTCAACTTTGTTAATAATAGTATATTTTCCATTTTCACACAGGAAATCAAAGCGGTACCTTTAAACTTCTTGAAATTCAACAATTATAAACGTTGATATAAGATCTTTATGCCCACAAAATTTTATGAAAATTCAGTCATAATCAAATGAGTTATAACAATTTTAATTGTATAGTATTACAACAACAATAACTTTAATTTTTTTCCAATTTTCATGAAAATTTAAGGTATCGTGTTCAATTTGAATATTTTCGAGCATTCAGAAAAAGATCTTAAGCTGGAACGAAATGGCGGTTGCAATGTGCTTATGAAGGAAACTCTGCATCTTTTGCATAAATTTGAATGATTTCTTATCCAAGTCTTGGATAAATTATTCAAGTTAACTATCTACGCTATTAGAAAACTTCTCTCAAACCCTAAGATGGCTACAAAGACCGTTTCATTGAAGCACTATCCTACTTTGTCAATTTGTTTTCATCTGTCATCACGAGTCAATTTTGTTTGACGGTTTGTTGCAATTTTAATTCGTATCGTACGTAATTCTGTATGCAACGAATTCAATATTGTTGGATTTGGTGTTAATGACTTATGTTTTGTTTTTTGTATAGATGCATTCAAATGGTTATAATATAGTTTTACTGACGAATATGCTAAATCCTACAGTTATAAGCAAATTTCAATGAATTTTCAACTTCTAAACATCCATGTTTTTAGGGCTTTTTGAAAGAAATTTCACAAAAACTTACTAGTTTTCCCTCCTGTCTACCTGCTTTTCCGTTTATCCATATGCGCATTAGTCGGTGCGTGACCAGAAATTTTTTCAGAAACTATAAAAGCTACAAAAGTTAACTTCGTTTATACCTTATCAAATACTTCAAAATTTGTTAAGGGAGCTCCCCCCTTATAACAAATTTGGTCGTAGCATATTCTTCCATCAAATGTAGTTGAGTAGGGTATCAAATAAAAGGTCTTAGCACTTTCAGAATCTGCAAAATAAATTTTTTGCATCTGAGGGTCCAAGGGTAGGCAAAATCGACGAAGAATTTGTGTCCTCTCCTGTCGTGGAAACCTGAAAAAAATCATGCAGATAGATCTTTATGAGTACAAGGGCAACAAATACCTCAGAAATCAAAATTCACTCAACTCTGTGAATAATAGTATGATTCGTAAATTTTACATTTTCCCCCATGAATCGAAAAGTTTCCCTTAAACGTCTTGAGATTTTACGATTATGTATATTAACATAAGACTTTAATGCATGCAAAATTTCAAATCGACCTATTCACTTTTATTTTCTTTGGGTTTCCATGAAAATATGAGTAATAGTGTTTAATTTGAACATGTTTGATTGGTTGAGCATTCAATAAAATTATTTAAGCTGTAACAAAATGGTGCCTGTTATGTACTTATGGACGAACCCCTGCATCTTTTGTATACATTTGAATGAATGTTTATGCAAGTATTGGATGAATAATTCATGTCATCGATTCATGTCATCAGAAAACTTGTTTCAAATCCTACCATGGGTACAAAACCCGTCTGGTAGGAGTACTCTCCTACTTGCGAGACTTGTTTCACATCTAAATTTTAAGTGCTCATCTTCAGTCATTCATTAAAAAATTCAATTAAGCATTGATAGCATGTACTCGTATCTTAAATGTTGAAGTTGGGGAAAAATAACATAAATTTGTTATTTTTTGTTATTTGTTTTACGATCACTGATGTCACTAGTTGAAGAAATTCTCAAAGCTATTCATGATACTTATCATTCTTGAAACTTTCATGCAAATTCTAGCAAACGTGTAGTGCCTGATTCGGTTAAAAATATGGTCATCGTAGGACAGTAAGTACGCGCGCCGGTCGTGAGGGTGGCCCACGTTCAATCCTCAGCCTCTGCAGAAACCTTTTCTTAACGGTCTTTTTCATGGTTTTAGCTGTTGGGGTCACTATCTTCAAAGGAGGACAATGAACGTTAATAGTGATGTGATCGCGAGAAAGATGAGCTTGTGGAGAATTTCCGTTCAGGTTGGGAACTCATAATGCTGAGCTAAGTGTAGGAATTTTAAGCCGATGAGGATCAGCTGTAAGGTTAACTACCGGAGGAACAGCTGGTCTAACAGGTGGATGGAGAGGGATTGAGGAAGTGTACGAGGCAAATCGTCCGTGGGAGTCAGCCAATTTTTGATTTGCAAAGCGCAAAAAAAGGACAGACAGAGGCCACGATTTCAATAGGGTTTTATATTTTAGTACAAGACCCTAAAAGTGGTGCGCAAAGTGACGTAAGAAAAGTTTTACGAAGGAGAACCACACACGTATTCTCACTAATTAGATTTATATTAGGAAATTTTTTTCCCAAAGCTCTGTCCATGTTTAAATGAAAGGCAAGTAGTATATGCACTGTTGAATTCACTAGTATATGGTTTGCTGAGCATATACTGGGAAGTACATTACTTGTATTCACTAACGAATTCAGCTGTGGTTAGTTTTCTGTATATTTTGTAGTTTAACCAGGTTTTTTTCCGTGTCACGGTTAGGTCCTTATAGTTGAGTTGTCCGCCTATTTATTTTTTTCACTTTTTTACCTATAGTGATTTTCATATTTGTGTGTATTCCATTCAGTAGTTGTCTTGTTTATTTTCTGGTCAACGAACTTTACATCATTTACAGAGAAGTAGTAATAACGGGGCACACAACGTGAACAAAAACAGGAATGCCAACTGCCTGAAATGCATAAAAACGACCAAAAATGTACTTTGTTAACATACATAGGCAAAAAAACGATCAAAGTTCCTTAGGAAGTACAAACTGCGAACTGCATTGAAAATCAACAACAACATTGGAAACAAACTGAAACCAAAACTGAATGACTCATCAATATGCGAGAACAACGGCATACACAAACTGATCTGCAAGGACTGCGACATGGTATACATATGAAGGATAACACGGAAACGAAGCAGACTCTAATTATGCCACACACTTTCGAAGCCAGGCACCAGCCTAACGCTATGACAAACTCATTGACATTGCTACACGAAAAAATAAGGACCAAGACAACAGACGCTGTATAATCAACGAACAACTTATGGCAAATTCCATCGCAATTTTCTCAGTAATAGACCACCCTCTCCAATAGAAAAAGAAAACGAGATGAAACAGAACAAATGGACATCTAACAATTCAAAGCCAAATATCCCTCCACTTAACCTAATTCAGTACTTTTCTGCTTAACCCATACAATGCCTTTATGAAGTTGTTTCCCTTCACACATTCTTTACACAGAAGATGACTCGAAGGATTCGTAAAGGGAATTGGCCAGTGGATATCAAATAAACAAAATAATAGATTACTACATTATTATTATACTTTGGTATTAGTAGAATTCTTTTTCGCTGTCATCTGATATATTCTAGATCCCAGTGCACTGAAAGCTGCCATGACTTTCTTTCTATTGCTGTATTGCCACTTACTAATACCGATTACTAGATTCCTTATGAATTTTATGCTGATTTTATGTTATTATTATTAAATTGTCTTTCTTATAGGTTATGAAAACCTGCACCCAGTTTTGTTCAAATGCCGTCACTTGAAGAATAAGTGGGGTTACCATAATACACAATACCCTCGACCATCTGGCGACCCATTGAAACCACATTCTTTTTCCGCTACGATACTTGCGAAATATTTTGTAGCAACATCATTCTTAGCGCAAAAGCCAAACTTCTTTGTCAAATTGTATGGGTTACTTAGCTCCAGACTTATTCTTTGCACTACTCTACCCCTTTGATCTTCAATTAAAAAACCTCCTGTCGCACTTACTCTATCAATTTCACTTTTTTTCATACGCAAAATCGTCCCTACAAAACGTAAAATGTTCAGCTCATTGTCCTTACTTTGGTGTATGCATTTTTCAACTGGATTTTCCACCATAATTTTCCCAATAAAAGCTTCAAGCCTGGATTTTTATTTCTCAATTTACGCAAGCAAAGAAGGTGCGCTCAGCGTCATTCATGACTGCGCTGTTACAATGGACACAGCTTGGGTTTATTACCTTGTCCATTTTTTAAGGGGTTTCGTACTGTAAAATTTTCACCATTAGTAGTCGAATAGGGTGTCATTTGAAAGGTATCAATGAGATATTATCAAAACAAATCTTATAAGTTCTTTATCGATACCATAGGGTGAAGGGGAAATGTACGAACTTTTCACATAGCCCCGTCGCGAATGGACCATTTCATCCGGAAAACCTGAGAAAAAACATGAATGTAGGCCTTTATGAGTACAACAACAACAAGTACGTGAGAGAGCTCAAACCTTATGGAAAGGTCAGAAGTGGAGGTCTCTCAAAAGTATAGGTCTCATCAACTACACGAAAATATTTTAGGGGGGTCCCCCCTTATAATAAAGTGGCCTTATAATAAAGTGGCCCTTTTTTCATGAAATGTAGTCAAGTAGGGCATCAAATGAAAGATCTTAGCACTTTCAGAATCTGAAAACTAAGTCATTTTTTGCATTACGAGTCTAGAGGAGGCAAAATGCACGAACAATATTTATGTACCCCCCTACACGATGCAACATTTTTGTGCTGAACATCTAAAAAAATCACGAAAGTAGGTCTTGGTGAGTCCAAGGGCAATAAATATCTCGAAATTCAAAATTCGTTTGTAAATTTTACATTTCAACCAAAAATCGAAAGGTGCCCTAAAACTTTCTAAAGTTTTACATTTATGTAGGTTGATATAAGACCCTTATGCCTACAAAATTTCATCGAAATCAAACCATAATCAAGTGAGTTACCGCCATTAAAATTTTATGGAATCACAAAAATAATAAGCCATGTTGATAGTTAATACATATACAAGTATATTTCAAATCGACCAAGGTACTCTTATGATGAAGAATGGAGAATCATTTAACTTGGAACGAAACCGCGGCTCTTGTGTGCTTATGAACGAAACTCTGTATCTTTTGGATGAATTCAATTTCTTAAACAAGTATTGAGTGAATAATTCAAATCATCGATTCATGGCATCAGAAAATTTTTTTATGAACCCTAGAATGATTATATAGCCCTGCCTTTAGGAACTCCCTCCTGCCTCCCCAAATTTGTTTACCTATGAGTATTAATTGTAGATACTCACCCCCAGTCATTGATTAAATGGAATCAAGTGTTTAAAGCTTGCACCTTCAACATTGAAGTTGGAGGAAAACAACTTAAGATTATTCAATCTTCCCATGTAAAACAGCCGCCATTTTGTTGGCGATTACTGATATCACTAGCTGCACCAATTCTCAAAGATATTCATGATATCTATCATTCTTGAAACGTTCAAGCAAACCCTAGCAAACCTGTAGTGCCTGAGTCAGTAAAAAGCGCATATTGTTCCATAGCCATATGTTTCCATAGTAATACAGCGCATATTGTACCATAGTAATTCAGGAAAGTTCAAACCGCTATACTTGTAACTTCGTCAAAAACCATTCGATCTTTAGGAAAGTATCAGAACCGTTCAATCTTATAAATAACCATCTGTATTAAGGAATTAATGGAATTTAATGGCACCGTCAAGATTTTATTCAAGAAAATGTAAAATTGATAAATCATACTATTCCTAACAAACTTGATCGAATTTTGACTTCTCACGTATTTGCTGTTATTATACTCATAAAGGGATACATTCATGATTTTTCCCAGATTTTCCGAATGAAAGGTGTCCAATCGCGAGGGGGGTATGCGAAAAGTTCATACATTACTCCTTCCCCTGCCCCCCCATAGTACTCATAAGGCTTCTTTTGAAACATTCTCATTGATAACTTTCCAATGACACCTTCTTCAACTACCAACGGTGAAATTTTTTTTGACGTGTCACCTCCCTATATGGGGACCCCCCTTAAAACAGTTCGAAAAAATGTTTCACCCTCGAACTTTCAAGAAGTCACCACTCCCGACCTCTTCACAAACATTTCTGGCTATAGTAGCTAATAATAAAATTCATAATAATAATAATAAAAATAATAATAAGAATAATAATAATAATAATAATAATTATAATCATAATGTTTACGTTTTTGTACTAAAATACAATACCCTATTGAAATCACGACCGGCTTCCGTTTGTCCGTCCATCTGTATGTCACAGCAGTTTTTCTTCAAAACTATGGAAGGTACAGCCACGAACCTTTGTGAGAAGGTCAGGAGTTATGACCTCTTAAAGGTTTCGGGGTGTAAAACATTTTTGAAGAGTTTTAAGGGGTTCAATAAGATCTTCTCCAAACAATTCTGAAAATGACTCTATCAGTACCGAGGTGGGCAAGGAAGGGGAAATTGCGATTTAAAATCTTTTACCCGAAAAACCTGAACCAAATCAAGAATGTAGTCCTTTCTGAGTAGAATAACAACAAATACGTGAAAAGTCGTCAATTGTTAATATTAGCATGATTTATCAATTCTACATTTTCTTGAATAAATGCGTAACTCTACCCTTAAATACATAGATGACTTTTTATAGGGTTGACCGGCCCTGAGAGTTTCAAGAAGATCGAATGGTGTTTGACAAAGTTATAGTGGCTTAAATTTTCCTGTATTACTATGGAACAATCTGCACTGTATTATATTATGGAAACATAGACCCATGCAATAACATGCGCTTTTTGCCGACTCAGACACTACAAGTTTGCTAAGATTTGCATGGAAGTTTCAGGAATGATAAGTATCATGAATATCTTTGAAGATTTGTTCAATTAATGACATCAGTAATCATGAAACAAATTGACAACTGTTTTAAATGAGAAGATTGAATAAATTTGAGCTATTTTTCCCCAAAATTTAACATTTAAGGTACATGCTTTTGATGCCTGATTGAATTTCTTTATGAATGGGCTGAAGATGAGAGTTTAACCAAGTCTTGGAAGTCGGAGAATACTCCTACCAGAAGGGCTTTGGAACCATCTTAGAGTTCAAAACAATTTTTTTGACGGCATGAATCGATTACTTGAATTATTCATCCAATACAAATACAAATGACAAATCATTTAAATTTATCTAAAAGATGCAGAGTTTCTTTGATAAGTATGCAGAAGTTGCCATTTTCCTCCAGCTTAAATAATTTTTCTTAGTTATCAGCCAATCAAACATGTTCAAATTAAACGATATCACTTAGGCTTTCACGAAAACCCGAAGCGTATACGAGTATCTTGGTCGATTTGAAATATGTATCAAACATCAAAACGTGTTATTGTCTTTATAATTCCCTACAATTGAAATGGTGATAGCTCACTTGATTATGATTTGATTTCCATGAAACTTCGTTTGCATAAGGATCTTATATCAATCTACATAACAGTAAAATTTTAAGAAGTTAAAGGGCACCGTATAAATTTTTGGGGGAAATGTAAAATCTACAAGTCATATTATTGTGCACAGAGTAGCCTGAATTTTGATTTCTGAGGTATTTGCTGCTCTTGGACTCATAAGATCTACATACGTAATTTTTCCAGATCTTCAGCTCAAAGATACCCAATCACGAGGGGAGGGGACATAAGTATTGGTCGTACATTTTGCCTCCTCTTGGATCCCTAATACAAAAAAAAATAATTTTTTTTAGATTTAGAATATGCTAAGACCTTTCATTTGATGCGTTACTCGACTACATTTGATGAAAAGACATGTTTAAGGGCCACTGCGTTCTAGAGGGGACCCCTTTAAACTCTTGAAATATTTGATAAGACCTAAACTTTTGAAAAACCACCACTTCTTACGTTGTCATAAGGTGTGATCTTTGTAGCTTCTGTAGTTTCTGAAGAAATTTTTTATGACGTGAAACTAGTGGGTTTTCCTAAAATTTCTTTCAAAAAAGTCCTAAAACTCATGGAGGTAGATCCAATAACAAATAAATTAGAGGTTAAAATTCGTTGAACTTTGCTAATTGTAGGATTAAGCATTTCCGTCAGTAAAATAGTAGTAGTAACATCAAGTTAGATGAAATCATCCATTTAAGTGGTTTTTAAAAGATCCTTATAATCTATACGTTACAAAAAAAATTTTACAGAAGTTATAGCCATTTGAATTTCCTCCAATTACAACAATAATACACGATTTTTCTACTAGATGGGCATTTCATGGAACCAGATACTACACTTTTGATTGGGTTTCTCCAAATTTCCAGATAAGAGGAATAACAAAAATATATTTGAGATGTTGGTCAGTCAATGATTTAGCATTATTGGAGCAAAATGTTGGCTGGTCAAAATGGAATTCTTCTAAAGCAAGAATATATTTGTTGTGCTTCCCATAAAAGTGACTCTTGAATTAAGTTCTTCTGTATATGAGTACATCCGCTTATTGGAGGTTAAGTTCAATAACCCTTCTGACATGTGTGTAGTCCTATCTACCCAACTTTGTAATGAATCAGGCGACGCCGCTGGGTGACCACTACCAACACACCTTGCTGCCACCGCGAAAATGGATTACGGTGCACGGATTGGTTGACCGGTTGGTACCATCCGTTGGCACTACTCAGACTTAACGTCTAGAACCGATGAGACGTCGGTTCCTCGTACGGACTTGAAAGAAAATCATTACAACTTGTTTACTTTTGGCTTCAGTTTTTCATTTCAATTCAAAATTAGTTTTTTACAAACAGCTTTCAGCTTTTGCTTCCTTTTTCATTGGGTATAGTAAAGAACTAGTCTAGTTTAAAAGCGCAGAAAGCAAGCAAGTCATAATGTTTACGTTTTTGTACTAAAATACAATACCCTATTGAAATCACGACCGGCTTCCGTTTGTCCGTCCATCTGTATGTCACAGCAGTTTTTCTTCAAAACTATGGAAGGTACAGCCACGAACCTTTGTGAGAAGGTCAGGAGTTATGACCTCTTAAAGGTTTTGGGGTGTAAAACATTTTTGAAGAGTTTTAAGGGGTTCAATAAGATCTTCTCCAAACAATTCTGAAAATGACTCTATCAGTACCGAGGTGGGCAAAGGTAGGGGAAATTGCGATTTAAAATCTTTTACCCGAAAAACCTGAACCAAATCAAGAATGTAGTCCTTTCTGAGTAGAATAACAACAGCTTTCAGCTTTTGCTTCCTTTTTCATTGGGTATAGTAAAGAACTAGTCTAGTTTAAAAGCGCAGAAAGCAAGCAAGGCGTACATTGAGCCGTCATCTTTACAATAATGATTTGTGTCAGTTTCTCCCATTGAACACCAGAATCTCACATTTAATATCAATAAATTTTTAAGTCAACCGTTTTGCGATCTGGCGTAGGGTCTGATGTCATGGTGGTCAGACTAAAGAGTTTCTACTGGAATGTATCGGATGCATAACTCAAGTCATCGATTTATGTCATCAGAGAAATTAATTACAACATTATGCTTAAAAAGTCCTTATGGTAGTAGCTCTCTCCTATCTGCTTACTTGCCTTTAACAAATATTATTCTATTCTAATTATAATTAATTAGACTTAGCATCCTTTTTAATTACACTAAAAAGGCATGATTTGATCCATTGGAATCGTTGCAATAGATTCAACAGGACTTTGAAGTCAACATATGTCCTCAAATTACATATGCATAAACAATTTTCGATGTGACTTTATTCTATTTTACTGTTGGTTTCATTTATTCATGGATAGCTTAAAATAAAAGGTAAGGTTCTGTAGCTTGTATACAAGATCCTGTTGGTGAAAGACAGCTGAACTTGCAGACAATATAACCTCTTGATAATGGTAAGCCTATTCAGATCTTAAAATTGACTCAACAAACCATCTTGCCCGATGTTATTAGTAAAACTCATTTGATGTTTTCGATAATTCAAAAATACCAAGCTGGAACCTTTTTAAATCAGTTTTCCATGAAAAGACACAAAGTAGCTCACTTTTCGTTAGCACAAAGCGATTCTGAATCGAATTGAATAAAATAAACGTACCCAACATCTGGATAAATTTCATTTGCTAAAAGGATATTAATTTTGCAATGACTAGGGACGCTTGATCTGATCTTTGCAAACATGAATGCTTTTACTTCAAAGCTATATATTTCCGTCATGGTGAACTGGCTCGGTGAAAATTGAAGAAAATACTTAGGAAAGCAATGATTGACAGTCGATTATCATCTCATTGCAAAAATTTATGTGTGGTTTTTCTGATTTTAACCGTTCTTGGGTCGAACCTTTCTACTGAAAATAGGTCTAGAAGGATAATGAGTTAATAGTAAAGTAGGTCCTATTCCATAATATGTAAAAGTAATTAAAAGCTGCAATCAAATTAAAAATAATGAAAATTTATTGTTTGTAGAACAAACAAATCCTTATAGGTGGTTCTGTTTCCAATGTTGATTTCATTTGAGTAGCTATTAGTCATGAAAAAGATGTTATTTCAAGATTTTCATAACCATTTTTGCTTAAAATTTACAAATCGAAACACACAAATAGAGAAGGAGAAAGAAATTTACGTGGTAATTAAATAAACTGATTCAATTTTTTTTAATCAAGCAACAAGCACGATACAATTGATCCTAACGTTGTGTGGATTGTATTTACCAGTTCATATAAGAGACACATTATTTATTTCATTATTCTTTCCTGCTTTAGTTACATAAAAATAAAGATCAAATATTTTCTTTTAATATTAAATCTTGTCTTCTTCTTCTTCTTAGCACTACAGCCCTTCTCGGGCCTTCGCTTCCTGCAAATAGCGCCTCCAACTGTCTGGGGCCATTGACCGCGTCCTCCAATTTCGAAGTCCGAGTATTGATGAATTGTCTTCGTCGACCGAGTAAGACCAGCGTTTCCTCGGTTTCCCCACTGGTCTCCGGCCTTCAGTTCTCCCAACGAATACCTTTTTGGGTATACGTTGTTTCTCCACACGATTCATGTGGCCAGCTCATTGTAGCTTCCGCAGTCTTATAATCGTTGAGACCTCCAGGTCGTCAAAAATTTCATACAGCTCATGGTTGTATCAAATTCGCCATTGGTCTCCGTCTAGCTTCGCTCCGATTATTCGCCTCAGGACCCGTCGCTCAAAGGCGTTCAATATATTTGCGGATGCTTGGGTTAGGGTCTATGTTTCACACCTAATCTTGTCTTAAAGAAACAATAAGGAGTGACAAGACAAAAAGCTGTAAAAATTACCAACACGAGCTGTCTAGTAATTATCAATTATTCATACATATCGTACATGCGCATACAGCTTTGAAAATATAGCCTCATGTGTGCACTCACAACAGAAGAACACCGTAAGTATCAGAAAAGGTCTTCTGTCTTTTTTTAAAGCTTTACGGCAAAGGCATTACCTATTGACGTAATAACGCTGTGATAGGTTTTCTTTTGTTAATCGATTCTGCCATTTTCCCGATAACACATTATGCCGATCCTGTCAAGAAAGTCTGAGTATAGAGGAATTCAATCAATTTTTCAAGAAAGCGATACAACTTGACCAGGAAGAAAAAGCAAAACCGCACGTCTCCCAGGAAGAAAAAAGGCATCCCGAGTGGACCAACAGAAACAGCAAAATATATCGGACCAAGCCAATTACGATAGAGAAATCGCGTAGAAGAACAGCAGCCAGTAGTAAATAAAGTACAACCATCGATCAAAAAGAAGCGTTGTGAAGGCCGAAAAGCGAGGCTTCAGCGGGAATTGAAGGATCTGTACCAGCTGATATCGATCACCGAAGGGGACGAGCAAAGGCAATTATTGAAAAAGTTGGGCACACTCAAAGATGGGAAATAGCTGTAGCACAAATGTAAATGAAACCTTTGTCGAAAAGTATTCGCAGGGTATATAAACGGAAGCAGTGCTCTTAGTAGTTTTAACTATAATTTACTTGTACAATAGCCATCATGCAAAATATGTTAAAAACCATTAATTAGGAATATTTCTGTTTAAAAAAATGCAACAAACATTTTTTTAATCAATTTTTTTTGTATTTCCAAGAAAAAAGCACGGGATTTGGTATAGGAACCTAACAAAATTTTTATAAATTTAAAGAAAAATGGCAAAAATGGTACACCAAGAAATCTTTGCACTTAAACTTTATGAACAAAATGAAATCAGGAAAGAGTTGCTTCAAATTTTCTGTTTTGTAGATGACGCAGAGGTTTTCGAATTAAAAAAGTAGGGTGAGACCGGGGACAAAAGTAACAGTTTTTACCTAAACGCTGGTTTCTCACTGGTTATTATATTTTTTGTAGAAGTTATTGTATCCATATATTAATTTCGTTTATACTCTAAATATTTATATGTAAACTTACCTCATCATTTGCTGCTTGCATTGAATTACAGAGATACAAAACAAAATTGTCGATTGTTACTTTCAACCCCGAAGTCAAGGGGAAAAATAACACGTTGTGGGTCAAATGTAACATGATAGAGGTATGTAATAAATATGGCATGTAATATCAAATCAACTCATTATATATCATATAGATATTCATTAGAAAATAAACGGAAATTTTCATTAGTACTTATCACAAATAAACGTTTGTACTTGTAATACTTAAATAGTGCATACTCTATAAAAATAAACAAAACTGTTGACTTCTTAAATATAAGTCTAATTAATAACGCAATAAATTTTTGTGAGATTCAGTTATATCTAATTAGGCTCGCAACTATGGCATACATAGTATAGATCATAACTTATGCATGCAGCATGTGACCAATCTTCGCAATCGATATGCTATATCAACTGTTCCTTTTGCCGACTATTGCTGAAAGGATCTAACCAAATGAAATAAAACCAATCTTCTTCGTCAGATGAATTAATTTCTTTTCCTTTAGTTGTCTTCTTTGCCATCAATTTCCTCGTGGCTTTTGTTTTATCAGGTTGTAGAACAATTTTCTTAGCTGTATTCCTTTGATTTCATTCTTCCTCAATAGCTGTTTTACGTTTCTTGCGCCCCTTATTTATTACAGTTCTTAGACTTGCTCCTGGTAGGCCTAATATCTTGCAGTGAGAAAAAGATTGATTAAGAACTTTCTTGTACTCCCCTAGATCCTATTAATTGCAAGTTGGACTTGACGTCGTCAATTGGCATATCCGGTTTAAGTTGGAGAACTCAAATAATTATGAGAAATTTCTTTGCTAATTTGCATGGGACGATCTTGTAGTGAAAGCAAGTATAAGAATGTCCGTTCAGGACTGCAGCGATGGTCTGCTGCCTCGGCGAAAGAGGATGTTAAGATCCGCCAAGATTGGCCTTGTCTGGGGACGCGTGAATGCGCTGGCAGGCTAGCGTTGTGGTGTTGTGGGGCGGGTTCTTTCCCCCAAGCGCAAGGACCCACTACAAAAAATATTTAGCATTCGCGAATTAGAAAGACTCTAAAATGCCAATCGATTGGTGAGGCCGGGGGAGCCTACTAAGGGTTGAAAATTGCTTGTTCAGAGAACAAGTTGGGACGAGCAAAAACGGACGGACTGATGGAGACTTCGTCATTAACGACACTCCTTATGGCCCACAAATAGGAGTGGGGCATCCAGATGGAGGTGGTGTCACCTTGCACCCTCCCAACCGGATCAAGATCCCAACGTAGAGGTGGCCATGTGTTTCCCATTTGAGTGAAAAACTCATACAAAAGCGCTTTGTATGACCCTTTCCCACAAATGAGAAACACAAACGTAACCAATTTATGCTATAGAGTTATGCAATGAAATCACATAACTCCACTTTACCATCCAATGTGATGGAAAGCCTGGCAATTATCCGGGAAAGGAAAAAGTTGATGAATCAGGATGACGGAAACTGCAGATCATGGCTATTTAAATTAATTGAATAATAATATCTTTTCTGACTCTTGCAAAAATAATATTTTTACCCCTATTGTAAATTACCTTTCCTACCTTTTACTAGCTTCAGCAAATTTCCCTAACTACCTTTTAATGATCTAAAGTAAATTTCCTTACACATAGCTATTATATAAGCAGGAATGTGAGTGAAAATAAAAATAATCGCTGAAGAAAACCGAACGATTACGGTCGAAAATCGATTTCGAGAAGAAAAATAAAAATAAAATACACAAAACTAAAAGGAAGCTGTCTTTTTCTAATTTCAGTTGGAGTATTTTGTGAAGGCAAAAATGAATTCGATTACAAATATAATAACTTCTAATTATAGTCTGGAATCTTTGGTTTTCACTAGTTTCCCCCTTTTTTTCATTTGTCCGTTTCTGTCCCGTCCATGTCTTTTTGTTTCGTTTGTTCTTCGCAAATGTTATTTTAAAATTTACCATGATTTGCATGAAACGAAGCGCGATAACACACCCAATTTTTAAAGAGTTCCCTGACTGCTACAATGCGGAAAATAAATAGCTAGTTACATTTTCCTTTGTTGCCACGTATTTCTTTTTTTTTGTGTATTTCTTCTCCATTCGAATTAAATCCTGCTTAGTTAATGTTCAACTCTAGTTCAAATCACCATTTGTATCTCCACCAATTTTCCATCAATGCAATTCATGACCTATTCCATCCAGCCTGCACTTTGCAGTTACCTGTAACTAACACGGACACACCCCGTCGACTATTGCAGCTTTCATTGAATATGCCTAACTTAGTTCAAGCGGCTCGATGGGTTTTATCTAATTGTACTTTGGATGAACACATAGATGTGGCGGTGTTTGTTGCACTATAGTATGCGCGAGCGCACCAATCGCTGTCGTATCACATCACTTCGGGATTCTCACAAGTACATCGACTACGGGCGCGAGCAAGCTCACCAATAGACACAAAAATGAAACAGCGGCAAACCGCCGAACCAACACACCCTGCAAGCCGTTCTCTCGCTCGTCCACACACACTTGCCTAGGACTAGCCAACATTCTTAGGACACTTCAAAATATTTTTAATTCGATTTCTAATTAATTTCCGCGTAAGTCTGATTGCTCTGCCACACTGCACTTAACTCAATGTAATCTTTCTTCGAGTGCACCTTTCTTCTTTCCCTTCGTTTTGCATCCCGTACTCTGCTCAGAACACTTCACTACTCTTTTGCTTTATCCTAATGTGTACCATACGTACGTGACGGTTGAGTTATCCCAATGTCGGACCATGTGAAGCACAGGAACATTATTGTTCACAACTTGAAATAAAATTTACATAGATCGATACGCGGAAGTGTCAAAATTGCAAAAACATTGCATTATTCGCTCCAACTCCGCGGAGTGTGTCGATAGCTACCGACAGCAGAACTTTCGTCACTGTCCGTTGGTATAATGCGTCATCCCTCCTTAAAATCAGGGATATTCACTTTCGCGATCTCCGAAAAACAGGCGGTTTTCCGGAAAAAGTTCTAATTTACATTTCCGCGCATCCAATTAGACTTAAGATTTTTGAAATTCGGAATCTAAATTAAGCTTTCATGCAATGACGTTCTAGTGCCTCACATTTGTCGTTCTTTCGTCCTTCCCGTATCGCCGTCCAAGTCAAAATTGCTCTTATTTTCATCCCAGCTAACTCTACATCCCACAACGGTTTTCCGTGCCTAAGCAGGTTTTTCTCCTTGCTTGTCCGTCGTCTACCATAGCGTCACGCTGTTATGGTGGATGAAGACGAGCCCCTTGCTCACCCACTGAAGATTGCATTTAGCAATGCAATCCGTGGAATGCTGTTTTATCTCAGCGTTCCTACACTCGAAATTTTATTTGGCAGATTTAACATTTTTATTTCTTTCTTTTATTAACAAAATTTAACTGAAGTAACGAAAAATGAAGAAAATTTTAAATAGTAATAAAAATTAAATTTCATAAAAAATATAATAAAAGAAAAACGTTTAAGTTTTAATATAGAGGAAAATTGATATTAAGCAACATTTAATACAATAACAAGAAGAAAAACTATTCTACAAATTACAAGGGAAATAATTACTTTTTTTTTAATCTGCCATTATAATTTTGGATAGGAGATAGGAAGGTTTTCGAGCAGTTTGCTTTAATGACTGCTCGATTACTACAATCTGTTACTAATGATGGTGCAAAGTCAACGGCTGTAAATATTTTCTTACTAAATGGACTATTGCTCGTGCATGTGAACCCAGAAAAAACATTTTTAGTGGTGAATGCAAGAAGAAATGCTTCTCTGACAATCGCAGTAGTGTAATGTATATTATTCATCGTTTGACCTGGATGAATTTGCATCTAGTTGTCTGCAGCTTTATTTATCGTTTCGTTTTGTGTTGTGTGATTGTCGAGCAATAATAAACATTTTTATCAACCGTTGATTTCACTTGTTTTTAAAGTATTGCAGAAATAGCAAAGTTCTGCTTCTTGCATCCATCTACTGGCAATTTCAGCAACGGAAGATCCAACAGGACGTTCACGTAAAATATGATGTTCATACTGCTTCAACGAGAATACAAAAAAGGAGGTATTTTTGTCCCTTGAGCGTTAATCGCAACAGCAACTGTAACTTATTTTCCACGTTCCGCTCAGGTTACTGCACCTACTTATTCAATTCCTTTTTGAGCTACAATTTTGCTTGGTTTTTGAGCTGTTGTCATCCCTGTCTCTTCCATGTTGTGCATAGCCTTTAATTGGAATTCATATCTATCCATAACATCAGCTAAGTTATCAAAAAGTAGATGGACGTTATGCACATTAAAGGCTGAGGCTCGAGACAGACTCGTTGCTTGCGAACATCTCAAGGATAAGGTCGAGTGCCGTTTTAAAAAACCTGCTAACCATCCCTTGCCCACAATCCAAAATAATCTCCCGAGCACTCAATTTAGTAGTCCTGTAGTTTTTCTTCTTCGTCAGCCGTAAAGACCCGATTAACACAACGGTAACCAACTATCGCATTAGTATTTTCTGCTCCTAGTTTTTTTTATACATTTGTACGATGTCACATGGCAGACATTTTATTTTTTGGTGAGACTGCGTCGCCAACGTATTTTTATACTACCATCCCGGTGGTCCCTCGTTCCGTTTTTCTGACTCACTTTTTTGGCATTCTGTTGGGATAGAAAAGCGTAAAAAAAAGTAATACGCAAACGAATCATACTTTTCTGATTACGGGGATAAAAGTAACATGTTACTTTGTCCCCGTTGTGCTATGTTGCTCACTTTTTTGCTAATGCATGATTACCTACCTGAAAATGGAGTTTCCACACGAATTCAATGTATACAATAAGTCAACGATCTCATAAAAAACAATTACGTAAATAGCTACATGAATCTCCTCCTTTTAATGCCACGTTAACACTTGTTGAATAAATGTCAAAAAAACTTACTTTCGGCACGTTAAGCACACACAAATTGACGGGTTGATGAGCGTGTGCTGACTGAATGCAAGTGATGAACCGTCGCCAGTTATCTTCTAATGGCAACGGAGTAGAATTTCCATTATTCGATAAACCCACAAAGCATTTGCTACTTTCGACCCACTGTTACTTTTGTACCCAGTCTCCCCTACATTTAAACATTAAGTAGAAGGTATTGTAGCCCAAATTAAAGCACAACTAAAACTACTATCCAAAAACATGACTGAGTTTGTCATGAAGAATATTCCACTTTTTGATGGTGATTATAAGAATTTAAATTCATTCCTGAAAATTGTGGAAGTAATTGAAGGAAGTCTTTGTCCCGATGCCAAAACAGCACTCATTGATTTTGTATATTACTGTTAATCATCGGCTTATGTGCACACTACAAAAGCTAGCATGGTTATCCCTACAAACTGTGTGCAAATAGAAACTAAACTAAAGCAGAGGTATAAAAACGTAAACACGATCCCTCAATTACATGCAAATTTAAGTAACCTTTCTCAAAAGAAATTGAACATAACTGCCTACAAAGATAAGATTCTAACGTTGATAAATAAGCAACACAAACCACAAATTTCAGATTTCGGTTCAAGTTGGATGCAAAGTCCAGGAGAAGTTATAAGAAAACTATACGATACGTATGCATTGATAGTCTTTGAAAATGGTTTAAATTGCAAATTTCAAGGAATTATATTTGCAGCTAGACCAAATACCTTTGCTGGCGCAATTGATTTTTTTTTTTGTGTTTTGTTGGTGAATGCCATTTACGCATAGAGTGTGGGACTCCTTTGTTTGCACGCGACTAGACAACCCACTCAATACCTCCCCTGTCAACCCGGGAAACCAGCTTGGAACCGTTTGACACATTAATTAGGGCCCCCAGCCCCAATACCCCTGGCTGTTGTGAGTCCCTTTTATCTTTTAGGACTACCCGAACTTTATGTGCCACCTTGTTTCATTTGTCAACCGATTCGAGCATCACCGCGACTATATTCTTCGGAATGAGCTCTCTCGTCTACCTGCAGAGATCTTTTTGCAGCCTGCATCATTTTGCGCACGCAAAGGCAGGTATTGTCTTCCTCTCCTGGGTAAAACCAACTACCAGTGGACCGTAACTTACCAATCTTATGCAGGTAAGACTTAAAAGCTTGGTCAAATTGAAGTCAGTCTCACAATGCCTTCAATTTAGCCAAGGTCTCACATCCGGGGTGAAGTGTGCAGTTCACCTTTCCTTCGTGTAATTCATCCAAGACTACTGCCGACCGTCGAGGGACCACGGTCTCTCCTCGCGGACAACCATCTCCCTCGCTTCCTCGTTTCGACGCAGGTAAATAGAACGGCGCATTCTAGGACGGAGGGCACCGATATCACGCTTGCAATAACTCTTGCCACCAAATCAGAGACTCTGGATACGAAGATGCAATCTTCAGTGCTCCTCTTCTCTGTACCTGTTTTCGGTATGCCTTCATACTGAGAGTGTCGGCCCATATTTCTGCTCCATACAGTAGCACTGACCCTACAACACTCATCAAGAGGCATCTTCTTGATGGGTTTGGTCCCTCTACGTTGACCATAAGTCGACTCAGAGCCGATACTCCCGAAGGAGTCTTCTCAACTGTTGCCCTGATTTGCTCAGAGAAACTCATCAACGGGTCTATCAGTAGTCCCAGGTACTTCACCGCTGGCTTCGATTCGACTAGTATGTCTCCACTACCGACCACCTTTACTCTAGGGATACTCTTCTTTGTCAAGATGGCCGCTTCAGTTGAGAAAAATTATGGAAGTAGATGTTTATCAGTACAACAACAACAAATGCCTTAGAAGTCAAAATTTGCCCAACTTTGTTAATAATATTATGATCTTTGAGTTTCACGTTTCCCTAAATAAAATCATATATGTAACCTTAAACTCAGCGAAATTTTATATTTAAGTATTTTTACAAAAGGTCCTCATACTTTATAAGTTTAATGAAAATCGAATGATATTCACGGAAGATATAGCCATTTGCAATTTCTCCAATTACAACAACAATACACGATTTTGGTATTTAATGGACTTTCCATCGAGTCAGACACTACAGTTTTGATTCCTCTTCCTGATAACATAAATATTTTTGGGAATTCATGAACTGAGTGATTTTTGTTCGTATGCAACAAAATGGCGAATGTTGAAAGTAGATTTTCTTTTAAACGTGCACATCTCTTCGAAATTTTTCTTGACTTTATTCGTTGATGGTAACTGCATTTCGGAGAAATTGGGTATAGAACCCTTTTGACATGAGCGTTGGTCTGCCTACCTAGCTTGTTTTCCATTCAAAGGACCAGAAAATCAAATTACGTTACAGGACTTTTACCATTAAAACTGAAAAGCTCCCGACTTTCGCTCAAATCCCTCAGCATAACTAATGGACGCGTGTAAGGATTTTGATTTTAGGTGTTCCAAATGAAAAACAATACATTAAACTAACGCGTATCTGCACATAATTGTAATCCTTTCAAGGACTCTATAAATATTCACAGTTTAATATAGTACATTGCTGTCGAGAAATTGAATTTTAATGATCTTTTGTAGGAAAAATAGCAATTATTTAACACTCTTCAACAGGATTTGATGGAGATACCGCATTCTGTAGTGATGGATGAAAAACTGATCAGTATCCTGAATTTTTTTGTGTAAACGGTACCTTTTAGTCAATCATTTCTACCAGAAATAACAAATAAATTATTTCTTAATGCAGCGTAAAAACAATTCAACTTGATTTAGAACAATTTCATTGGAGAAAATTTAATGATGCTTTTCTCTCCCGCAATTATTCTTCGCCTGCTAATAAATTTTTTAAAAGGTTCTTCTCACATCCTTTGACGTAAACGTTACACATAGGATTTGCAAAATTACCCGAAGAATTGACAAGGATTGAGTGATTGAAAAGTATAGAGTTAATCGCTATTTGAAAATTGATTCGTTATTTTTTAGTTAATATTATACATTATATGCCGACAAACAAAAAATTATGATTTCCATGAGACTGATGAGTATCGCAACATAAAAAGACAATACTTTTAAATTTCTCTCAAGCTATTAACCTATTCCAGAGCTCACTTTATGTATAACCATGAATATATATATATATATGTATGTTATATATATATATATATATATATATATATATATATATATATATATATATATATATACATATATATATATATATATATAAACATATATATATATATATATATATATATATATATATATATATATATATATATATATATATATATATATGTATATATATACATATTTATTTAATAATTTTGCATCACCTTATATATATATATATATATATATATATATATATATATATATATATATTTATATATATATATATATATATATATATATATATATATATATATATATATATATTTATATATACATATATATATATATATATATATATATATATATATATATATATATATATATATATATATATATATATATATATATATATACAAAGTGATTCAAAATTATAGGCGTCGTACGTGGATCATATTTGATATTTGTGAACTAGACAGCTGCAGAACACAAGTAAAAATAGACAAGCAATGAAGCGCTATACTCTGCAAGTGTGTGGAATTATTGTGTCGATTGAATTGTGATGATTTTGTATCGAAAATCATTATTAGCGACGAGGCAAATTTCCATTTAAACACAAAATCATCATTTTGGGAGTACTGAAAATCCGCGTCTGATGCACGAACATCTATGGCCTACATTCAAAGCCACTGGGTGGTGCGTTATACAGGAGGGAGGAGTGATCGGGCCGTTTTTGTGTTTTTTTTTTTTTTTTGAGGACGCCATTGGCAATACGGTCACTGTTACTGGTGTACGCTACAGGGTCATGAAAAATAGCTTCTTACTGCCGGGATTGGTTTCAACAAGACGGCATGCACCACAATGGATACTGTGAAGGAAGCGTTTCCTGGTCGCGTAATCTCCTGTTTTGACGATTTGGCATGTCCAGCAAGATTGTCCGATTTCACCATCCCAGACCTCTTTCTTTGGTGCTACTTGAAGTCTGGAGTTTATACCAACTAGCCTCAGACAATCACAGACCTTAAGGGAAATATTCGGCAGGAATGCGAACAGTTATCACCGGAAATCTTGCGGTAAGTCACGGAAAATACGATAAAATGGATACGAATGTGTATCAACGCTGGCGCAGCTACTTGATGGATATAATATTTTCCACTCAACAGAAAAAATTGTAATGGTTCAAACAAAAATTTTCATTACTCAAAATGGTTTTTTTTTCATTTAGTCAGAACGTTCTTCAAAATAAAATCCGATGATTAAATTTGCGCCGCCTGGTACGTACTTGTATTTAAAGGATATAACGAAATTTGTACCCGGAGGTTGCAATTTAGCTTCGATTTTCGCTAAATTTTCAGAAATGGTATATCGTGTAACTACAGGTATTACTGTTAGTTTGGTTAATCTTTCAAATTGCCTAAGCGAAACCAAAATGGCAGTTATTTTAAATGAAAACAGCTCCAAATTACATGAAAATTGGTACAAAGGTTCATTCCGGTGTGTGATAAAGCTCGCAATAAAAAATTCAAAGTCGCTCAAAAGTCGAAAAACGTGCAAAATTTTGTTTCTGTGGTTTTGAACAAGCCTTTGAACCAATATTGATGGAACTTGGCAATGTGTTACAGAGCGTAAACGTCTATTGAACAATAAATAAATTCACGGTCGGGTCAAAATATCAAAATGGTGACTAGGGAAAGTTCGAAATTCGAAAGTTTCTTAAAGCTATAATTTATAAAGGATTCATATGAATCCTAAAATAAAGGTAGACGTTTTTGAGATCTTGAACTAAAATGCGTCAGAACAAAAGTCAATTCCTATGGACTCTTCAGATTTCAGCTGTAGTGAGCTTTGAATTCCAGTCGAGAAATTATAATGCAATCATGAAATGAATTTTAACAGATTACAATTAAAAAATTTGCCACGAATAAGGGTTAAATAAAAACTTTTAGAAAAAACATCCGACTTCAAAAAGCCCTAAAAAGATGAAATAAATTTTATGGAAGCGGTGATAAACACCTTACCGGTGTAAAGGAGTATCAAAGAATTCTTTTTTGGGGTTAGGATGGCACTGAAAAATGAAAGATTACACTAGGAAGTTGATTGGATTTTTTTATCAAAATGTCAGTTTAGTAGCTCGTGTCGAAACCTAGTCTGGGATTGAATTCGGTAGTTCGTTGCAAGCCTGTGACATCGTACATCTAGCTGCTGGAAGAAATTTTCATCTTGGCGAAATTCATGGTAAATGAAAGCTTCTGTAGTCGACCGGATGTGTCCATGTTAGTTACAGCCAACTGCAAGGTGCAGCCTGGACGGATAAATTCGGAAGGCATGAATCTGGATTCGGGTGAGCCCTCAGATGCGAAACAAGGCGCAGAAGTAGAAACACCAAAATCAAAGGAGCCAGAAAATGCGCTAATGCAAATGTTAATGCTGATGCAGCAAGAGCAGCGAACTCTGTCCTCTAGTTTAACTGCGAAGCTAAATGAACAATCAGCGAAGCTAAATTAACAATCAGCGAAGCTCAATGAATAGCCATCTAGTCTAACTGCGAAGCTAGATGAACAATCAGCGAAGCTAAACGAACAATCAGCAAAGCTGGAGTAACAAGCGATCAAAATCAAGGTAGACGTCACACAGAAGCTGGAGAAACAGTCAACCGAAATAAAAGCGGAGCTCGGTAGTCTGAACAAACAAATTAAAGGCGTCGGGGAAAAGGTTGACCAGGTCGAGGAACAGGTTTATCAGGTCGAGGAAAAGGTCAGCCAGGTAGAGGACAGAATCAACCATGAGATGGAAAACATGAAAAAGGAATTGGAAGCAGCAAAAGCAGTAGTAACCACCCCACCAGCCCCGCTTATAACAACAGCGCAAAGCTCATCCAGAAATGTGAGAGCACCAATATTCAATGGGCAAACGGTCTGGAGCATTTACAAAACCCAGTTTGAAGCCACCGCTAGGGCAAATCACTAGGATGAGCAGGAACAAGGTCTGGCAAAACCTTATAGCAGCTAGCCCAAGACATTGAGCATTTGGCTTACCCAGATTATGACCCAGAACATCGAGATGACGCAGCAACAGAAGCATTTATCAGTTCATTAAAGGACCCGGAATCGCAACAAGCCGTGCGTTTAGCCCAGAAGCAAATGGTTAAGGTTGCTTTGGCTTATAGTCTAAGCTTTGAGGCAGCGAAAAATGTGGCAGGCGAGTGCAGGTGTGGGTGGGTCGAAATTGAGTGAGGCCCGTAGGTTAAATGGTGCGTCTAGATGCTGGAATTGCGGAGAGAAAGGGCACCTGCAAAGAGACTGCAAGAAGCGAAGAAAACCAAGCTATTGTCCAGAGTGTGCAACTAGGAGAAGACCTAGACCGAGTCAGGAGCCCAGAATGGAAGCCCTTCAAACTGAGGGGTCGGGAAACATGTAAGAGCCAGCTTCATGGGGGCAGAGTTGGCTAGGAGGATTGACGTCCCCAGCAACATCATCACCGTGTCCAGACTACAGCGTGGAGAAGTGGACTTATGCCTTCCTGGTCAAGTTGACGGAGTACATTGCACCATATCAATCGACACTGGTGCAACCCGATCGAGCATCCAACCAGACAATGTGAGGCAGCAACTACTTCAAAAGGACAGGATTTTTCCACTACGGACAGCTACGGGAGAAACCGCACCTGTCCATGGCGAGGTCAACCTCCAGATACAGTTGGGAGACCTTGCGTCCCGACATAATTTTCTGGTCGTGAACATTGTGGATGACTGCATTCTCGGAATGGATTTTCTGCGACCACATAGAATCACGTTGGATTTGGGCAAACGGGTGTTGAAACGGCAGAATGTCGAAGTTTTAATGAAGGATCCCAGCGTCCAAATTCCCAAGATGAATGTGGTAGTATGTGCCGACACTGATGTACCGAATTTTTCTGAAAGCATTGTATGGGCCAAGCTTGGTGGTGATTCTGGAGACTACCGATCCGCATCGCGAAGTTTGATTGTAGGACGAAGCCTTGTAAGATCTATAAGGAACGGATATGTGCCGGTTAGAGTCCTTAACACCGCAGACTCAACCATGAGCATCAAAGCGGGGGAAGTCATCGGCAGCTGCCAGCCTGTTTCCACCATCACCTCTTTGGAAGCCACTCACGACCATCACGGAAAAAGGAGGCAAGACGCAGACAAAACCCGAAATCCACGTCTGCAATATTAAAGCAGGTCAAATTGCCAGTGCAGCTATTTAAGCGACCCTCTGATCTGGTCACCAAGTACAGTGACATCTTCTCAACAAGCCCGGATAACCAGTGCCGAATGAGTATAGTAACTCACGTCATAGATACACAGGGAGCAAAGCCAATTTGACAAGCATCGACACGTCTTCCTATAGCCAAACAAGGAGAAGTGAGCACACTGATCCCTGACATGGAAAAACAAGGCGTTATCGAACCTTCTGCCAGTCCATGGGCCGCGCAAGTAGTTCTAGTAAAGTAAAAGGATGGTAGCACTCGTTTTTGTGTCGACTACAGGCAGCCTACCGACCTCGCTAAGAAAGATAGTTACCCGCTCCCACGCATCGATGATATCGGGGACACTTTAGCCGACGCAAAATGGTTTTCTACACTCGGTCTCAAGAGTGGCTACTGGCAGGTAGAAATTGACAAGAAGGACCGAGAGAATACCGCATTTTCCGTTGAGACCAGATTGTGGCAATTTGCGGTGATGCCATTTGGGCTTTGCGATGCTCCAGCCACTTTCGAAAGCCTGCTGGAATACGTGTTACGTGGCCTAACCTGGAAAACCTGCTTGGTGTACCTAGATGACATCATTGTTATCGGGAGAATGTTCGGAGAGCATGTGCAGCACTTAGAAGAGGTTTTCTCCCGATTGCGACTGGTAAATTTGAAACTTAGTCCCGACAAGTGTACCCTTTTTGCAGCTGAAGTAAAATACCTGGGACACGTCGTATCAGCAGAAGGGGTCAAAACAGACCCTAAGAAGATTGAAGCCGTGAAAAGCTGGCCAACACCAAATAACAAGCGCCAACTACGAAGTTTTCTGAGTCTGGTGACCTACTATTGAAGAGAAAAATCGTCCGTATGTCTGGAATGAACAATGCCAGGTAGCCTTTCAGGCCTTAAAGGAGAAGCTGTGTGAATCACCCGTGCTGGCATATCCAATACCCGGAAAAATGTTTTTAGTTGATACCGATGCGAGCAATGGCGGTATTGGAGCTGTACTCTCCCAGCAGATCAATGGCGAAGAAAGAGTCATCTCGTATTACAGTCGAGTTCTCTCAAAAAGTGAGAGGAACTACTGCGTGACCAGGAAGTAGCTATTGGCTATAATAGAGGCCACCAAGTAGTTCCACAAGTACCTATATGGCCAGAAATTTGTTCTTCGGACGGATCATGCATCACTGGGATGGGTGCTTAACTTCAAAAATCTCGAGGGACAAGTTGGGAGATGGATCAAAAAATTGCAGTCATGTGACTACAAGATTGTTCATCGGAAGGGCGGAGTTCATGGAAATGCTGACGCCCTATGTCTTTGTCCATGTCTAGCTAACTGCAAGCATTGCCGACGGATTGAGGAAAAGGAGCCGACCGTCGGTCTGCAGTGATAACGGCCGAATTTGATGAAGGTTGTTCATCGGAGGAGATTTAAAGTGCCCAGTTAGCCGATGAAGACATCGGGCCATTGGTCGTATGGATAGATACAACTGGGCAACCTGAGTGGAAGGACGTTTCAATGCACGGCGCAACACTAAAAAGCTATTGGGCACAATAGAACTCCCTTCAGGTGAAGGGTGGCGTACTCAAGCGGAAACGGGAAACGACGGATAGCAGCTCCTATAGGATGCAAACTATACTACCCAAAAGCCGAATTCACGATCTGGTTAAAGAGATGCATGAAGGGTCCTCGGGAGGCCACCTTGTTTTAACAAGACCTTAGCGAAATTGCGGGAAATATTCCGCTGGCTCCATGCTCGAGAAAATGTAGAGGGCCGGTGCCGTCGATGCACAATTCGCGCTTCCGCCAAAGGTCCAAAGCAACGACTGAGAGGACAAATGCAAACCTATAACGTGGGCATGAATTTGAAAGGATTGCTGTTGACATCGCAGGATCCTTTACTGAATCCGAAAGGGGAAATCAATACACGCTGGTTGTGGCCAATTAGTTCAGCAAGTGGCCTGAGGTCTACCCCATTCCCAACCAGGAAGCAACTACTGTGGCCGAACAGCTAGTATTAAATTCCTTCAGTAGGTACGGCGTACTTTGCGAACTACATTCGGATCAAGGCCGAAACTTTGAGTCACTAGTTTTTGGCGAAATACGCGAGATGCTGGGAATACGAAAAACGATTATAACACCACTAAATCCGAACGTTTCAACGGCACACTCAATAAATACCTGGCCAAGATGGTTGACGAGAACCAAAGGAACTGGGACCGACACATCCCACTATTTTTGATGACGTACAGAGCTGCGGAACATGCATCAACGGGCAAAGCTCCAACGAAAGTCATTCTTGGAAAGACTATTCGTCTGCCAGCTGATATAAAGTTCGAAACACCCCCTAAAAAGCCCAAAACGATCTCGGAGTACGCAAGTGAGCTAAGGCAACGGTTGAACCAGATACACCGGACAGTGCGAAAACACATCGAATTGGCTGCCGACTGCATGAAGGCCAGGTATGATCTAAAGACAACTTCTGCTTCCAGCAAGATGACTTGGTGTGGCTATATAACCCACAACGGCGGAAGGGTAGGTCTCCGAAGTTGCAGCATAATTGGGAGGGACCATACCGAGTTACAATGCGAATCAATGACGTCGTATATCGCATACAGGAACACCGAAAGCCAAGAGCTAAAATGAAAACCGTGCACTTGGACCGTCTTGCCCCATGCTACACCCAGGGAGACTTGACTACAACTGGCGACACATCTTTTCCGGGCGAAAAGAACTGAGGTGGGGGCAGTGTTACATGTACAAATAATTCTGGGAGCTACTGTTGCAATGGTTTTCACAACCATCATGATCAACGAACGAATGTACTCTGAAACCCACAAAGCATGATCAACATCTGAAAGTGACGTCACTGCCCATTCATGATTGCTCGAATATTCCAGGTTGTTGGCCAATGTACGAGAAATTGATTGAGTGCCTAGAGACCCGCCATAAAGCCGAGCTGAATGGATGGGGGGATCATTACAACCACTATATAGTAAAACTCCGATAGTGTGGAGTGCAAATTAGAGCGATATTGATTGTGAAGTGATAGACAGCTAAAGTAAAAATTATTATATATATATATATATATATATATATATATATATATATATATATATATATTTATGTATATATATACATATATATATATATATATATATATATATATATATATATATATATATATATATATATATATATATATATATATATATATATGTATATATATACATATATATATATATATATATATATATATATATATATATATATATATATATATATATATATATATATATACTGTGGACATTTCATGAAAGTTTTTCTTTTAAATCATTCTACATACCTGCATATTTCAGGTTAAGTAGAAAACCCTTCCAGCATTAGCGTAATTTTGTCTACCCAACTTGCTTGCTTTCACTGATGACTGAAAAATATGGGCAAGAAAACAATGCCAAAAATATATAACTTAGCATTGAATATTCATTTTTACATTTTTTCCGTATTCACTCTGTACTTCCTATTGACCCCAAATGACGGTACTTACCATATATTTCATTTAAAATTTCATATGGAGAAACCTTGTTGGCAAAAACTACCATGATTTTGTATTTTGTTGGTGTAGTGTATAGAAAGTTCCCAAATTTTTAAAAGTCGGAGGGTCTTTGAAAAAATTTAAAGGATCAAAGAGTAGTCCACGTGTTCACAATATAATTATGTTAATGCTAAATCAAACATTGTGTAGTCCACGTGGTGTAGTGGGTGGAACACTAAGCCCGTAAGCTGAAGGTTTCTTGCTCATGTCTCGTTGGCATCAACGAGATTTCGTTCAAGTGATTCTTCGGACGGGCTATAAGCCTATTCAGTTATGATACGTGCTGGTTTAAAATCAGAACGTATCGCAGCTGGGTGGACGGACACACGGCCAAAGCGTGATAATGATCATATCACATTGTGGAGTGCCGACACATTCGATCATGACAGTGAGATACTCTATCTATCTCTAAGCGAAGGCCCGAAAGGGGCTGTAGTGCTACGAAAAAAAAGTCAAACCTTTTAATTCCTTTTATTTGTCACCCCCTTTAGAACTTAGTATCCCTCTGAAGTGTCCCTTGAAATGAAAAAATGACCCCATGGGGTATTACGCTGACGTTGGGAATCAGTGGCTTAGACTGATAATTTGACAAGCATATAAGCAGCATGCAAATAAACACGGTCGGATAAGCTCATGCAATATACTAAAGTCTTTCGTAGCTTCAATGCACCAAAATTTTACGTACACTTCCTCGCAATTGGACACCTTAGAGCCGAAAAATCAGGGAGGAGGGTTTTTATAAGTAGAAAGCCAACAATAACCTCAGAAATCAAAATTCACCCAACTTTGTTAATAATAGTATAATTTGTAGATTTCACATTTTCCCCCTAAAATCAAAACTGTAACCTTAAACTTCTTGAAACTTTGCAATTATATAGATCAATATATGGTCCTTATACTAACAAAATTTTATGGAAATCGAATTATAACCAAGTCAGTCATAGCCATTTAAATTTTATGCAATTACAACAACAATAACACGTGTTGATAATTAGTACATATTTCAAACTGACCTAGGCACTTTTATTTTCTTACTGTTTTCATAAAAATTGAAAGAATAGAGTTTAATTTGAATATGTTCAATCGGCCGAGCATTCAGAAAAATAATTTAAGCTGGACCAAAATGTCATCAAGTCATCGATTCACACTACTAGAAAACTTGTTTCAAACCCTAGGATGGTTACAAAGACCTT